>CAUYUJ010000323.1:57500-115365 GCA_963575745.1 Prorocentrum cordatum
CTTACATGGGCGTGATTAAAGTTTTGCCCTTTTTTAGCATCGACGAAGTAATGGCTACGATGCATCCACACGCTGTTGTGGCATGAGGAGGTGCTTCGATCGGTGTCGTTGTGATGTGGAGCTGGTTGCACCGAAATACAATCAGTGCTACTTGGGCGCAGCAGCGCCTGAGCACCGCAGTGACAGTGAGCACCCAGATGCCTGTGGGCACAACATCGCCAAGATCCACCCTTATCCTTCCACCACTCCTCCCTCCAACTTGAAGTTGCAGCGGAGACACACTGGACGAGTTGGTATTTGATTTGCGCTGGGAATCGAGACTGCTGCGACCGCACGCGCATTTCTTCCAAGACAGTTGTTTACCTCTTGGATTCGGCCTGAGCTGGATCAATACTGCCTGAGTCCAACAACGCCTCAGCACCAATGTGACTCTGAGCTCTTGCTAGTGAACACCAGGCACGCAGAGCGCAGCAACATCGATAAGCCTTGAAAGTTCATCGAAGCAAGCTCCACCCTCATCCTTCCACCCGTCCTCCCTCCAACATGTCCTACATGTTGCAGCGAGGACAAACTGGATAATTTTGTATTGGATTTGCGATAAGAATCGAGACTGTTGCGACCACGCGCGCATTTACTGCTCGAAGGCCATGTCTTGACTGCTCGATTTGGCCTCGGAGCCGGATCAACACTACCCGAGTCCAGCAACGCCTGAACACCACTGTGAGTGTGAGCACCCGGCCGCCTGTGAACGACACATTGCCAGTGAACACCACTGCTGACAAGCAGCTCAAGTACGCAGAGCACAACAATATCAATAAAGCCTGAAAGTTGATCGACGCAAGCTCCTCCCTCATCCTTCCGCCCCTCCTCCCCCCAACTTGCCCCGAAAGTTGCAGCGAGGACGACCTGGACGAATTTGCATTGGACTTACGATAGCAATCGAGACTGTTGCGATCACGCTCGCATTTACTGCTAGAAGGTCGTGTTTTGACTGTTGGATTGGGCCTTCGGAGCTGGGGTCAAACCCTAAAAAACGACTTGGCCCAGACAATATCATACTTCGAACGATCCCCACCGAAACCTTCGGCGCCTGTCCTACTCCTCGTGCTCCTCGTCCTCATCATTTCCCTCCTCTTCCTCCTCCTCCCACTCCCTTCCCCTCATCCCTCCTTCCTCCTCCTGTCCTCCTCCCTCTTCCTCATCCTCCCTCTTCCTAACATACGGGTTTTCCAATAGGAAATGGGGTGCATCAGGCGGCCCAAGCAGAAGCAGCCCAAACGGGCGGATGAGTCGTGCTTTCCCTGTTGGATTCGGCCTCCGGGGTGGGGTCGGAAAAAAAAAAAACAAAAAAACGATTTTGCAGAAAAGGCCGGAACCCGGAAAACTAGTGGAAAACATATTGGTTTTCCAATAGGAAATGGTGTAGATCAGCCGGCCCAAGCAGAAGCAGCCCAAACGGGCGGGTCCTTTTCAAAAATGTGCTTGTTTGGGGGTGACAGCAGTATCTCCCCCCAAGGGGTCCCCCCCTTGAAGGGGGGGGGCGGGTGTCTCCCCCCGGCACGTCCCCCCCTCCGGAAGGGGGCCAGCGCCGCACCGGGGGCCTCTCTGGGCGCCACCCCAGAGAGCGGTCGGCCAGACCGAGACACTGGCCGGCGGTGAGGCGAGAACTTAAGGAGTGGCCGGCATTCGGGCGAGAGCGCACGCAAACGTCGTAACCGCCGTCGTCGTCGTCGTCGTCGTCGTCATTGTCGTCGTCGTCGTCGTCGTCGTCGTCGTCGTCGTCGACGCGGCCGTTGGGCTTCAAACGTATTTTGAAGGAAGTCTCAAGCGAAACGCTCGATTTCCAACCGTTTGGAAATCGATGCTATTGTTTCGAACCGACGTGGAACCGTCAGAACAACCATTTTTGTGAGGGTGTCCCACGCGGTTTGCCGTTTTCGAACCGCCATCCCCTTCTTTCGAACCGAGTTGGAACCGTGAGAACAAGAATTTGTGTGAGGATGTCCCACGCGGTTTGCCGTTTTCGAACCGCCATCCCCTTCTTTCGAACCGAGTTCGAACCATCAGGACAGCAGATTTGTGAGGATGTCCCGCGCGGTTTGCCGTTTTCGAACCGCCATCCTTTTGTTTCGAACTGGGTCCAACGCCGTATTTTGAGGGAAGCCCCACGCGAAACGCTCATTCTGCTTTTGTTTCGAACCGCATTCTATTGTTTCGAACCGAGTTCGAACCGTCTTGAGAGCCAATTTTGTGAGGATGTCCCACGCGGTTTGCCGTTTTCGAACCGCCATCCCGTTTGGCTTAATAAAATTTTAATTTAAGGAACCAAATCCAAGTTCGAACCGCGCCCCGACAGCCCAGGTTCGAACTCCGCCCCGAAAGCGAGGCACCTCCCCGTAACATTGTACCAGGCTCCACGTCCCTAACGGGGCGACTAGCGACGTGCGCTCACATTGCGGACGCAGGATGCAGTTTTTCCGACCCGTCAAAATGGGGCAACCTGTCATCACGGCACAGACGTGCGCTCGCATTGCGGACGTAGGATGCACTTCTGCCGACCCGTCAAAATGGGGCACTCTGTCATCGCGGCACAGACGTGTGCTCGCATTGTGGACGAAGGATGCACTTCTTCCGACCCGTCAAAATGGGGCAATCTTTCATCACGGCACAGTATGGTCAACAATTTTAGTACCCCCGAAGTAATATTAACAGTAACAGCAATAGAAAGGATAACAATAATAATAATAGTAATAATAATAACAACAATGCTACAAACAATCAGAGTACTAGTAATAATAATATTAGCAATACGGAGGAGGAGGACGAGGGACTGTATCCATTCTAGCTCAAGCCATGCTGGTTCCTCTCGTTTTGGCTCACGACCGCTTCGCGCATGGGGCGCGCCTGCGGCGGTGCCCATGCGCGGCGCCCGCAGGCCCCGCGCCCGGCCCAGAGGGCCGCCCTTGACCGCAGAGCTCCAGCACAACGAGCACCGCGGCCGCGAAGCGTCGACCGCGCGCAGACGGGGGGTGGGGGGAGCGGGGGAGGTTTCCAGGAAGCGCCCCTGCTTCCTGGAAGGCGCTGGCCTCGCCTATGGGTGCAGGGCCGGCGCTGTCTAAGTAGCAGCCGTGTTCTAAAAGATCTGGCCCTTCCCTTTAATGGAGGATGACGATTAATAAATGACCGGGGGTCGTGTTCACGCGGCGGCGCCCGGGATGACGATTAGAAAAACCGGCCGCGGGCTGGAAAATTATTTCGTTATAAATCGTTCTCCTCCAGTCAGAAAATCGTGCAGAAATTGCAGAAGACTATTTTTTGAATCGTTCTCTCCAATTTTTACTAAGATACCCCCTCCCGTGTGCGCCGCCAACACGAACACCGCCGCCGCAGGAGGAGCCACGAGGCCGGCGCCGCGCACGGCGCGGGGCGCCGGCCGCGCCCAGAGCCCCGGCTGGGGCGCGAGATGTTGCTCCACGGCTGCGTGGCAGGGCCCACGGCGGCGCATGCGCCCGAGAGAGCAGACGCACGCCGCTGTGGGCGGGGCACAGCTCGGCCCGGGTCCGCCCTCTTCGTGGGGGCCCTCTTGCCCGAACGCCAACAGCGTCGATCTTCTCCCGCGGGCCTGCGCCGCGCGCGAGGGGCACGCGACCTTGGGCGCCGCCGTGGCTACAGCCGCGGCCGCGCGGAATGCGGCCCAGGGCTGCGAGGGCCGCCAGCACAAGCACGGGAGCCACCACCGCAGCTGCGAGAGCCACCGGCAGTGCCACTGCGGCCACCAGCTGAACTGCAGCCAGCAGCAGAGGGAGGGCCGCTCGCAGAAGTCGAGGGGCCGCCAGCGCGGCTACGAGGACCACCAGTTGAGCAACGACTGGACCCCGCGGATCCCCGATTGGAGCCAGCATTGCGCCAGCAGGGTGCCCCCCGCCAGGCCCGGGCCGCCCTTGCCGCACAGGCCGACGTGGTCACTGCACCAGAGGGAGGCCCAGGGCGCGCCCCCAGGGCGACGGCCCCGAGAGGCCAGGCGGGCTGACAACGGGGAAAGACGAGGCACAAGCCAACAGAACGGTGGCCCACGGGTCCAAAGTGAATGCGACGACCCACGGGCCGGAGCACGCTGCGAGCTTGAGGAGGGACGCGCTAGCTTTGCCATTTGCCAGCGCCACCGCTGAGGCCGTGTGACAATCATCGTGCTCATAGGTCGCAAGGTCGACGCCGTCCGGAGCGAGATGTACGAAAGTGTCCTGAGCAAGCCCATGGGCTCGGCACGACGTGCTTACGCTGCAAACACGGCAACGTCACTTTCACTTCGGCCGAGATGGTCAGCAACTCTCTTTTTTTTGTTTCTCCATCTCTCTCTCTCTCTGTCTCTCTCCCCCTCCCTCTCGGAAAATTCGACGCTGACCAGCCAGAGGGGGAGGAGGAGGAGGACGAGGAGGAGGAGGAGGAGAAGGAGGAGGCGGATCTCACTCAGCAGCGTGAGAGCGCTGGCGCCCTCGCGCCTGGGGGAGCCCCTGGCCGCGACAGCGCGGGGCGCACCTCGAAGAACGGGGCGGTTGACCTGCAAAGGGGCTTGTGCACGCGCCCACGTCCCATGCCGTTGGCCAGGATCTACAGTGCCACAGAGCCCATACGCATCTGCGCCGCGTGCCGCCGTCTGCCTCTTCGCCGGGACCTGGGGGACTCCCCAAAACACATTCGCAGTCGCCGAATACAACACCGAAGCAACGGCCCAGAAGGCGATCCAGATGGCGGACGTCGCGCAGATCGGCATGGCCTGCACCCACGCACGCGGGACACCGTTTGGGCCCATTGGCGAGCTCGACTACAGAGCGTCTCCCGCCTACGCCGCGCCAGGGGTTGAGCAAAGGGAAGAACCAGAACAGTTCCGCGACCGCCAAGCCGACCAGCCCGCCGAGAGCAACGACACGGCGACCACCGAAAAACCCAGAGAGAGCAGCAGCTACGCGCGACTGCGTGCCGCTGAGAAGGCCGAGGAGGCTGCGGCTCACGCGACAGCAGCTGCGTCGCAGGATGGGGGAGGCCACGCTTGAGGAGACGACCAGCCTGCCAGATCACGCACGGCACGGCGTAGCTATCGCCATCCCGAGATCACGACAGCGCCCGCTCCGGGGCACAGGCTCCCTGCGGAAGTGGCACACAGCGGCCGCCACGTGGTCCGAGGCCCACCCAGCCACCGCCACACGGTCGGGGCGTTGAAGAAGGAACTCGTTTCGTCGGGTAGGGGCTCCGTGTTCCTTAATCGTTTCGCAGTTTGCCCCACGTCTTCCTCAGGTTTTCGAAGGGAAATCGAAGTTCAACTTCTGGAGGAAAGGGGCCTCGTTCCTTATTTGGGGTTCCTTTGGTCAGCGCCCCGACTGTACAGCGACAGCAACGCGCCGAGTTGGAACAGCAGTTCGAACGGCATGCAAGGACGTCCCCTCTTGAGGTGCGGGGCAGGGCGGCCCTGCCGCGCGCCGCTCGCGCGGAGGGTGGGGGCCTGCAGCAGGAGGAAGATCGAGCGCAGCAGCAGCACGGCGCGACCGACGTCCCGCTCCATCCCCATGGAGACCACGCGCTACGCCCACCCCTGCCCCCTCCTCTGGTTTCTGTTCGCCCCTCCTTGCCCCCCCTCTCCCCTATCCTGCCCTCCCGGGGGTAGCTTTTCAGAGGCTCCGTGGCGTGGGGTGGTTCTTGCCCCCCTTTCTCTTCTTTCCACTCGGGGGGGGGCTTCGCCTCGCCTCGTCGACTTCCACCATGCCCTGCCGTTTCCCTCGTCGAGCTGGCGTCGACGCCAATAGCTTCCTTCAAGCTTGGCCGCCCCGTGCCAGACTGCACGAGGTGGGGCAGGGCAGCACCTTCTTGGAGGTAGCATTGCCCGCGGCACCGAGGAGGAGGAGGAGGAGGAGGAGGAGGAGGAAAAAGGAGGAGGAAGGAGGAGGAGGAAGGAGGAGGAGCAGGAGGAGGAAGGAGGAGTAGGAGGAGGAGGATGAGGAAGTGGAGGAGGAAGTGGAGGAGGAGGAGGAGGAGGAGGAGGAGGAAGAGGAAGAGGAGGAGGAGGAGGAGAGCTGCTCGCGCGCTGCTTCCATGGGGGTGTTTTGGAGAGGCCTCTGGGGATCCCAACAGATGGCTCGACGCCTCATTGAGGTCGACGTTGGGATCAGCAATCGGGAAATCGTGGATTGAGGGACCAAGGGGGATCCCTCCTCCTCCTCCTCCTCCTCCTCCTCCTCCTCACTACCACCGCCATCACCATCACCACCGCCACCACACTACGACCATCATCGTCATCAGCATCATCATCATCTTCATCACCATCATCACCATCATCATCATCATCATCATCAGCATCATCGTCATCGTCATCACCATCATCACCTTCTTCATCATCATCATCACCATCGTCAGCATCAGCAGCATCATTACCATCACCACCATCATCGTGATCATCAGTATTATCAACCGCCTCATTATCGTCGTCATCATCACCACCACCATCATCGTCATCATCATCAGCAGGAGCAGCATAATCCGTATCAGCATCACCATCCGCATCATCATCATCATCATCATCATCATCATCATCATCATCATCATCATCATCATCATCATCAGCATCAGCATCAGCATCAGCATCAGCATCACCACCATCATCATCACCATCATCACCAGCATCGTCATCGCCATCATCATCCTCATCATCATCATCATCATCATCATCATGCTCATCATCATCATCATCATCATCATCATCATCATCATCATCATCATCATCATCATCATCATCATCATCATCATTTTCAGCAGCAACCGAAGCATCCTCATAGTCATTATTATCATCACCACCATCAGGTTCATCGTCAGCATCATCACCATCATCATCCTCATCATCCCCATCATCATCAGCAGCAGCATCATCATCATCACCACCATCATCATCATCAACATCATCATTAACATACTTAGCATCAGCACCATACTAATCATCAGCATCATTATCGTACCATCATCATCGAGGTGCCTGGCTTGGAGGCAATCTGCTGTGCAGGGCCAAGGTGCTGGAAGAGGTCTCTGGCCGAGAGCGGAATGCAGGGCGTGACATGCCCTCGCAGATCGTGCGACGTTCTTGGCACGGCCCTCGTCATCGATGGGGCGGTGCGCTGGAGCTGTTGCACTTGCGCCGACGCTGGATGGGCCATCCAGGAAGGCCAGACGTTTCTTGCGGAGGCCGAGGAGCAGGTGGCTGGAACCACCGAGGCCAGCGCCAGAGACTGACGTGCTGGGGGCTTTAGCGCAGCGGCAGCCATCGTGGCGGGCGCTGCTGTCGCAGACGAGGGTGGCCACGCCAGCGATGCCGCACTAGCTGCGGCAGAGCCAGGGCCGCAAACCGCCGTGGAGGCTGGGGCCGAGGAGGCGGCGGCCGCGCCAGGGCCGTCCCACCCGCCCGTGGCGCTCGGCAGCAGAGGCCGTGGACGGGCCCGGGGGCGCGGGCGCGGCGGCCGCCTACCGCGCCCGCCCGCGGACGGCTGGCCCGAGGGCGAGGGTGGTCGCGGAGGGTTCGGCCCAGAGGCCTGATTGGTGGAACGCCCGGGTCCACTCCTCGCATGTGCTCTACGCTGCGGGGCCGCGGGTGTTCTGCGCAGCGTGCTGCTACCATGCAGCGTGGGCGAGGGTCGCGAGCCTCACAGAGCCGTGCCCGCGCCGCGCGGTGGATAGGCATGGCGGTGGATAGGCATGGCAGTGGATAGGCATGGATCGGCGTCTTCCCCTTTCGTAATTCCTCTGCTTCTTTCCTGCCCCTGCCCCCGCGCGCTCCCGCTGCATGTCCGTCACCGTTTTTGCTCAGGCACAGTTGGGGCGAAGTTCCCAGTCAGAGGAAAAAATACTTCCGAGTACTTCGAGGGTAAGGGTCTGGTCGTCCTGTCCCTGCCCTTTGATGGTAGTTCGCATTCACATTCATACTCCGCTTACTTTACTTATGTTTCTCTTTGCATTCGGAAAGATCGGAGTTCTTTCCAAGAGCGCGGCACACTGCAGTCTATGAGGCCACCGCAGACGATGGCATATCCTCGACAGCCTTTCGCTCCAGCCGGCGGCGTGTTCACGCAACCGAGGAGGGGCCTCCCACCGGTATCGATTTGGGTTTGTCCGTGCGTCGACATGCGAATGGAGAGGAGCCAGCCCATTGAATCGGGAGAGAACATCGAGGTGATCGGTGTCGCTTCAGACATCCCCGGTTTGAAAGCCTGCCTGGAGACATAGCGTGCGACCTTTGCGCCGTGGAAGTGTGGTGACGAGCCGGAAGTAGCTTTGGACCGTTGCCTCCAGTTACAGACCATGATCGAGTTGAACTTTCTTGATGAGCAGTGGGACTTTTTGATGAAAAGGCCGGGGTCTTATGATTCAGCAGACTGGAGAATCCACGCGGCTGAACATCGTCGAGCACTTGTCGTCCCTCAAAAATAAGTCGGACCACAAAAAAACAGCCAAAGAGGCAGCGCAGCCGTCCGGGTAAGAAGTCTTTGCGGGAACGCCTGGAGGAGGCAGAGCCTTCCGACGAGGGCCGGCGCCCCGCCAGAAACAAGAGGGACCGCGAGGGTGAACCGTGCAAGGCATCGTCGGCACCGCGGGCTGAGTTCCCGATCAACGCCCGCATCGCGTACAAGCAGGAGGTTGCTGATGACCAGGAGGGCGCGGTGACGGGCACCTAGATGGCCGGTAAATGTGCGTCACTAGAGTTGGCGCGGACACGACCGAGGCGAGCTGGGACGTCCTCCGGTGCATGCTCGCTCCTCCGGCTTCTGTGGCGCGTCCTGAGCACATGATGACTCCCAACCCTAGGGGTCGCAGCCGCGTTCGCCGCGCCGACGATGACGGGCCGCCTACCTTGGATTACCAGGAGGATTTCCAGGCTTGGATGGCGGAGGCAGCAGCAACGAGGATGTCAGATTCCTGAGTTGCGTCGTCGAGCTCTTTGGGCTCGCCAAGACAGGGTTCGGCATGTACCCTCCCTGAGCGCAGGCTTCCGGATCAGCGATGGGATATTGAGTGTTCTGTTGTGCAAGCTTTTGATGCGATTGGTCTGTCTCATGCGACCAGCCCACGTCATCTTGCACGATTTGGCATCAGTAGCTCTTCTGTCCTCTCTGAATTGGTAGCCCACCCGTTTGCAGCACCATTGTAGCAACAAAGTGAATCCATGTTCCCAGATGCCGCGAGTTTCGTGGACCATCTGGTTCGATGTTGCAATGACATTGCTCACTTCGGCCGATTGCACCCTGTGGTTGGCCTGAAAATAGCAAGGGCGTGGACAAGTGCTTTGGGAAATTCATGGAATGGGCTTATGGGGTATTGTATACTGGTAGTAGATGTAAAGTTTGTAACCATGTTGTTCTCAATTGTACGTGCTATGGGCGGAGTGGGGGAACCAAGCAAAAGCGACTGTCAGGAACTGTCTCTGGTGTTGTAACTATCTCAGGGGTGGCTTGATCCGCTGGTTTGTTTCCTGGTCAAAATTCAGGTTCCACCGTGTGTTGGGGGAGTTTATCCATACTACGTTTTCGTCTTTCACTCCTTCCTCCTCTTCTTCATCATCATGCGTCATATACATGTGGCCTTCTATAAACACACGCCATGCATACATTGAACAGACGATCCGGGGCACGCATTAAAAAGATTTGCTGAGCACGCTAGTAGTTTCGTGGATCTAGACCGATATGTCAAACAATTGCCAGCCTACGCAGTGATGAGGGGACTGGGGGTGCACAATATTGTATGTTTCCTATGACTAGTGTGGCTTGTACGTCGACACACAAAATGAGGGCATTGGAACGACGGCTGATTAATGCTTTTTTTTATCCGACTCTAAATGCGACCATCTTGTACAAGCGCTGCAAGGCAGGACCGATGCATCTCAATGGGTGAACCTGCCCAGTCCGTTTTTCTGTTGCTGCATGCCGCCGTTCTTTCATTCGGAATCATGATCCGACGCAGCGTTTCCAACAGTGGCACGCAATCTGTCAGTGGACCAGACGGGGGCTGAAAAGGATGCGGTGTCTATCGCCTGCCGTCTCGGCAGGATCCAGAATTGCTCTCAATCTGCATTGCGTCGCATCCGTGGCATATGCACAAAGGGTCGATAGATTTCGGTACAACACGTGCCTCGCCACATCCAGAACTACCTGCACGGCAAGGAACAGACAGTGGCGAGGCAGCGTTTCTCCAAGATTTGCCGGCTACCGGGCGACATCGCTGCTTGGAATCTCCACATCAATGTGCGACCGCTGCCTAGTATCAACATGGCGAACATCATATTAAATTTCATATGCCATCAAATATTACGTGCCCTTCCGCCTCAACATTGGGCCAATCTCAACTTGAAAAAGTCGCCACCGCCATCGATATCACCATACATGCGCAACGTGGCTTCTTGGAGGGACAACGTTGATGCTGCCGATTTCCCGCGCACGCGCGCGTTCCTCGCGGACTTGCTGCAGGTCGATTGCCCTGCGAGTGGACATTTACGTGGTAAATCCATGTTAACATAATGTTGCAATACTTGTGGTGGTGATATGAGCGTTCAGAGTCGCATTGTTCCATCTTGCTCCTCGTGCAGAAACCAAGTGTCAATGTGCATGGTGCTTTGCGTAAGCAAGTTTATCGGCGCGGGCGTGCCGTTCCTGTGTTTGATGCAACGCATGTGTGCGATTACGCGAATGGTGCGTAACAGAACTATAATCATTTTAGGGGGATGGGCATTACACAATATGCTTAATCATATTGGAAGAACTTATTTGCAGAAGCGCGCGGCGACGCCAAGTGACAAGAATTCGCGGGCATTGCGCTTCTCTTGTCCTCGAGGGCGGCAGAACAGAATGTTCAACTTGTTCGTGCCCCGTGCTCCTGTCCGCTTTGCCGTGCCTCGCCTCGCCGACGTTCGCGCGCGGATTGACGCCATTGCTAATCATCTATCATGCACGGGTCCAGATTAAAATTGCAGGGCGCCACGAATTTGGGAGTTGCACTGGCTGGCCAAAACATTCAAATTTACGTCAAAACACGAGCCCGCTTGGTTCTCATTTCAAGTGCAGGTGTAAGACTTCATTCAGTTTGGTTCATCGGGCTCTTAATTTCACGATCCAGATTTGGGGGCGAAGCCTTGGGGTCAACAGTGTTGCATCAGTCATAAGGAAAATTGTGGATTTCAATGTGGAGGTTCAGGAAAGCTCGCCGAGGCTACGTCGTTTCCACTCGCCGCGCAAAGAGGGGCATCGACAACTTTTTCGGCAATGCCCCCAGGAGCTGGCGATTTCTGCCCTGTCGCGGGGCGCGGGAGCTTTCTAGGGAATCGTCGGGGCCCGGCTCCCTTGCATCCAGATTCCCCGGCGCAGGAAGACTCCGCCTTCCAGGAGCGCCGAGGTGTTCTGCCGCGCCTTCCACCGCCATGCCCGCGACCAGGCGAGAGATGCAGATCTCTTCCCCGTGCTCCACAATGCTCGTAATATGCCGTCAGTATCTGATGTAATTCATGTGGGCGATATTGAGACTGTGATTTGCCTTGATTGGATGTCTGGCTTGCACTTCTGGGGGGGCACACTGGTTGGGTTTGACAACGGTATGACACAGGGAATTCCGCTCAGCCTGGGTGTCTGCGCTCTAGTGCGTTGCTTTTTGGAGCATCCATGGTCAACAAACCTCCGTAGTACTATCCGCTAAGCTCCCGTGCGTAATTTTAAGGTGGGTGGATGATTTGCACATGTTGGCATGTGTTTATTCTCGCGCTGGAGACAACCTTGATCACGCTGCCGCGGGGGAGAGCATTATTAACGGTATTGTGAACATACACACACTTCATTTTTCTATGGAAACAGAGGATAATAATGCGTTCGCGGGGCCCCAAGCATCCGCGCGCGGGAACCGCGCGGCGCGAACCCAGCCTCGCACCATTAATGTTTTTTTGATGGGGGCGCCCAGCTGGACAGGCCCCGGTTTCGACATTGGCATCTTAAACAATGGAAAAGTATTTAAATCCCTACTATACAGAGCCAGGCTATTCATAATGCAGACGGGTTTATCGACGTCGATTGGGAACATTCAACAGATTGTAAATCTGATTGTGGAATTTTGGTCTGTTGATTACCCCTCATCTGTTTGCGAGAGGGCGCTAAACCGGGCCATCTCCAAACGCCCCTACATCTGATCTGTCCGCGGTGATGCCCGCCATTGCGGAGCGAGTCTATCGGTCGCGCGCGCGCCAGGGGTCCAACGAGTGATTGCGCGACGACCGGGGGCGGTCGCAGGCTTGAGGGTTGGATTGCATTTTAGTCCACTGCGGTAGTAAGCTCCAGCCATGCAGTTTCCCATCCCGTCTTCCCCTTTCGTTTTCCCGCGCTTCCTCCCTGCCCCTGCCCCCGCGCGCCCCCACTGCATGTCTGTCGCCGTCTATGCTCGGACACAGCTGGGGCGAAGCGCCCAGTCTGTGGAAAAATACTTCCGGGGGGCGTCCTCCGCCGCCTGCAGCGCGGGTCCCGCCCGCCCCAGTCGGGGTAGCCCGGAGATCTTGCAGCGGTGGCCCATGGGCCGAGGCGGCGCAGCTGCTCGCGTGAGCCTGAGGGCTGAGCAGCACCGAGGCCTCTGCAGCAGCCTGTCGGCCCGCTTTGAATCGCGGCTTCCTCGGGGGGCGGGGTCGCTGGACCGCCTGGTCCGAGGGCCCGCGCAGGGTGGCGGGCGGCCCAGCCCGACTCGCGGCCCCAGACAGCAGGGGTCAAGATGGGTGGCTCGCTCGTTGGGGCGTCTTGAGGGCCCCCACGTCGCTCGTTGCGCTGAGTTTCGCTCTTGCAGTTTCCGCGTTCTGTCGCGCAGCAGCCGCCCCCGCTGCGCGCGCGGGCCGCTCGGCGACGCGGGCGAAGCGCTGCGGCCGCTCGCGCCACCAGAGGGGGATCATTACAACATCATCATCATCATCATCATCATCATCATCATCATCATCATCAGCTTCAGCTTCAGCATCAGCATCAGCATCATCAGCATCATCATCATCATGGCCTTCCGCAGCGCGGACACTTCCGGGCGGGGGGGTTAACGACGGGCGGGCCACATGGGAGGCCACAAAAAAAACCTTACAAGTTGTTGCGTGGAACTTGCGTGGCTTGATCTGCCGATCTGCGCGCCGTTGCCGACTGAAGCTCAACGTGCTCAATGTTGCATTTCGCGCCGGAGCATTTATCGTTTTCCAAGAGTGCCGCGGCGCGCAGGAGGCGCTCAAGACCGCGCTGAAACGCAATCCCGGCTCCGCCAACTACTCCGAAAACCTCTCGGGGCGTCAAGAGCGCGGCGCTTAAAGACTGGCGTTCCTCGTCCCAGGGCTCGCGACGACGGAGATGGAACAGCGTCGAGATGATCGTGCGCGCGGCCGACCGCGCTCCACCCCCTCGTCCCCGATCATGCGCGAGGTCATCGCCCTGGGCCGCATTGCGGTTCTCAAGGCACGGCGCGTCGCCGGGCTGACTGGGCTCAGAGCCAAGATCGTGCGCAACTCTGATCGGGACCATGGCTTGCGACAGCAAGTCCGGACCACTTGGCAGCAGCACGCCTCGCGGTCTCCGGCGGAGCCCAAATCCCGCGCCTCCCTGGCGATCGGGGATTTCAATTATTCGAAGCTGCCCTCGCAGTCTTACTTGCGCCCGCAAAGTTCGCAGAATCCGCAGACCCACAAGGGAAGATGCCAACGGCGCCGAAGTTTTTGGCGGGGCTTAGTTCGCAAGGACGCGGTGGAAATCGCAACGGACAACCCTACCTACCCCTCCATGCAACAAAATTGGGCGTGCCATTGATCGAGCATGCATTGCGATGCCGCAGGCGTTCCTACCGTGCATCAGCTGCTCACCCGAAGTGAACGTGGAGGCGCCTGCTCTGGGCGACGTCCGGCTCATCGATCACGCAATCCTGAGGCCGCGATCGCTGCGGAACAGGCGCGCGCCACTACGGACCAAGCAATCCCAGATGTTGTGTTCCGTTCGAAGCAGTGCAAGACGTGGCTCTCCAGACTGATCGAGAATTCTGACTCCGCCAGCCTGCCCGCCCTGCGGCGCTACGAAACCACGAAGCAGATGATGCGGCTGGCGGCCCAGCTCGCCCGGGGCGACCTGCAGCAGCTCCCCATCGGTAACGGCGACGAGAACGCGCGCGAGGTTGGGGAGCTCATGCTGCGAGCCGTTGCCCGCGCGGCGTGGCGCGAGGACATGCGCGCCGCGCGACGCACCCAGAGCACCGCCGAACTTGGGGCCCAGTTCTTGGATGCGAGCGGTGCCAGTCCCCGGCTGCTGCGCTCGATTGAGTTCCCATGCCGCGCTGCATCTTTGCAACTTGTTGGTGCGAGCGCGCCCAGCGTCTCGCCGCTGCTCGCGCGGCCCAGGCTGCCCGCCCCCCCTCTGTCGAGCAACAGAGGAAGATCCAGCGCGGGCGTCAGCGTCGCGCCGCTCTCTGGGCACCTTTTCCAAGCGTTTCATCTCGCATGGCATCCGTCGCGAGCAGGTCGGAACCTCTATGGCGAGCCCGCCCCCTCTTTCACCTCCCCACCCCGCCCGCCGCGACGCCGCGACGCCCCCGATTGCCCGTGCGCCGACCGAGCGCACGGCGGCCCTCCGCTCGCATTGGGCCCCAGTTTTCTCCGACCGAGCGGTGCCAGCGGCTGATCTTGAAGCATTCTTAGATCGGACTATGCCGAGTTCTCCCGGATGCCGACCTGGGGGCCCCCAGTCGCGCAGCGCTGGCAGAGGTCTTTCGTCGCAGTCGTAATTCGGCTCCGGGGCCCGACCGCCTCGCCTACCAGGCAAGGCGTGCGGCCCCATCGACGATCGACTGCCTCTACCCCGTCCTCCTCGGCCTCCTCAATGGCATCCCTGGTCCCTGTTCTTCCCTCGCCCAAACATTCAATCTTTGTGCTCCCATCGAAGGGCGAGAGGGAAGGCGACCCGCACGATTGCGCGCGCGGTGCTTCGGAGGCCCGGCCTCTCTCTTTGAAGAATTGCGATGTCAAAACCGTGGCAACTGCCATTCATCGACCCTTGGCGCGCTTAGCCCGCGAGCGCGTCCACGTTTATCAACGGGCGCGCATTCCATGCCGAAGCTTTGGTGCCAGCATTGCTCGCTTAGACGCTCGAGCCCGCATCGCAGGTCTGCGCCCTCTTGCTTACAGGCGCGTGCCAATGTTCGTCGCATTTGACATCAAATCGGCGTTTCCCACCATGGGCCGCGCATGGTTATTTGCTGCTCTGTCCCGCGCAGGTCTCTCGCCAGGTTATGTCGACGCGATCGCCAGGCTCTACGGAGGGTGATTTGGTTTCGGCGCGAGTCGGGGATGAACTTGTCCCATTCTCTTCGAATTCGGGGGTCATGCAAAGGTACCCGTTGAGCGGGGCGTTTTTAAGCTTTCGGCATGGACCCCATCATTCGTTCGCTGGAGCAGGCGTTCCCCCCTTCCCCTTTGGAGGGGTCGCTCGGTGGATGCGCCGACGATTTAGGCGCCGTGCTCGCGAAGCTAGCGCACGTGGGCGCGTTCTACCCCACCCTCCAGAAGGCGGCTCCTCCACCTTTAGGAACTCAGGTGCGCAATTGCCCCTCTTCGGGCTGAGTGCGCGCCAGAGGTCATGGAGACTCTTCGCGAGGAGCTGGCCAGTACAACACCAGCGTGACCTCGTTTACCCTTGTCGGCCACGCTGAATACTTAGGCATGTTGATGGGGCCCAGAGCGACACCCGAGCAGCAGCGGGCAGCATGTAACCAGAAGTGGTGGGAGGGGATATTGAAAATGTCTCTCTCGGGTTCGCCTCCCGACTCCTCCTTCTGCCTCTATGGATTCGCGACCCTCCCAACATTCAGCTACTTGGCGCAATTTGTTCCGCCACCACCAGCGCTCCTTACCAAGGGGCCTCGCTGTTTCCACAAGCTCCGCAAGCTCCCTCCCAACAGGTTTTCGGGCCCCGTCTTTGGAGCATGACAAACTGGTCGCCGCTTGCCTCGCCTCTCTCGATCGCTGTGTATTCGGCGGGGGTGAGTTGGCGGGCAGCCGCGCAGACGATCGCAGGATGGCAAACGTGGCTCGGGGAGCCCGAAGCCGCTGCCGTTGAGCACGCTCCGCTGGTGCGGGTGGTTCAAAAGCTCTGGCCCTCGCCGCAGCGACAATCCAAGCGAGCGATTGCGCAATGCTTCCGCGACCGGGTTTCACACAGGGCGCTCCCTAAGGTCCCCTCTGGACCCCAACGTGCGGCGGCCGAGGCCGCTTCGCGAGAGGCTGTGCTCGGACGAGGGCTTGAGGAATGTTCCCGTGTCCAGGGGGCGCACATTCGTTCCTTTACCCAGTCTCTTCTCCCAGAAAGATTGCACCTCACGCTGTCTAAGCGATTGCGTGCTTGGTTCCCCGACCTCGTCGTTCCTCCCCCTGGCCCCCGCCGGCAGGCTTTCCGCGCAGCGCTGGTCCAGGCGCGTCCCTCGATATTCTGGTGCACCCTCACAACCCTTGCGGGTGGCTGGCCCACAGCAAGGAGAATGCACATCGTTGGACAGCGCTGATGCATTTTTCAGTGCCCCGACGCAGGCAATTCGATCGCTCACTACCTCACCTGTCCCCGCCTCCTTCACCTCCTGGCCCTCCCTCGCTGCTTACTGCCAGCGTCGGTGCTCGTCCGCATCGGTCTGGGTGAGGAGAACGAGTGCACGGGGGAGATCTCCAGGGATCGTTCGATTTTTCTCGTAGCTCTCGCTTCAAGATTTACCATCAGCTGCGGTTTTGCCCAGATGGGCCTTTTAACGCAGTATACCAGCAGCATCTTGATATCAAGGATGCGGCGGCACGAGCTCTCGCAGCGTGATGCCGACGATATTGAGCGCAACTGCGTGCGATCAGCATCATATTCATCATCATCATCATCAGCATCAGCATCATCATCATCATCATCATCATCACAATCATCATCTTAATCAGCAGCATCAGCATCATCGTCATCATCATCATCATCACCATCGTCATAATCATCATCGTTGCTGTATGGCGTCGTCGCCGCCGTCGTCGTCAAATTCGTCGTGTTATTCATCCTCATCATCAGCACCATCACAATCATCATTACCACCACCAGCATGGTCAGCATCATCACCAAAAGCATCACCAGCATCATCATCATCATCATCATCAGCATCAGCATCATCATCATCATCATCAGCATCATCATCAGCATCACAACATGTCTCCTCATCCTCATCATAATCCCCATCCTCATCATAGTCATCCTAGCCATCACCAGTATCATCATTATCATCATTGTCATCATTGTCATCATTGTCATCATCATCATGGCCATCATCGTAATCGGCATCATCATCACTCTCATCACCAGCATCACCCTCATCGACATCACCATCACCACCATCACCACCATCACCACCATCACCCTCCTCCTCATCCTCCTTCTCCTCCTCCTCCTCGTCCTCCTCCTCCTCTTCCTTCCTTCCTTCCTTCCTTCCTTCCTCCTCCTCCTCCTCCTCCTCCTCCTCTTCCTCCTCCTCCTCCTCCTCCTCCTTTTCCTCCTCCCACTACTCCTACTCCTTCTCTTCCTCCTCCTCCTCCTCCTCCTCCTCCTCTTTTCTCCTCCTTCCCCTCGTCCTCCTCCTCCTTCTCCTCTTCCTCGTCCTTCCCATCCTTCTCCTCCTCCTCCTCCTTCTCCTCCTTCTCCTCCCCCCTCCTTTCGATCATGCTCATCCCTCCTCACCCAGCTTCCCTCGTCCCTTCTGCCTCCTCCTTCCTCTGCGTAGTCCCCCTCCTCCTTCTCTTCCTCCTCCTCCTCTTCCTCCTCCTCCTCCACCCTCTCCTCCTCCTCCACCTCCTCCTCCTCATCCTCCTCCTCCCTGCGCACGTCAAAGTGCGCGTGGCAGGCACCAGCGACCCCGCCCCCTCCGTCCACCAGCTCTCTCGCGCGCGCGCGCGAGGCTGTCGGCGGAGAGGGATGGGAGGCTCGCCCCCGTCCTTCGTGGCAGCGTCGAGGCACCTGGACCGTGCACTGGGTGTGCGATCCTCCTCCTCTTCCTTCCTCCTTCTCCTATTTCTCCTCCTGTTCCTCCTACTTCTCCTCCTCCTCCTCCTCCTCCTTCTCCTCCCCTTCCTCCGCCTCCTTCCTCCTCCTCCTCCTCCTCCTCCTCCTCCTCTTCCTCCTCCTCCTCGCCAGACACTGTCCTACGGGTTATGATCCTCTGGCCGCGCTTGTCAGCTGCCCCAGGGTGAAAGAGGAAGGATGGGCGAGGGATGCGGAGGTCCAGTGGACTTGACAAGTAGGGAAGAAAAGACGGGGGACGAGGAGGAGGAGGAACAGGAGGAGAGCAGCTCGCAGGCGGCGACATACACCGCGTTGGAAGTACAAATCCATGAATTTTCAGATTGGCATCGCGCGGGGCAGATCGGGTAGGTTGGCTCGAATGCGCGTTCGGCATGTGGCTCATGATATTTTGATTGCCGGTGACCGCCATGGTCGTTCTCATTACGACGATGGTTACGTTGTTGGTGACAGTCGAGGTGATGGCGGTGATCACGGCCAGTACCATGATGATTAGCACCGCCATGATGACATGACCACGGTGGCCACCTTCATGATGCTTGGCCATGACCATCATAGTGATCACGATGACGAGCCCAACCCCATCCCTCCTTCGACTCCTAGCGAAGAGTCGCTGTGGCGGGACGGGACTTGATCCCATGCTCGAGTTTGATTCGTTTCACATTTCCATATCAGGCTGCATCAGGCCCGTCCCGCGGTTGATCACGCCCCAGCCGAGTGACACTTCCTAAGGAGATCGGACTTCCTCTGATGTATGAGCCCCAAGCGTTACTTCCGGGGCCCCGACCGTGCGGCCCGGCGCGGGGAGCGCGCGGCCCGTGGTGGCGCGCAACCGCGCGGTAGCGCGCGAAGGACTCGGCGTCGCTCGGACGTGTGCATTCTTCTCAGCGAGGACCATCGAAGAGCATCCCGGATCATCGATCCAACAAAAAAACACGCACGAAACCGACATGGCGCAGCCAGGTCCCCCCGATGGACGTGCACACTCGGCTACGGTTGCCCTGGCCCGGGGGGGCCACGCCTGCAGCCCCCGACAGGATCGTCTGTCGGCCCGGAGGAGGAGCGCGGCCTCATCCTTCGAGGTGCGAGGTCGAGGACCCACAGATCCGACGTTCTAGAAAAATGGGAGCGGCGTGTTTTGGGCCACCAGGGGCCCGCGCTGGGCCTCGGGACCGCCACAGCACGGCTCAGGACGAGAATCTGGCCCCGGGGAGGCGGTCCAGACCTCTTGGGGCCCACGCGTCGAAAGCAGTGGAGCAGCTGGATGTCTGGGGACGCGGCTTTTTTTTAGCGGCCCCAGTGCTTGGGAAATGGCAGCACGGCGCTTGTGGGACCGGGAGGCTGCAGGCTCGCCGAAGGCTTCTGCGCGGGCCGCGGGTCGTTGTGGTGAGGAGCGCCCGGCATGGGGGGGGGGCCACGTGCAGGTGAGGAACAGCGCCGCACAGGGGCGATGCTTACGTCAGCGCCGAGATCAAGGAATGAACGCGTCCCTTTCGGCAACAGCACCGAGTGGGTTCCAGGGGTGCGTGGATTCCTGCGCGGAGTGTGCCAGGCATGTCATGTCCTCAGGTTGGTCGACACCCTCATACTTCCCAAGGCCGTTCGGCAAAATACAGAGGAGGTGCGTACGGGCGGCTTGAAGATTTGATTTCACCCGCTTGATGTGTTGCCCCGGATGCCGCACTTCCCTGTGGACTACAGTCGGCACTGATTAGTAGGTCGATCCTGCCAACTCAAACCCTCTGTGTCTTGTGTCTCGCGACCTATGCCTCCTACATTCCGACAGCCATTTGGCACTCGGAAGAGTATTGTGTCCTCTCGCGTGTCTTGTGCAATCAAGTCCGACTGTAATACGCAAGTCGTATTCGAGGCGCGCACCAGCAACAAACGCAACATCCTGTTTACCAACACGCTGGCGCGCAGTATGCGCACATTGCTTCCATCTGCGTGGTTATCGCAGTCGGCTTGGTGGGCGCGGGCGATGCGCGATGACCGCGCGTAATGAACGTGAATACACGGGAACGAAAATTTAGCACGACGTTCCCAAGGAAAGGTCAGCACCACCTCTGTGTGGTGGTAATTTTCCGCGGCGTACATCAGGCTTGAACCATCGCTTTTCCAGACGAGACGGAAGGATTCCGACCCAGCCTGTGCTAACGTTTCATGAGAAGCGCATGATACTTGTGTATTCGGCAAGTAGCATGGACCGTTGTGCGCGCGACTTGTACCTTCGGATGCAACTCCTGGGAAGTTGAATTCTGAATTTGCCCTGGTCCGAGATCCCGTTTAATCCGGTTTGATCCTGTTTAATCCGTCTTAATCCCGCTCAAATTGGCGCAATCCCGCATAATCCGCGGCCTAATCCGGCGTAGCAGCCCCCCAATGGGGCTTCATCCGCCTTCATGTTGACGACGAAGACCTCCAAGTAGTTGTCGCCGAACGTGTGCACAGCCCGAAACCCAGAAGGAGGACATTGCGGCGGCGAGATGGCGAAGCCGCCTTGGATGTTCGAGGCATTCTGAAAGTGGGATGGGGATAGTTATGGATGCCCCCTTCAAAGAGACAGATATGCACGTAGCACCCCGCAGTTGCGGATAAGAGTGCGGGAGCGACGTGGACTTCGGCTGTTTGCGAGCCCTGAAGAAGCGCGACGCAGGTGCCGAGTTTCTACAAATTATACCACGAACCCGCCGCAGGCGCCGATTTCTTTCGACAATGGTGGTAAGACGCGGGGTGTGTCGCGGGCGGCTGGCGGGTGGGTCGCGGGTGGGTCGCTGGCGGGTCGCGGGGGGGTCGCGGGCGGGTCGCGGGTGGGTCGCGGGCCAGTTCGCGGGGGGGGGCGACGACAACGAACAGCAAACAACAACAACAACAACAACAACAACCACAACAACAACAACAAGAATAACAACAATAACAACAACAACAGCAATGATGATAATAATAATAATGATAATCTTGGTCATTTTAATAATACTACTACTAATAATAATAACGATGATGATAATAATACTACTAATAACAATAATCATCATCATAATAATAATGATCAGAATAATAATCACAATGATAATAATAATGGTAATGCTAATAACTATTATCCTCATAATAATATCAATAACCATAACAATAACAACAACAAAACCAACAATAATAATAACAACAACAATCATTTTAATACTGTTCGCTCTTATCTGCTCGCGTGTCATTCAATATGCATATCCCAAACCCTGGATACCCGCCTTCTTCGTCTTCGATCGTACCCCCCCTTTTGGGGGGTACACACATTCCCTGCCACGTGTGGTTGGTGAAGCCCCTGAAAAGAGAGAGCGTGAACCACCGCCGCTTTACTGTGGAACATTCCCCCCCCTCTTCCTCCGGAACCCGGGGTTCCCCCCCCCCCCCTCCGACCCCCCCCCCCGCTGGACCCCTCCCCCCCCCCCCTCCCCCGGCAAAACCCACCCCCCCCCTGACCCCCCCCCTCCCCTAACCCCTCCCCCCCCCCCCCCCTCGAAAACCGGGGGGTGTCACTACCGGTTCGAACCCTCCCCCCCCCCCCCTCGAAAACCGGAGGGGGGGTCACTACCGGTTCGAACCCCTCCCCCCCCCCCTCACCGCCAGCACACGTTTCCCTGTCCCTACCACCGTCCGCACCACATCCCCCATTGCTGTTCCCAGCACCATTGTCCTCACCACCACCGTCCCAACTGGTTCCACCACCGTCCCTACTGTCCCCACCAGTGCCCCCACCACTGTCGCACTGTCCCCACCACTGTTCCCACCACGGTTCCACTCTCCCCACATTCTCCACGGCCCCAACCACTGCCCGACTATCCCCAGTGTCCCCACTGTCCCACTGACTCCTCCGCTGTCCCACTGAGCTGTTCCACTGTTCCCACCACTGTCCTCACTGTTCCCACCACTGTCCCCACTGTACTTCTGTCCCATTGTCCCACCGCCGTCCTCGCCACCGCCTTCACCACTGTCCCCACCACCACTGTACCCTCCACTGTCCCACTGGTCCAACCACATTCCCACTGTCCCCACACCACCGTCCCCACCACCACCGTCCCCACCACTGTCCCACTGTCCCCACTGTTCCCACCATTGTCCTCACCTGTCCCCACTACTACCGTCCCCACCACTGTCCCACTGTCCCCACCACTGCCCCGCTGTCCCCTCACCACTGTCCCCACCACCACCGTCCCCACCACTGTCCGCACCCCCTCCGGGTTTTCGAGGGGGGGGGGGGGTTCGAACCGGTAGTGACCTCCACCGGTTTTCGGTTTTCGAAGGGGGGGGGGCGTTCGAACCGGTAGTGACCCCCCCCTTTTCACGATGGATGGATTGGGGGGGGGTGGGGGGGAGGGATTCGAACCGATAGTGACCCCCCCCGGTTTTCAAGAGAGGGGGGGGAGGGGTTGGAACCGGTAGTGACCCCCCCCGGTTTTCCGCCAGCAGCGGTAGAACACGCTTTTTCAAAACGAAGGGTAACAGATAACGGGGGAGAATGAGGACGAAGGGATCGGAGGAAGGGAGGGGAGGGGCACATATCTCAGCAAACAAGTCACATCACATATCGCAATGGAGGAGAGGGCCACATCAAAGCACATATCACAGCAAGTCACATCACATATCATAAGGGAGGAGAGGGCCACGAAGGGCGACAGCGGGGCTACGAAGGGCATGCGTATGGTTGCGAGGAAGTCCAAAGCGAGAGCGCGATTCTCCAATAAACTGTGAGGAAGTATCAGGCGGGAGCCGCGATTCGGTGGTAAATCGCAAGGAAGTCCCAAGCGAGAGCGCGCTTCTTCAATACATTAAAGTATCAGGCGGGAGCCGTTGTTGGCGCGGGCCACGACGGGCGCGAACGAGCGGGGGTCACGAGGGGCATACGTATCGGGGGCCGCAGAGGGCAGCGACGGAGCCGCTGAGGGCAGAAACGGAGCCACGAAGGGCAGAGAGGGGGCCACGAAGGGCGACAGCGGGGCCACGAAGGGCATGCATATGGGGCCACGACGGGTGCGAACGAGCGGGGGCCACGAAGGGCGCACATATATGGGGCCAGGAAGGGCGACAGCAGGGCCACTGAGCGCAGAAAGTGGGCCACGAAGGGCAGCGAGGGGGCCACGAATGGCGATAGCGGGGCGGCGAAACGCATGCGTATGGGACCACGGAGGGCGCGAGCGAGCGGGGGCCACGAAGGGCAATTAATCTGGGGCCACAGAGGGCAGCGACGGGGCCGCTGAGGGCAGAAACGGGGCCACGAAGGGCAGAGAGGGGCCCACGAAGGGCGACAGCGGGGCCACGAAGGGCATGCATATGGGGCCACGACGGGCGTGAACGAGCGGAGGCCACGAAGGGCATTCGTATATGGGGCCACAAAGGGCGACAGCGGGGCCACTGAGGGCAGCAAAGGGGCCACGAAGGGCAGCGAGAGGGCCGCGAAGGGCGACAGCGGGGCGACGGAACGCATGCGTATGAACCACGACGGGCGATTGCGAGCGGGGGCCATGAAGGGCATATAATGCGGGGCCACAATGGGCAGCGACGGGGCCACTCAGAGCAGCAACGGGGCCACGAAGGGCAGCGAGCGAAGGTTACCGCGGAACCAGTACGGGCAGCGAGGGACATCGAAGGCGGGCGAAGGGCAGCGAGCGGCGACTGCAGTCCCTAACGGGCTGGTCGGGCGGGCAGGCCCAGACGGGCGGGTCGAGTGAGCGGGTCATTGAAGATTAAATTCTTCTTGAACCGCCAGGCAAAATGTAGCGGGAGCGCGATTCCTGAGTGTCGAGGAGCGGCATTTGAATAAATTGTAAGGAAGTGTCAGGCGAGAGCCGCGATTCGGTGGTAAGTTGCGAGGAAGTCCCAAGCGAGAGAGCGATTCTTCAATACATTGTGAGGAAGTATCAGACGGGAGCCGCGATTCGGTGGTAAACCGCAAGGAAGTCCCAAGCGAGAGCGCGATTCTTCAATACATTGTGAGGAAGTATCAGACGGGAGCCGCGATTCGGTGGTAAACCGCAAGGAAGTCCCAAGCGAGATCGCGATTCTTCAATACATTGTGAGGAAGTATCAGGCGGGAGCCGTTGTTGTTGTTGTTGAACATTATTTCTTTTAAAGAATAATTATTGTTGGGGCCCCTGGTGCACGGCCCCCCCGCCGCGCCTAGGCCGCAGCCACATTTTCATCATTTTCGTGAGGAAGTCTCAGGCAAAACGATGTGATCCAGATCCGGTTGTTTTGTTCCCCCCCGCTTTCCCTTGCAAAAAACAATATAAAATGACATTTCTTGTTCTAACATAACCAATTTCAAGAATCCCTTGCAAAAAATAAGGTAAAGTGGACATTCGCGCGCGCAAGACGAAATCCGTCCAAAACCTTAGTTTTCGTAGCGATTTTAACATACAAACATAACAAAAACGTATGGTTTTTCAATAAAAAAACTTGTCAACATTTCATCCCGCGCGCTCTTGCGGATTCGTAGGAAACCCAACACTTTTTAAACATTTCTGTCAAACGGGCTTTTGCGAGCAACTTTTTCGAACTTCTGCAACAACGGTTGCGCACCTGCCAGGGCCATCATCCCTGTCAAATAATACCATGCGGGACACATTCGTTTTTTCTTCGCGCGCGCACGCCGTCGTCGTCGGCCGCGGGGCCCTGAATAGTAGCCACGGTCGTCCGCATGCCACGAAGTGAAGTGTCCGAACGTCATAGGGCGGGAAGCTGGGTGTGGGTGGTGGCGAAGAGTCGTTTGGAAATTTGGTAGAGCTTGAACCGGCCCCCCCACAAAGTGGGGGTATTGCCCGCCTCCTATGAAAACCCTGGCACTGGTGAGAACGGAGTGTCCCCACGTGCTAGTAATTGTTGTTGTTGTTGAACTCTCATTCTTGAAGAATAATTATTGTTGACCCCCCCCACCGGTGCACATTGATTTTTTTCGATTGAAGTGCCACCCCCGGGGCTCGCACTTTGTTTTTTCTCAAAGAAAGTCTTCCTGCTCAAACTGTGCCCCTGCCCCCCGGGCTACAACAACAACGGCTCCCGCCTGAGACTTCTTCGATTTTTACTCAGGACCCCCGCTCCCGCCTGAGACTTCCGCGCAATTTACTCAGGAAAGGCGCTCCCGTCTGAGACTTCCTCGCAATGTAATCAAGACCCCCGTTCCCGCTTGAGACTTCCGTGCAATTTACGTGGGAACGGCGCTCCCGCGTGAGACTTCTTCGAATTTTACTCAGGACCCCCGCTCCTGCTTGACATTTCCGCGCAATTGACTCAGGAACGGCGCTCCCGCCTGAGACTTCTTTTCAATTTAGTGAGAACCCCCGCTCCCGCCTGAGACTTCCGTGCAATTTGCTCAGGAACGGCGCTCCCGCTTGAGACTTCCTCGCAACTTAGTCAGGGCCCCCGTTTCCGCCTGAGATTTCCTCACAATGTACTCAGGACTGCGCTCTCGCGTGCGACGTCCTCACAAATTATTCTGGAATTGCGTTTCGGCGTTCAGGAACCACGCACGCGCCAAGGACGCCTTCACAACGTGGTATCTTCCCTCTTCCTTCGTCCTTCCCCCTCCCCTTCCTCCCACTCTCCCTCGTTCTTCCCCTCCTCCTCTTGCAGGGCCCGCGCCAATTCCAATGGCGGGCAGAGAGATGTACGCCCCCGAAGGATTGTCCGCCCGTTCCGGTTTGCCCGTACGTCTAAGCCCGCCGGCCCCAGCAAAGAGAAATAATCCCCCCGAAAGGGGTGTGATCGAAGACGAAGAGGGCGGGCATCGAGGGTGTAGGGTATACGTGTTGAATGACTCGCGGGCAAGTAAGAGCGCACAGCCTTAAAATGGTTGGTGTTGTTGTTGTTGTTGTTGTTGGTGGTGGTGGTGGTGGTGGTGGTGGTGGTGGTGGTGTTGGTGTTGTTGTTGTTGTTGCAAGCCGGGGGCCAACAACGCAGTTTGACCTTCAAGACTTTCCCTTGTAAAAAACAGGGTGCGAGCCCCGGGAAGGGCACTTCAACCGAAAAAACAATGTACACCGGACGGGGGGGTCAACAATAATTTTTATTCAGAAGTGAGAGTTCAACAATAACAACAACAAGTGTAGGTGGAGAAAGCGGAGGTGGAGGGGGTTGAGGCCGCAGCGGCCATGGGCGCGGCGGCGCCACACTGCGGCTGCCTCGAGGACGGCTGCGGGGACGACGCGGAGGCGCGCGCCCTCGCCTCCGCGGCTCGTCGCTGTCGCTCCGCCCCCCGCGCGCGGCAGCCAGGGCTCGTTTCGAATTTCCCGATCCGCGTCGATTCGACTTGGATGGATTCCGGTTCCGATTCGATTCGGCTTCGGATTCCGATGCGGATTCCGATTCCTCAATGAAACCTTCCTGCTATGCCGATTTCCTCCGATTCGACTTTTCCCCACTCGGCTGCCGAGGTCCGCCGATCCGATTCGTTTGGATGGCCGATCCGACTTGTCGATTCGATCCTGGGCTCTCCTGCGGCAGCGCGCGGGGGGGCGCGGGCCTCTGAAAGCGTGGGGGAGGGGGGGGGGGGAGTGGGGGGGCCTCTGCGCCCCGCGGGGCGGCGTCGCCCTACCGCCACAGGGAGGGCGCCGCGAGGCGGGAGGCGCGGGGGAAGCTCGAGCGTTACCGGGAGCTGTTCCGTCGTGTTCGGCGCCCCGGGGGGGGGGTCCATCGGCTGCGCCTCGCCGTGGGGGGGGAGGTCGTCCCGAACGGCCCGCCGGAGGGCCGAGCTGTGATCGGAAAGCGGGGGGGCGGGGCGAGGGAGAAGAGAGAGGATACATTGGGTGCGCTCGCGCCTCATGCAACATCCTATCCCTCCCGCCCATCCCTTCCCATGGCGCCGAGTTTGCTCTCTCTCTCTCTCTCTCTCTCTCTCTCTCTATATATATATATATATATATATATATATATATCCGTAGCCATTTTGGCTCAAGCTCGGGCTCGAGCCGTTCAGGATCCTTGCCGGCTCGCGCCTTCCCCAGGGCTGATGGCCATTGTGCTGCTGGCTTGAGCGCTTCCGCCAGGTGTGCGGCAGTGAACGCTGGGGGGATACCGGTGCATGGTATCAAGGGATCCCGAGTTGCGCATCTTCGTGCCAGCGCACCTCGTCAACGGCGACCTCGGGGCGCGCGTTGCAGCGTTTGCAGCGCATTTCGGCTCACTAGACGTTGTTCTTCTCGATGGCGGACTCGCAGCGCCGGTTCTGCCACCCGCCGCCGCCGCCGCCCCCGGCACATGGCTGCCGGCAGCCCGCGGAGGTGGAGCAGCTCGAGCAGGCGCCGGTGAAGCAGCTCCCGCGTTGGGAGCGCCTGCGCCTCGCTGTGGAGGCGCAGAGGGCTTCGGAGGTGCAGTCCGACAAGCAGGTGAAGCCGCAGGTGGAGGTTCCGGTGATCTCGCCCTTTTCCCCCCCGCCTGGGGATTTCAGATCGTATCCCAGTCCAGTGGCTACGGTGCAGGCGGTTTCGCCTCCCAGGGCCATGGCGGCGGATGCGGCGAGTTCTTCGGCGGAGCAGGGTACCACTACGAGCACTACCATTCCACCGGCGCCCAAGAAGAGGCGTCGCAAACACATGTTGAGCGACTACAAGCGCATCCTCAAGCGCATAACGGAGGACATGCCCACTGGTCAGGAGCCGGACAGGACGGAAATCGCAGCTTTGGCGATGGGGTGGTGGCCTCCTTCGCCGCCTGCTCCGGTCACGCCGCCGTCACCTCCGACTCCGCCAGCAGGAACGAGGATCCCACGGACGCCACCTCGGAGGTGAGGACCTTCTACATCGGCGACGGGTCCTTTCCCGATGCAGGTGGTGAAGGTGCAGCCCCCGACATGTCAGCCCTTAGTGGCGGTGTCACGCTTGACGGCTCTGGCACGTCAGCCGTCAGTGGCGGTGCCTCGGAGTCGCCTTTCGGTGTAGGCACGTCAGCCCAGAGTGGCGGTGTCCTGGACATGTCAGCCCATAGTGGCGGTGTCCATCACGAGTGGGATGATTTTTCCTCGTCTTCTTCTGTACCCTCGCTGGCTGCTGGCGCTACGGAGGTGGCCCCGACGAGGAAGAAGAAGAATCGGCGCAAGAAGAATAAGAAGAAGGTGAGTTCGCATGTGACCGAGCCCGGTCCGGAGCAGCTGCAGGTTTCTGGCGCTCCTCCGGACGCGATGCCTTCCATTTTTGAGGCCTCCCGTGAGGACCTCGCCACGGACATCCAGTCTGGAGCTTTTTCACAAGATGCGAAAGAGTTGGACGACACTGACGTTGCCTTGCTGGGCCGCTTCGCTGACGGCGAAGCTGTGCTCTCGGAGTTGCAGCAGCAGCCGTCGCTGCGGGCACCGGCGTTGGAGGTCGCCTCTCGGCTGATGGCAGCAGGTGCGAATTCGAATGTTGCTTTCCTGCCAATTGTGCAGGGCCTTGCGACGCAGCAGACATGATGTCCACTCTGGGGTTTTTATCTTAGCAAATGCCAGACTTTGTGATACCCTGGCTTTTACGCGCTTTCATATTTTCCTGCTTGCCAATCTCTACGGAAGCTTGTCACAGCAGCTGCCTACAGGAAAAATCTATATATATACATATATGTATACATATATATATATATATATATATATATATATCCGCGGACGCGTGTCATAGCCGACCTGCGATCCCCACAGAGTGACCGTTTTGTGTTATGCGCAGTCGGAAGAGGTAGTTGCGTGCACTGGAAGAGAGGTGGTGGCGGGTGAGCAGGACGATGAGCGGGAGGAAGAGGACGAGGACGAACAGCATCAGCAGGAACTAAAGCAGAGGAATCGTGAGGAACAAGATAACCAAGGGAAGGCGGAGGAGGGAAAACGAAGGGGGCGACAACGGTAAAGAAAGACTCGGATTCGGAAAAGTGGCCCGCGCTGGGGCGAGACGAACAGTAGCAGCAGCAGCAGCAGCAGCAGCAGCAGCAGCAGCAGCAGCAGCAGCAGCAGCAGCATGGACTGGAGTGGAAAGAGCGGAGGAACAGGAGGACCAGGGGAAGGCAGAACATGGGAAATGAAGTGGGGACCACAGTGAAGCAAGACTCGGATCCAGTAAAGTGGCCAGCGCTGGGGCGAGAGCGCCACTCTGAACGCCAGGGGCAAAGCGCCGATCCGAAGATTGAGCCCACGCTGCAGCGGGAGCACAACTCTGAACAACCGAAGGCAGTCGAACGGTAACAGCCCAGAGTAACTGTCAAGTTTTGAAATCTTGTGTGGGCAGGAGGGAGAGTAGTACTCGTTTTGCTTAATTTTGCGGGAACCAGGAGGGGGAGCAGAGGAGAAGGGTGAGGAGGAGGACGAGGAGGAGGGAGAGGAGGAGGAGGAGGAGGAGGAGGAGGAGGAGGAGGAGGAGGAGGAGGGGGAAGGAGGAGGATGAGGAAGAGGAAGAGGAGGATGAGGAGAAGGAGTAGTGGCAAGGATGAGAAGGTTGAGAAAGTCGAAGGAGTGGGGATGAGAAGGTGGAGAAGGGCGGAGCAGGGACAAGGAGGAAAAGCAGGATGAGAAGGTGGAGGAGGGCTCGGTCCAGGAGGAGGGGAAGGCAGAGGAGTGGCAGACGGAGGATAGCCAGGACGTTGAGGAGGGGGATGAGGAAGAAGAGGAGGGGAGAAGGAGGAGCAACCAGAGAAGGAGGGTGAAGAACAGGAGCAAAGAGAACAAGGTGAGGGAAGAGGCACAAGAGGAGTAGGAATAGAAATAGAAAGATCATGGATGAGGAGGAGGAGGAGGAAGGCGATAAGAAATAAAGAAACAAGGTTGCTGCCATGGGCACGCCCACGACTACCACAAGTGACTGGACGAAATCGTTTCTATGAGCCGAAGAGAACGACTACCCATAGGTGGATGACCGCAACGCAATATATTGCCCTTCCTGACGTATGCATTGCGCACCCCACTATCGGCGGTCATGGCCTGGTCGACGAGAGAGCGGTCCCACGTCAGCCACCGCCTCGTCGGTCGCGTCTGTTTCCTCTTGGGCGCCCAGGGCGGTAGATGCCGCCAGAGCTTCGTCGGTCGTACGTGCTTTCCTCTGGGCGCCCAGGACGGCAGATCTCGCCACGCGGGGGGTGCCAGGCAAGCACGCCCCGTGGAACGGCAAGGTGCCGCAAGACCACGGCGGGCGCAGCGGGGGGCCATGAGAGCAGCTCTGAGCAGTTCCGGACTGGCCGTGATGCCGCGGCCTTGGGACAACCGCTTCCCAGGATGCTCGGGTCGGGCGAAAGGGGGGGATTGGGAAAGGGGGGGTTACGAAATTTGCTGCATGCAGCTGGTTTCGGCCTCACCGAGGGGCCCATCCCTCGATACATAGCCGCCTCTGGCGCCGGGAGGCGCCAGGAAAATCAGCTACGTGAGCTGATTCTCAACCCCCCCCTTTGCTATCCCCCCCTTTCGCCCGACCCGAGATGCCCGCTCAAGGTGCACGCCTCCGCGAAAGCAGCCGCAGGCTTCTTTTCGCGGCGCGGCAGCGCCCCCTGACCCCCGTTCTCGACGTTCGCGCCGAAATCGACGACTGCATTTTTGGTTCGGATCCCAGGGGGCCGCGTTGCGCGCGTCGCTGGACACTGAAGCGGGGGGGCGAGGGAGTTGGATAACAGCTTGCGTTTACTTTCGCGGAGGGTTGTAGGCACGCTTTCTTCTGGTGGAGCAGAAGGAGGGCTTCGATACAGTCCAAGACCTCCAACAAGTGCGGCCACCAGGCGGGCATGCCCACCTGTACTTGAAACTGGCTTGAATCTACAGCCGGGGCGCTGAAGAAGGAACCCTTTTCGTTGGGTAGGGGCTCGGTGTTCCTTGATCGTTTTGCAGTTTGCCCCACGTTTCCCTTGTGTTTTCGAAGGGAATCGAAGTTCAACTTCTGGAGAAAAGGGGCCTCGTTCCTTATTTAGGGTTCCTTAGTTCAACGCCCCGACTGTACTTGAAACTGGCTCGAATCCAGCCCATGTGGCGCACAGTGCGGTCAGGAACTTCGGCTTGGCGTGTCGCTCCGCCGCTTCTGGCCCAACAGGCTTCGGCATGACGCGCTGCCCACTTCCCAGCCCGTGGAGCACACGCGTGTGCGCAGTCACAGCGACGCCCTGCTGCGGGCGGGGGTTGAGAGGGACGAAGGGTAGCAGGTGTGAAGAATGCAGCCTCTCTGCCCCTACAACGGATGGACCTATACACCCAAATTGCGGTGGAAGTGCGTTTTTCAAAGATTCCACCCCTAACGAGCCTTATGGGGGTGTTCCGGCAATGAGCATTTTCAGTCGAAGTCGCACCTATCGAAGCCAGCATTTAGCATTTGCATGCGGACCTGCAGCGTGATGAATAGCACGGTCCGTTGACATTTTGGCTCTAGGATCTAGGATAGGCGTGTGGTCGCACGCTTGTAAGCAGGGGGGCCTGTGACGTCAAGATAACTGTATTTGCGTTGCGCTGGCTGCCATAGCGGCCGCTGCGATGGAGGCGCTGATGGCGGATTTCGTCGAGGCGCGGAAGTTCGCCAACATCAGGGAGGACATCTGGACAAAGGTCGCTACGAGCCTCGGGGAGCCATATCTTGCCGACATGAAGCTCCTCGCGGACGTGGACGTGGGCGACTACATCCAGGCGGTGCCGTGGCGACCGCAGAGGGCGGTGGCCTGGTGCGTGCAATGCTGGTGCTGCTCTTCAGCGTGACTCGGCATTTGGCTGGGCTGCCGCTGGTCAGCGGGTCCGAGGCCTCGCAGCAGGCGTCTGGAGGCAGCCCGTAGGCTGGCGCGTCTGCACCGCCCGGCCCTGCGAAGCCGCCAGCGATCTCCACGACCGGGTCCGGGATCGGGGCGATCGGGTCGGCGACGGGCCCCGTCCTCCGCGGGAGGGGCTGCCTTGGCCAAGAGCCCAGGCTCACGGAGACGGCCCCTCGAGGAGGCCGACCTGGAGGAGATGCGGGGCCGGTGGCTGGCCATCAACTGGCTGCCACTGCCCCGTGAGCTGGCGCCGACGGGTCACCGGCTCTCCATGCTCAGGCGGATCGCGGACGCAGAGCCGAGCCCTCTGGCACGCGGCATGGCGATCCGGGGGGCCGAGCGGCGGCCGCCGCGAGCGGCACCCCATGCCGACGATGCACCACACGAGCGTGCAAGGAGAGCTCCGCGCGAGGTGCCGGGGCCGTCCTGCCTCGACGACTGGCTGGCGGCGTGGGAGTTCGCCGTGCCCACGCTGGTGATGGCCGACGTGGTGGGGCGCGGCGTCGCCGATGCTTGCGCCAGGAACTTCTGGCGGTTTGCAGAGTTCCGCCCTCAGTCATGGCGGGCGGCCGCGATGGCCGAGTGTGAGTGGCGATTAGAGTTCGTGCTGGACGGGTTTCGGCGGCAGCGGGCCTTTCACAAGGGCTCTCCCAAGCCGAGCACGTTTCAGCTGGAGCGCCCGTACAACTCGGTACTTGTTGGCCGCCGTTGAGGGCGTCGAGGGCACGGCCTTCTGGGACCAGCACCTCGAAGAGAATGCGGCAAGCTGGGAGAAAGTCGGGCACGCTGCGCGGACGCCGTCGTGGACACGTCGGCAAGAGATCCTTGTCACCCTGGTGCCGCAAGATACGGGCGCTGGCTTCCCCGCCGCCGCAGCGGGGTCCGCGGCGACGCCGCGTGGGATGGGCAAAAAGGCCCCGAAGCGGAAGACAGCTGCGGCCAGTGGACGCGGCTCAGTCAGGGCAGGGAGGCGCCAAGAAGATGCGGGGCAGCACAGGGTGGATCACCTGGGTCAACCAGAGGCGAGAGGACGGCCGGTTCCGCCGCGCAGAGAACGGCTCGGACATAGTTTTCGAGTGGAGCCGGAACGAAGGGTGCACGACGCCATGCAGCGGCCAACCGCCAAGAGTTGCGAATGGTGCCGCCGGCCGCATCGTAGCATCGAATGCAAGATCAATCCGGGGTAGAAGCCAAACGCTAAAGGCAAGGGTTGCGGCAAGGACAAGGGAGACAAGACAAAGGGCAAGCACATGCGAGGCCGATCCCTGACTTGCACAGGCGAGGAATGAGCGGCGAGTGTAGGAGCGGAGGCATCATGTCACGTCGACAGTAGCCCAGTTCCGGAATGCTCTGCAGTGCGGCTGGAGGTCCCCGCGCCGCGTCTCAGTGAACCTTGCTCGTCTTCCGCACTCAGTGGCGCTCTTCGGGATCGCGCCCAGCCGCGCCCAGGCCGCCCCCGCGGGAGTCCGCGGCCAGGAGGCGCGGCACCCGCTGCCAGGCTGCTCGCCGCGCCGAGGGCCCGCCGCCAGTCATGGGGCGAGCGGCTGGGCGCGCGACGCTTGCAGGGGCCTCCGAAGGGCCCAGACGCTTTGACTGATGCATCGACGCCGCAGCAGCCCTTCGGTCAGCGCTCCGTCGAGATGGTCATCGGCGCCGCGGGAATGTCCACGGAGGTCTGGAAAGTCGCCGCCGCAGTTGGCGCTCTTTGCATGAAGGGCCCCGGTCGCGCGCGGGCTGGCGGTTCTGATGCGTTGTCGTCGCCGGTTTTCCGCGACCTCGTTCGGCGGGGATCCGCCGCCGCAGATATCGCCAGGGTCCACTTCGCACCACCATGCCGTACTTTCTCGCGAGCTCGACGGCGTAGCCTGCGTCCCCGGGCGGTCGTGTTGCGGAGCGTGGAGCAGCCTCGCGGTTCTGGCGCGCGGCCAAGCCGGCTTTTGTGCGTCACGGAGGACAGCGCCTTGGCCGCCCGCGCGGCGCGCGTTGCGAAGGTGCAGATCCGGGCCAGCAGCTTCTACTCCATTGAGGGCCCATGAGAGGTTGCTGATGCGAGAGTTCGAGGAGTATGGTTGCTCGCGTTGTTGCCTGGCGTCTTCGTCGTCAACAGGGACCAGCGTTGCTTCGGGAGCCAGTGCCGCAGGGGCGAACGGGATGCCGAACGCCCCATGGCGCAGGCAGCTCGGCGCGCGATGCCCAGGGCCGCCAGTGCATCCGCCTCGCCTCCCCTTGGAAAGGCTCGCGGCTAGGCCGGGGCTTCGCCGCGCTGCCAGATCGTGCTGGCCGCGCAGTACCCGCGGGACTTGTGCGATGCAGTGGCTACGGCTTGCGAGGCAGATCGATCGCCGCCGCCGTCGATGGCGACGGGGGCCTCTGGCCTCCTACGAGCACGGCGCCCGCGACTCGCTGCGGGCGCACGGCCGGAAGGCCGAGCGGGGCCTGCCAACAAGAAGGCGGCGGGCGGATTGAGGGACCCGCACCTGTCGGGGGCCCGCGCCCTTGGGCGGCGCGGCGTCGGCGGGGGCGCGCGAGCTGCCCTGGCGCCCATCATCGCTGGCAGACACGGGGCAGCGCTGCCAGTGGTCCGCCGCGCGGTCGTGGACCTCCTGTGGACGGAGCAGAGCGCGGGCTTCCCAGCAGCAGTGGCGGAGCGCGCCCGCAGAGCCCTGGCGGCGTTGCCGGCCAACCGCGCCGCGCCGATCGCCGTCGCCCCTTCTGGCCTACAGGCGCACCTCCTGACGGCCGCGCTGACGGCGGCGGGCGACCCGGGCGTCGTGCTCGGGCAGTAGGCCGCCAGAGCAATGCCCATGGGAATTGATCAGGACAGTCCTGTCGGCGGCGTCCTCCCGGCCATTGACAGGCCGCGCGCGCGCGGGGATGGCTCGTGCCGAGCCGGCATCGTGGCCTGCTGCATGGATTTTTCACAACTACGCCTCTACGAGGAATGCGCGGCCGAAGCCGATGCCGCCTAGGAGATAGAGTTGGGCGCTGGATACTTGGTCTGGCGGGAGATAGTGGAGGAGCGGGAGGAGTGCGCTGGAAATGCTACCTGTCGGAGGTTGCCGTGCTGGCAAATCTGACAGCGCCCGGGAAGCTGAAGATCCGGCTCATCCATGACCTCCGCCGCAGCGGCGCCAATTCCCTGGCGAGAATCCCAGAGTGGGTGGTGTTGCCCAGGCTTTACGACGCCGCGCAGCCCCGCAGGATGGCTGGGTGCGCTGCCCTGCGCCGCGACTGGCTGGCCTTCCTAGTCATGGATTTCACGGACGCCATCAAGCAGCTCCGCACTGGAGGAACGCTACCTCTGCGGGGCGGCGGGCGTTAGCAGCAAGTGGGGCTTCTCCCAGTACCGCACGGTGTATGGGCACATCTCGGGGCCGCTGTGGGGCAGGGATGCAGCGGCGTCGATGCGGGCGTCTGCGGCCGTGGTGCCCGCTCCGGAATCAGATTTGCAGCGTTGCGTCGACGATCTGTTGGTCTCATCGTCGGTAGGCCAGAGGAGCGCTCGCTGGCCGTCTCGACGCTGCTCCTCGCGCGGGCGCGGGCGAAGGACAATTACGGCGAGTCGGCCACGCGGCTCGGCGCGGATGCGACATGCGCCTTGAAGGGCGACTGCGCCCACGCCGCCCTCATCGCCATAGCAGAGGACCGGGCCGAGAAGCGCCTCGGCGGGGCCCGGCGCCTTGTCGCGCAACTGCCGATCCATCGCCGCGACCTGACGGCGTTCGCGGGGCCGGCGTCTGGCGCGGGCTCCGTCGCTCCAGCCCTCCGAGGTTTCGCCCAGATAACCCGGGCTGCAGCGTCGGCTCCGCCGGCGGCCGGCGAGGTCGGCAGAGATCGCCCTTCGGCGCGAAATGGTCTTTCGGACTTTACTTCGGATCATTCGCTTCTCCTGCCGAGGGCCTTTTACGTCGACGATCGCTGCGCCGGCAGCGCGCGGTTCTCCCGCGACGGCGGCAAGCGCTACCATTGTTTTTGCTATGTCGTTTGGGACGCCAGCGGCGACATCGCCACGGGCGTCCTCTCAAGGAGGATCCAGGCTCCCAGCCGCTATCGGAGGCCGACGCCCTCCTGCTGACAATCACCACATGGGCCATGCTCATCGACGATGCCGACGGCCAGTTGGGGCCCCGCGGCGATGCTTTCGGCGCCCCGCAGAGCGTCGCGTGCAGGAAGGCGAGGCATCGGCTCCCCAATGCCATCGCCATCGAGGCGCAACTGGAGCTCCGGGCCAGCATTGGAGACCTGACAGCCGCCCACTACCGGTCACAGGATAGCGACGTGGCCGACGACCTTTCCAGGGCGGGCGAAGATTCCGCCATCCCGTAGGACCGTCAAGGCACTGTGCCCTCGCGGCCAGTCCGCCGCCAGCCTCGGGCATTCCTCGGGGGCGGTCGCCCTGGAGGTCGCGCCCAGGGGCATCGTCGCTAGCATGGCAGCGCTGGCGCGGGGGAGGATCGCGCTGTGGGTGTCGCTCCAGGTGCAGGCGCACGGGCATTTTAGGCTGCCGGCGGGCAGCATGGGCATTCGGCGAGCGCTGCTGGAGTTTGGCTTCGCGTCTGCAGTGGCCTTGGTATCGCTCGGACGTGCGCATTTTTTCTCGACGAGGACCCTGGAGGAACATCTTGGATCATCGGGCAAACAAAAGCACGCACGAAACCCAAACATGCACAGGGAGTGGACGTCCGAGCGATGGCAAGCCCTGGCGCTGGATGGAATGATTCAGCAGCGAGGGGCATGGTAGTTCTCGTCGCCGCCCTGGGCATGGTCGCGCCCCGAATTCCGGCCGCGCTGCGCGCACCGGCCGGCTCTCCCTCCCGCCCCTCTGCTGGTTGGCAGGGCGCCTCGCCCGTTTCATGGTGTTGCCGCGTGGGGTTGGTCGGGCCCGCGTGGATCGGCCGTGCTGCGCGAGCCAGCCTTTCCCCCTCCCACCTCCCCCTGCTGGTCGGCGGGGCGCCCGTGCCCTTTTGCCTCGAGCATCGGGCGGCGCCCGATCCAGCAGCCGCAGCCGATTTGCATGCCTCCTGCATGCCTTCTGGGCCTGGCCATGATACCTGCGGCCACCGCGAGGCATCGCGCATCAGTCAAGGCCCTGGCCGTGCCGGCGCAGGCGGGGGGGCAGTGATGACGGCGGCGAGGATCGCGCGATGGCGCCAGGTTCCGCCCTCGGGCGGGCGTGCGCCAGGGCTGCTGTGACGGCGGTTGAAGTGCGAGTTCGCAGAGCCGAGCTGGAGGGCGCTTGCGAGGGCCCGGCAGCTGGCCGGCCTGGTGTCGCGTCTCGCTAGCAGGCGCCCGCGCTCGCCAGGGCGAATTTGGAATAACTTGTGAAGAGGTACTGGGCGGGAGCCTTTGTTGTTGTTGTAGTTCGTGGTCCAACAACCCAGTCCGGTCCAAGTTTTCCATAATCAAAAAATGCGCGAGCACCGGAGGGTGGCATCAACAATACTTATTTAGAAATGAGAATTCAACAAGCAGAGTCCGCGCCGCGAAGTCCCATTTCAGTCACGCACCCAGGGACCGTGAATGACCGTTCGCCCCCCTCAGTCTGATCATTGCTGTGCACTGCCAGCAGTGCCTGCTCATTGGCTGCTCGCTCTTGCCCAGCGCTGCTGGGCTGATCCAAAAAATTGTGTCCTTGTTGTTCAGTGCTGCTGCTCATTGCTGTGCACGGCTGGTCATTGATGTTCATTGCGTGTTCCTTGATGACAGACCTGCTCAATGCTGACCACTAATGCCCACTGTTCGTTGCCGAACCTTCGCCTTGGTATCCGGCGAGGAGACGACGACGCCGACGACCAACGACCGACCACCGACCGACTTTCCTCTCCCCCGACGACGACGACGAATACGACGGCGATGACGACGACGATGACCAAAACCACGACGCGGATCACGAGAAGAAACACATGAGGAGGAGGAAGAGGAGGAGGAGGAGGAGGAGGAGGAGGAGGAGTAGGAGGAGGAGAAGGAGGAGGAGGAGTGGGGGGCGAGGTGGCGGGTGGTCCACCTTGAAACACAAGCAGAGGAGAGTCCACGAGTACCTTTGAAGGGTGCCATGGGGGATGGTGATGGCGGTGGTAGTGGTGTTTGCGGGGGGCTAACAAAAGAACAAACAATAATCGAGGATTTGGGCGATCCCGTTTTTTTGTTGTATTATTTGTTGGTGCCCTCCCTCAAAGGCAAAACAGAAGGAATCGGTGTCATAACCTCCACGGAGGGATTCGAGCCCCGTCCCTCCCCCACTCCCTCCCCAGGCTACACGTGGCGCGCTCGCCTTGACACTGGGACCCTTGAACCACTCCGATTACTGTACGACTAGTACTTGAGTGCCACTGGTACTAGCAGTTCTGTCGTCGACGCTATTCCGAAGTAACTGGTTTGAGTTGTTTGTCTTCTTCGTTGTTTGTCGGAGTTGGTTTGTGTGGGTCGAGTGGTGTCGCTTGCGTTCGATGACGCTGGTAAGTGCACAGGCATGTGATGTTCTACTCTGGTTCTTCTTGAAGACAGGCTTAGTGGTAATCAACCTGCACCACAGTAGAACAAGCTATTGCAGTAACTGCAAATGTGCGAATGAAATATTAGCGCAACTACTTGTACAGCACTGCTGCATTACATTTGCAAACTGGGCTCTAGCGCTTTCTCTCCTCTGGTTGCGCCAGGGGGAGGTTCAACCCCGCGCGCGAGCACCCCCCGGCTTAGAGTTAGTTCCTCTTCCGAAGTTTTGAGAATGATGAGGAAACCCCGTGCTCGAACCCCTCGCCAGGGATTTTTCTTTCCGCGGGAACCTGACCCCTCGGGCTCTCCGGCGCGCCTCAGAAGTTATTTCTTTCCGGATGGGCCCCCACGGGTCCTACGGTTGAGTCGTCCGGGTGATTTGTTTTAGCCCTCCATTTCCGCCTTCTCTTCTTTGCCCGTTGTGTTCAATCGCCAGGCCCCCGCGAAGGTTGCATAGCGGCTGCATCTGCTTTCCCACGTGGCTCTCAGAGCTAGCAAGTAGAAGGGGGTGTTTGCAAGTAGTACCCCCCTCCCCCCCGAGGTTCTGCGAAAGTAAGATCAAGGGATCTTGAACTGGATGGGTGAGAGCGATCGGGCTTCTCCTCCCCTCCATCCCTTGTCCCTCCCTCTCCCCCTGTTCCTCCCTCCCTCCTCCCTGTTCCCTGCTCCCTGTTCCCTCTCCTCCCTCTCCTCCTCCTCCTCCTTGCTCCCTGCTCCTCCCTGTTCCATCCTCCCTCTCCCCCTGTTCCTCCCCCCCTCCTCCCTCTCCTCCTCTTCCCCCTACCCCTCCTCCCTGTTCCCTGCTCCTCCCCCCCCTCCCCTTCCCCCTCCTTCACCTCGGAGCCCCCGTGCCGCTTGGCCGCCCCCCGGACCACCACCCTAGAGTCCCCCGGCTTCGTTCTGCTGGCAGGCTTCTGCATGTTTCAGGGGTGGTCAGACCTTCGGCCACGCGCAGAGGGGGGCAGGGGGAGTGGGGAAGGCTTCTTAGAAGCACCCCTGCTTCTTAGAAGGCGCGGTCCTTATGTATAGATGTAAGGCCGCCGCCTTCTAAGAAGCAGCCTCCTTCTAAGAAGCCTTCCCCCCTCCCTCCACCCCCTTTTGCGCGCCGCCAAGACCTCCTACCCTGACGCGTCGAATCGTGAATTGGCCGTTTTCGGTTCGCGAGCGGGCGTCGCGGCCGTCACTTTTGCGGGTGCAGGTCCGTCGGTTTCGGTCCTGGGCCGTGGTCACTGAAGGGACGTTTACCAAAGGGGAGGTTTGTCCACCGCCGAATGGTTTGCGTGAGCGTCCCTCCTCCTCCACCCTCCGCGGCCGCGCTCCGCCTGGATCCCCCCCTCTTGCCGCCCGACGCGTGGTGCCTTCCACAGCCCAGCTCGCTAGAGCGCGCGTGCGCATCGCCTGAAGCCGCGCTGCGGCGTGGGAAGTATCTCTGAGCGTGTGCGCGATTACGTCGGAGCCGCCGCCAATGCTGCCGCATCTGCCAATCGCCGCCCGCGCTCGCGAGGGGTGGCGGTGCCGCGCATTTCGTTGCCAGCTTTGCATCTCTTTCGTCGGTGCTATCTTCGCCCTCGCCATGTCAATAGCCACTGTCCTTGGTCGCCGTCATCTTGGCCCAAGCCCGTGCTCGGAAAGCCTACCTGGCTTCCTTTGGCAGCAGGAGCGCACTATTCACAACTTTTCGGCGTAACTACACCTACTAAACAATGGAAGCTCCTGGGGGTGCCGGCACCACCCTGGCCACCCTCGGCGGCCATGGCGAGGCCATCCTCTTGACGATCGTGACTCTGGTGGTGCTGCGCGTCGAATTGGTCCGGCGCTACGGCGACGTGGGCGCCGGCCCACTCGAGGTTGGAGGAGGAGGAGGAGGAGGAGGAGGAGGAGGTTGAGGAGGAGGAAGCAGAAGAAGAAGAAGAAGAAGGCGAGGTGGGAGAATCAGCAAAAACAGAGCAGGAGGTGGGAGGAGGAGGTGGAGGCGGAGTGGGAGTTTTATGCCCTCGAGGCTGGAAGGTACACCCAGAACTTCAAACATTTCATGAAGCAGTACGCTCCCGAGGTTGCGGGCCTCGTGGCGATCCTAACACTGGCGGCCGCGCTCAGGGCGCGGGGAGACAAGGTCTGGAGCATGACCTGGTCGTCCTCCTCCGCATGGTCGTCGTCTTCCCTCTCCTCTTTCTGTCCTTTCCCCCCATCGTCCTCCTCCATCCACTCATCCGCCTCAACATCGTCCTCCCCCTCCTCTTCCTCGTTGTCCTCGGCCTCCCCTCGTCCTCCTCCTCCTCCTCCTCCTCCTCCTCCTCCTGCTCCTCCTGATCGTCCTCCTCCTCATCCTCCTGTTCCCCCTCTTCGCCCTCCCCCTCATCTTCGTCCTCCCACTTCCCTTCTCCCTCTCCCCTCCTCGCTGGACGTCGTCCAGACTGCTTCCTTCGCTCGCGCGAAGGCCTCGGAGAACACCGCGGGGTGGGCCGAGATCAAGGCTCGTGGGCGAACCCAAAACGTCCGACAATTGTCGGGGGCACCCTCGACGCACAACTGTGCAATCCCTTCTTATTATCCTCCTCCTCCTCCTCCTCCTCCTCCTTCTCTCCTCCTCCTCCTCCTCCTCATCATCATCATCATCGTTTTCCTCATCCTCAGCCTCCTTATCCTCCTCATCATCAACAACAACATCATCATCATCATCATCATCATCATCATCATCATCATTTTCTTCTTCATCATCACCATCATCATCATCATCATCATCATCATCATCATCATCATCATCATCATTGTCATCCTCATCATCCTCATCATCCTCATCAGCATCATCAGCACCATTATCATCAACGTCATCCTCATCCTCAGCCTCCTCGTCATCATCATCATCATCAGAGTCTGCGTCACCATCATCATTATCATCACCAGCATCATCATCACAACCATCATCAGCATCATCATCAGCAGGATCATCAATATCATCATCAGCATCATCATCGTCATAGTCATCGTCTTCGCCATGGCCATCGCCCTCGTCATCATCATCGTTATCATCATCGTTATCATCATCATCGTTATCATCAGCATCACAATCACCATCATCATCAGCATCATCATCGTCATCATCATCGATATCATCAACAACAAGAGCATAATCATCCCTCTTCCCCTTCGGATCATCCTAGGAATATGTCTGTTAGTCCTCCTCCCCCTCTCATTGCCTCCTCCTCCTCCGCCGCCTGCTCTTGCTGTTTCACCGCCTGCTCCTCCTCCTCCTCCTCCCCCTCGCTCCCCCATCCTACTCTTCATCGCCTGCCGCCCAGCCTTGTTGAGGACGCAGGGGGAAGGTGGGGAGATGAGGGAGGGACGGAGAAGAGGATATAGGCCCCATCGGCGATGACATACCAGCGATGGAGGCGAGCGACAGGTCAAAAGATCTGGAAAACTATGTCTAACCACGCTCGACCCGACCGATCGAAATCAGGCACCACATCCCGAGCCGGCCTTGAACAATTGGCGGGTACATCCTTCCACGCCTTTTCCTCAAGAGAAAGGTGTGGGGAGGAAGAGGGGTCAAGGAGGGTGGGAGGGCAGGTGATAGGACGGGGGGCGGGAGGAAAGGGAGGCCAGGGGAGAGAGGACGAGAGGTGACGGGGGGACGAAAGGGAAAGGGCATCGTATTCTGGCAAACCTCCTGGACTGACGAGCCCCACCGCCTTGTGCTAGTCCTCCTCCTCCTCCTCCTCCTTCCGATGATCCTCCCCGTTATCCGCCCCCCCCCTGGCGGAAGGAGCAGTGGCCCATGCTGATGGGCGCGGACACTCTGCTTGCGCTGCAGGCCATGCTCAGATTCACGCTCCTCGTCTCGACCATCCTCCGCGCCCCTGGCGGCCCAGTGCCGCTGTCTGGCGACCCAGGGGGAATAATGGATGGCACTCTTGCTCCCTGCTGCCGGTGCATCCCCTTTCCGTACGCTTCACTCGTTCTCGTAGCGCCCACAAGTGCGTCGGCGAGGCCTTATTCCTTTTCCGTTTCCCTCCCCCTCCTCTTTTGGTATCTCGCGGACGTGCCTTTTTTCTCGGCGGGGATTCTTAAGGAGCATCCTGTAGCATCTTGCGAAAAAACCACGCACGGAACCGAAAAAAACAGGGAATGGACGTCCGAGCGACGGGGAGTAGCCAACTCCCACTGATGGCACCCCGAAGCGTGTCGGTAGGGCTGGCCAGGCGCGGCGCTGCACACCACCTCGCCACTTGTGCTCTTGACGTCTGACAGCTGCAGCAGCTTCAACGAAAATGGAGGGGGGGACTTTCAAAATGCGCCCCTCGCTCAGCGGCGCTGCGCACATCTCGTCTTCAAAATTTGCAACAGCTTCGCGGATGGACGGGAGGCGGTTTTCAAAATGGAGTTCTCGCTTACGCGCCGTGCACATTCGCGTTGAAAGGTTGTGCAGCAATTTCAGGATGAAGGAGGCGTTTTCAAAATGGAGCCTTCGCCTCAGCGCAGCGCACATCCGTCTCAATACGTTGATAATGTTCGAAGCTGGAGGCTGGTTCCTCTTCAAACTGGGTCTCGTGCCTTAGCGCCGCGCACACTCGGTCTTTAAAGCTTGTAACCTGCTCAATGGTGGAGGACGGTTCTTTTTCAAAATGGGACTCTCGCCTTGGCGCCGCGCGCATTCGTTTTAAAAGTGTGCAGCTGTTTCCGTAATGGAGGGTGGTTCCTTTTCAACATTGGATTCCGCCCCAGCGCCGCGCACATTCAGCGAAACAACTGCGAACACTTGCAGGGATTGCGGGCGTTTCCTTTTCAAAATTGGGCTTTCGCTGGTCAGGTTTTCAAAACCAGGAAATTGCGCACATGCAACAGCTGTACGGAGAAAGGGCGGCTCCTTTTCAACATCGGGCGTTCGCTCGAGATTCCTTCAAATTGAACGACGACGGATGGAGGGCGGGTTCAAAGTTGGGCTTTCGCTTGAGACTTCCTCGACGCCCATGGCCAGAAGTGAACACTTGCGCAAGAGAACACAGAGGGGGCGGCATTTTGCCCATGCGGGGATCTCGCTCGAGACCTCCTTGAACTCTATGGAGCATACCTTCGCGCGTTCTTTGCTTCGCCGTTCGGAAGATGCAGGGCAGTTCCTGGCTGCTTCCAGACGGGACCCGCCCGACCGGCAGGCCTACAGGGCACTAGTCTTTCTTAAGCAGGCGCTTCTTGGGGACGTGCGGGGACTTCTGAGAAGGGGGCACTGGCACGGGAGGGTATACTGCAGCATCGTTGAGGCACCTTGGGTAAGCCTGGTCCTGCTCCTCTTCCGCCTCCTCCTCCTCCTCGTCCTCCTCCTCCTCCTCGGCCTCCTCCTCGGCGTCCTCCTCCACCTCCTCCTCATCCTTCCCCTCTCCATCATCATCCTCCGTTTTCCCGTCCTCCTCCCACTGCGCCGTGATAAAAGATAGCCCGTTTTTTGACAGGCTGGCGCAGCGTTGGCCGGAGACGCCCCGTTCGTCGCGTGGAGCTTGGTACAACGTGACGGCTAGTGGAGTTGTGCCAGCGGGGGCTCGGCAACTTGGGGCTTGCCTCTCCCATTGAAATTGTATGAGGCTTCACGGAACGGCCGGTCAGAAATGGCAAACCACGTGGAAATTCTCGCTCTCTAAAAAAGATTCGAGCCAGGTTCGAAAGTCGGTTCAAAACCATCGAGTCTTTTTGAAACAATAGATAAGTGAGCGTTTCGCGCGGGATTTCTCCGACAGGACGATTCGAGCTAGGTTCGAGCTCGGTTCGAAACAATAGAGCAGTTAGCGTTTCGTGCGGGATGTCCTCGAAAAGATGATTTGAAGCCCGGTTCGAAGTCGGTCCGAAACAATGGGAAAGCAAGCGTTTCTTGATGGATTTTCTCGACAAGATAGCTTGGAACCCGCTTCGAAGTCGGTTCGAAACAACATGAAAGCGAGCGTTTCGCGCAGGTCGTCTGTGAACATATGATTTGGAATTTGGTTCCGCACAAGGTCGAAACGGTCGGAACAAGAGCACCCGCAAATACAAAATTGGGCCAAATTTTGGTCACGCCCACGGGCAATATCAGACCGTTGTTTGGCAGTGAAGACCTCGTTCATTGCGTCGTCGTTCCATCGCGCTTTCAGTAAACATACTGGCTCAATCCATACCGACGGGCGCTGACTTGTGGCACCGCCAGTCATGTGAGAACTATGCGAACTGCACAAAAAAACATGTAGAGCCAAGACCCATGTTACGTCCTTGCACGTGCGGGACATCCTCGAGAAGATGATTTGGAGCCCGGTTCGAAGTCGGTTCGAAACAATCGTAAAGCGAGCGTTTGGTGTGGAGTTTCCTCGAGCAGATGCCTTGGAACCAGATTCGATTCGGTTCGAAACAGTCGGAAAGCGAGCGTTTCGCGCAAGTCGTCTGTGAACATATGATTTGGCACTTGGTTCCGCACAATATTGAAACCAGCGAAACAAGAGCACCGAAAATACAAAACAAACGTTGATCACGCCCAGGTTTTCTCCCTCCCTCGCTCCCCCACACCCCCTCGCCTTGCTCTTTGGGCGGGCCGGAATGGAAGCGCGAGGGCCTCGGGCGAGGGCTCCAGAGGGGAGGAGGAGGAGGAGGAGGAGGAGGAGGAGGAGGAGGAGGACCAGTGCAAACCTAAGACTCATCAGGGATGTTGTAATAAACCCTCCCGACAAGTTCCTTCTTCATAGGTCCCAACAAGGTTCGTTTTTGATTGAGAGAAGTGCCCCGTTTGAGGACAACGGCTTGAAACCTGAACCGTGCCAGAACATCATGCTTGGTGCTTGGTACTGCAACTCCGCGAATCAAAGTTACTGCTACGTCCTGACGGTCCTGAATCGTGCCAGGACAGCGTTCCTGGGATTTTAACGACACAGCGAATCAACGTAAGTGTTACGCCTTGACAGTCCTACAGCGTGCCCAAACGCCATGTCTCTGGCGCCAACCAGAAGAATCCTTACAACTGCTGTGAACTCTTAAGACGAAGGTGCGCGGCACTAAGGTGGAAACCACATGTTGAAAAGGTACCGCCCTCCATCCGCGAAGTTCTTGCAAACTTTCAGGCGGCGCTAAGGCGAGAGCCACAGTTTGAACATCGCCCGCCCTACGTCCGTGAAGCTCTTGCAGCGTGTTCAGACAGATGTGCGCGGCGCTACGGCGAGAGCCACATGTTGAAAATTGCCCGCCCTCCATCTGTGAAGCTGTTGCAGATTCGCAGCTTAAGGATCATAAGTGGTTGGGAAGTCTCAGGCTAAACGCCTGGCCCGCCCTACCGACACGTCTCGGGGTGCGGCACGGAGGTTTATACGGAAAGGGATGGCGGAGGAGGAGGAGGAGGACGAGGAGGAGGAGGAGGAGGGCAACAGGGGGAGGGGGAGGAGTAAGGAAGGAGGAGGAGGAGGAGGAAGAGCAGGAGGAGGAGGAGGAGTAGGAGGAGGAGAAAGAGGAGCAGGAGCAGGAGGAGCAGGAAGAGGATGAGGCGGCAGAGGAGGAGGAGAAGGAGGAGGAGGAGGAGGAGGAGGAGGAGGAGGAAGGGGAGGAGGGGGATAAGGGATAAGGGATAAGGAGCGGCCGTGGCCACCACCGCGGCTGGCCTTGACGGCCACGACCACCACCAACGACCGTGACAGTCTGTGACCACGACCGCCATGGGCACTTCGACTCCTGCGGCCACCTTCACGACCACCACGACCGCCAGCAGCATCACCGCCACGACCACCGCAAGCTTGGCGCTCAACCACCACCAGCACGACCACGACCCGCACTACCACCTACCAAGCCACCACGACCACCAGCACGGCGCCCGACCACCTGCTCGCCCAGCCCGACCCCCACAACGACCACCACGCCTGCCAGCACGACTACCACGTCCACCGTCGGCCCGACCACCACGAGCCCCGCGACGACCACAGCGCCCGCCAGCGCGACCACCCCGACCGCCCCCGCCCTCCGCTCCCCTTTCCTTCCCGCTCCCCTGCCCCTGCAAGGCCGCCCCTGCTTGCGCTTCTCATTGCAATCTGGCATCGGTGCTGCATATTGAAATATCAGTAGTTAACACTTAGATCACACAGTCAGGCCAGGAGCTCTACGGGGCCATTCCTCAAACCGGCAGGTTGCTGGCGAGGTACCAGGGGCCATGACCCCGACATCCCCTTGGAGACGGGGGCGAGGACCCGCTCGTGTTCCTGCGCCCTGGCTGCCGCTGTCCTTTTTCCTCCTCCCCCCGTTTCACCGGCAGCGCGGCGCGCAACCGGGAGAGGGGTCTAGCGCCGACCCAGGAGGGGTCCGCGCGGACCCCCGTTTGACAGGTGGACTGTTCGGGACTACCTACCCCCTTGCTGCTGCTGCTGGCCCACCTCTGTCCCTTCTCTCCTTCGGCGTGGAGGAGGAGGACAGAAGGGCAAGGAGGAGGAGGAATAGGAGGAGGAGGAGGAGGAGGAGGAGGAGGGCCTCAGGCGAGGGCCGCTCTCCTCCTGCAGGAGACCCCGCCGCGCTGTGGTTCTGCGGCGCCGCCGCTCGCGTGGCGCTTCTCGCGCGGACCTTCGGGCCAAACCACGAGCTCGTCGTCGTATTCTCCCCTTGGAGGCGAAGGAGAAAACAATGACGAGGAAGAACAGGCGGAGGAGGAGAAGAAGACAAGGACGAAGAAGAGGAGGAGGAGGAAGAGGAGGAGGAGGGGGGGCAGTAGGAGAAACAGGAGGATAACAATACAAGGAGGACAAAACAAGGACAAGGACGAGAAGGCACGGGCGATGATGATGACGATACTCGTGATGGTTTTGTTGGTGATGCTGATGGTGATTATGCTGCTGATGATGCTGATGCTGTAGATGATGATGCTGATGCCGAGACTGATGATGGTGATAATGATGATGTTGGTGACGATGATGATGATGATGGTGACAGTGATGGTATGGTGATGGTGATGGTGATGAGGATGATGGTATTGGTGGTGATGATGTTGATGCTGGTGATGATGCTGCTAATGAGGATTAGGATGATGATGATTATGAAGAGGAGGAGGAGCAGCAGGCGGAGGAGAAGGACGCTGCTGCTGCTGATGATGATAAGGATACTGATGTTGCTGAAAATGACGGTACTGCTGATGATGGTGTTGTTGATGTTGATGTTGACGACGTTGTTGACGATGTTGTTGATGATGCTGATGGCGATGACGATGACGATGACGATGACGATGACGATGATGATGACGACGATGATGATAATGATAATGATGATGATGATGGTGATGGTGATGGTGATGAAGATGAGGCTGCTGAAGATGATGATGATGATGCTGGAAATGATGATGATGATCATCATGATGGTGATGACGATACCGATTATTATGTTGATGATGATTGTGATGATGCTGTTGATGATGATGATGGTGGTGATGGTGATGGTGATGACGATGATGGTGGTGATGATGATGGTAGTGAGATGGTAATGAGGAAGAGGAAGAGGAGGAGGAAGGGGAAGTGGGTTAGGAAGGGGACTGGGAAGAGGAAGAGGAACATCAAGAGGAATACGTACGAAGAGGAGGTCGAGGAGGCGGGGGAGGGGGAAGGAGGTTGCAGAGGAGCAAGATGCTGCAAAAACGAACACGAGGAGAATTACGACGAGGAAGCAAGGACGAGGCGGAGGAGGGTAAGGAATATCTTCCCCTTCTCCTCCTCCTTCTGTTCCTCCTCCTCGCATGCTTCCGCCTGGTCCTCGTCCTTCGCTTCGTCGTCGTCCTCGTCTTCCTCGCATGATCCTTCCTCACTTCAATCGTTACCCGCCCTCCTCCGCCTCCTCCTCCACCTCATCATCCCCTTCCGCATATTCATCCTCATCGTCATCATCCTCTTCGTGCTCGTTCTCCTCCGCGTCCTCATCCTCCTCCTCTCCTTCTCTCCCTCCCCCTCCTCATTTTTCTCCCGTCTTCCTTACCCTCGTCCTACTCATGATGATGATGATGCTGATGATGATGATGATGATGCTGATGATGATGATGATGATGATGGTAGTGATGTTGATGATGATGATGCTGATGGTAATGCTGGTGGTGGTGATGGTGATGAGGATGGTGGTGATGGTGGTAGTGATGCTGAGATTGATGCGGATGATGATGATGCTGATGTTGCTGTTGCTGTTGCTGATGATGATGATGATGATGGTGATGATGATGATGATGATGACGGTGTTGTTGATGATGATGGTGATGATGATGCTGATTGTGATGATGATGATGATGATCGTCATCATCAGCAGCATCATCACCACCACCACTAGCAGCATTATCAGCATCGCCATCATCATCACCAGCATCATCATCATCAGCAGCGTCATCAGCATTGGCATCCTCATCGGCAACCTCCTCATCGTCATTAGCATCAGCATCATCACATTAACAGCAACAACAACAACAAGCACATCAACGTGTTCATCATCCTACTGGAAGTAATCCTCCTCATCATCGATTTGCTCTTCTCCATCGTCATCAGCAGCATCATCATCCCTCGTCAGTCCCCTCCACCTCGTCCTCTCCGCTCCCCCTCCCCCAACGACAGCCACTCATCATATTCACCCCTCTTCTCGCTGCCATGTTCCACATCCGCCATAGTGCGTTTCTCCAGATCATTATTTCGCCCTCCTCTTGCTCAGGCTACTCATCCTCCGCCTCTCCCTCTGCGTCGACGTCGTCCTCCTCGTCCTGCTCCTCCTCCTCCTCCTTTGTATTCCCGCCAATCTCATAATCATACTATTATTCCTGGTCCTCCGCATCCTGCTCATCCTCACCCTGCCATCCTGCTCCTCCTCGCCCTCCCTCATCCCGCCCATACCGTCCCGTTCCTGCCAGGACCCCATGCTACATGCTGGATGGCCCTCTGGGCGGATCGATCGCGGCAGCCTGGGCCCCAACCCCCAAGGTTGACAGCAAACGGCAGGGGGCGAGGAGGAGGAGGAGGAGGAGGAGGAGTTAGGGTTGGTGGTTGCTGGGGAGGGGGAGGAAGAGGAGCAGGAGGAGGGAAAGGAGCAAGAGGAGGAGGAGGAGGTAGAGGCTATTCCCCACAGGCCCTCTGCCTAATTCACTGTTTGGAGCTATGCCTAAGTCGGACTGTTTTGCAATACGAGCGGAACAGCTACGATGCTCATGTTCGCCTGACGCAGAACGGAGCTGGAAGAGGGGACGTCACCCAAATTGTCGTCTTCGCCCTCCTGCCCTGATTTCTGCCTCCTCGTTGGGCTCTTCCCCCTTTACGGTCGGGAACTTTGGGTTAGCGCGTCGCTCCGCCGGTTCTGGCCCACCACGCTTCGGCGCGACACGCTAGCCACGTCGCGGTCCCCATGCGTCAAAGCCCCGAGCTTTCCCGCGCCTCCCGCCCCGCGGAGCCGAGCGACACGCTGTCCGCTCGCAGGGCATAGCGTGTCGCCGGGGCCGCCGCAGCGAGACGCCTAGCAAACGTTCCCTATCGCATTTCGGGCGTGTGTGTGTGTGTGTGTGCGTGTGCGTGTGTGTGTGTGTGTGTTGTGTGTGTTGTGTGTGTGTGTTTGTTGTGTGTTGTGTGTGTTGTGTGTGTTGTGTGTTGCGTGTGTGTGTGTGGTGTGTGTGTGTTGTGTCTGTTGTGTCTGTTGTGTCTGTTGTGTGTGTTGTGTGTATGTGTTGTGTGTTGTGTGTGTGTTGTGTGTGTTGTGTGTATTGTGTGTGTGTTGTGTGTGTGTGCGTGTGTGCGTTGTGTGCGTTGTGTGCGTTGTGTGCGTTGTGTGCGTTGTGTGTGGTGTGTGGGGTGTGGTGTGTGGTGTGTGGTGTGTGGTGTGTGGTGTGTGGTGTGTGGTGTGTGGTGTGTGGTGTGTGTGGTGTGCGTGGTGTGTGTGGTGTGTGTATGTGTTGTGTGGTGTGCGTGTGGTGTGTGGTGTGTGGTGTGTGGTGTGTTGTGTGTGTGGTGTGTGTGTGTGGTGTGTGGTGTGTGTGTGTGTGTTGTGTGTTGTGTGTTGTGTGTGCGTGTGTGGTGTATGTGTTGTGTCTGTTGTGTCTGTTGTGTGTGTTGTGTGTGTGTGTTGTGTGTATGTGTTGTGTGTGTGTGTTGTGTGTGTTGTGTGTATTGTGTGTGTTGTGTGTGCGTTGTGTGCGTTGTGTGCGTTGTGTGCGTTGTGTGCGTTGTGTGCGTTGTGTGTGGTGTGTGGTGTGTGGTGTGTGGTGTGTGGTGTGTGTGGTGTGTGTGGTGTGTGTGGTGTGTATGGTGTGTGTATGTGGTGTGTGGTGTGCGTGTGGTGTGTGGTGTGTGGTGTGTGGTGTGTTGTGTGTGTGGTGTGTGTGGTGTGTGGTGTGTGTGTGTGTTGTGTGTTGTGTGTTGTGTGTGTTGTGTGTTGTGAGTGTTGTTTGTTGTGTCTATCGTGTGTGTTGTGTGTGTTGTGTGTATGTGTTGTGTGTGTTGTGTGTTGCGTGTTGTGTGTGTTGTGTTTGTGTGTGCGTGCGTGTGTGTGTGGTGTGTGTGTATGTGTATGTGTGTGTGTGTGCGTGTGTGTGTGTGTGTGCGTGCGTGCGTGTGTGTGTGTATGTGTATGTGTGTGTGTGGTGTGTGTGGTGTGTGTGTTGTGTGTCTTTGTGTCTGTTGTGTCTGTTGTGTGTGTTGTGTGTATGTGTTGTGTGTTGTGTGTGTGTTGTGTGTGTTGTGTGTATTGTGTGTGTTGTGTGTGTGCGTGTGTGGCGTTGTGTGCGTTGTGTGCGTTGTGTGCGTTGTGTGTGGTGTGTGGGGTGTGGTGTGTGTGTGTGTGGTGTGTGGTGTGTGGGTGTGGTGTGTGTGGTGTGTGTGGTGTGTGTGTGTGTGGTGTGTGGTGTGTGTGGTGGTGTGTGTGTGTGTGTGTGTGTGTGTGTGTGTGTTGTGTGTGTGTGTGGTGTGTGTTGTGTCTGTTGTGTCTGTTGTGTGTGTTGTGTGTGTGTGTGTTGTGGTATGTGTTGTGTGTTGTGTGTGTTGTGTGTGTTGTGTGTATTGTGTGTGTGTGTTGTGTGTGTGTGCGTTGTGTGCGTTGTGTGCGTTGTGTGCGTTGTGTGCGTTGGGTGCGTTGTGTGCGTTGTGTGCGTTGTGTGGTGTGTGGTGTGTGGTGTGTGGTGTGTGGTGTGTGGTGTGTGTGGTGTGTGTGGTGTGTGTGGTGTGTGTGGTGTGTGTATGTGGTGTGTGGTGTGCGTGTGGTGTGTGGTGTGTGGTGTGTGGTGTGTTGTGTGTGTGGTGTGTGTGGTGTGTGGTGTGTGTGTTGTGTGTTGTGTGTTGTGTGTGTTGTGTGTTGTGAGTGTTGTTTGTTGTGTCTATCGTGTGTGTTGTGTGTGTGTGTTGTGTGTATGTGTTGTGTGTGTTGTGTGTTGCGTGTTGTGTGTGTTGTGTTTGTGTGTGCGTGCGTGTGTGTGTGTGTGGTGTGTGTATGTGTATGTGTGTGTGTGTGCGTGTGTGTGTGTGTGTGTGCGTGCGTGCGTGTGTGTGTGTGTGTGTCTGTGTATGTGTGTGTGTGTGCATTTCTTCTTGGGGCCCCTTGGCGGCTCCGTGGGCCAGTCTGGCATGCAGGTCGGGGCAATCGTGCGCGCAGGGGCATCGGAGAGCCACGGAAGCGAGCAGGGGGGTAGAGGCAGGCGCACGCCACCTTTGCCCCCCCCCCCCCCTCCCTCGCCTTCCCCCCCCCCCCGCCTCCCCCTTTATCGTCCCCCCAGCCTGTCGGTCTTGATCGACCCCGCAGACCCCGCACTTCGAGCCCCCCCCCCTCTCCGCTCCCCTCCTCCCTTCCCCCCTCGGCCTCGGCCACGCCGTCCATGGCACCCGCGTCGAGGGCAGGGCATCGGGGCCGCGCCCCCTGCACAGTGCAGCAGGCATGCCGCAGCCACCTCCCCCCTCGGGCGTTGCGTGAAATGGTGGGGGCGATAAATCACCGAGCGAGCAGTGGGACGCGCTTGCCGAACAAAGGGGGGGGACGAAAGGCGCACCTCTCGTGCACTGTAGGAGGAGGCGTCCTGCAGGAGCCCCGCACGCACGACGCGAACACGAAACCGAAGCCGATTTTCTGGTGGGGGGCTCCCCGTTCCACTGCGATCTCACCCCCAACCTCCGATCCACTGCGTCTCGAATGTCCAGACCCCCTCCCTCAGAAACCCCAGACGCAGAGGAGATGGGTAAATATCTGGCCTCCAGCGAGGCCAGTTTCATCAATATCCACCGCCTCTGGGTTTTTTGTTGGCATCCCTTCCCCAAAACATCTTAGGCACCGTGATTTCACGTATACGAACAGATACACAAGCACCGCAACACACTCTTTCACACAGAAGCAAATCTTGCCCGCGTAACAGGAGCAGCCAGGAGCAGCCTAGCCGAGGAAATCCCCGGCACCCGTGTGCCGCTTCGGCCGGAAACGGCCGGACAAATTGCCCGATTTGGTCAGTCTCCAGTGGCCAGGCGCACTGGGACCACTGGTGGGGACAGGCGAACCGAGCAGATCCCCAACGCCCCAGGGGAACGGCCAGGAACAGCCTACCCTAACCCTCCACGCCGCCCACCAGTGGCCCTGATTATCCGAAGAGGAACCACGACATAAGCAGAAACTTTCAGAGCTCCGCGCGGTTCTCCTGGACCTGCACTGGGCCCCCCATGGCGGCGCCGCCCCTCGCGGGCTCTGCGCGCCAGGGAGTGGGGTTCAGCGCAGATCCAAGAAGTCAGCGCGGACCTCCGAAAGTGTAATTTTATGCGGCTGTTTCTTCCTCTAAGTGGGCCTGCTCGCTCCTCCTACCTCCCCCCTCCCCCGCCTCTGAGGAGGGGGGGACTCACCCTTACAGCCTGCGCCGCAGGCAGCGTTCGAGGTCGCTGCTCTCCCGGTCCTGTTCGGCGTGAACAAGGGGTTCTTCCGCAGCGCACGGCTGTCCACACTTCTGGCGATCGTGGGCACCGCTGCCTTTGCCCACCGCAACCGCCTGAATTTGGCCAACGACGAGGTCTCCGACAGCACGCCCCTCAGCAATGCCGCCCGCACTGGGCCCATGAGTACACATTGTCGCGAAGAGTCGCGAAGAGGCCTGGAAATCTGCCAGATGTTTCTGAAAGTTGTGGTTGCAGCAACGACGGTATTGCAGGTACCACCGACGACCGTGACAGTGTCTACAATCATGAGGAACATCTTTCGCGTTTCCCCAAAAACGAGGCCAGAGCTTCCATGGCGAGGAGAGTCATTTCAACGAAGACGGCGGCAATGACCGTAACATTGGTGGTGACAGTGACGGGGGCAACCATGCCATCGGGGGGCGCCAATTATCCGCTCACAGCTGTTCTGGCCAGGCCAACCTCGGGCCCAGGGTTGGTGTATCTAGTTCCTGCATCTAATAATAATAAGAAGAAGAAGAACAGTAATCAGAACACGAGTAATAGTAATGATAACAAACATACTAATGTTAATGCTAAGAATAAGAAGAATAAGAATAAGAAGAAGAGGAGGAGGAGGAGGAGGAGCAAGGCTCCCAACTGAGAGCGGTGACGTAGCACGCGCTTACCAGCAAGGCTCCCAAGAGCGAGCGGTGCGCAACAAGCTCTTATCACCAAGGCTCCCGAGCGAGCGGTAACGTAAGCATTTCTGGGCACGAGGGCTCCCAACAGAGAGCGGTACTGCAACAAGCTCATCCCAGCAAGGCTCCCAACAGAGAGCGGCGACGTAACACGCGCTTACCAGCAAGGATCCAAAGAACGAGCGGTGACGCAACAAGCCCTTGACACCAAGGCCAAAGAACGGGCGGTAACGTAAAAGTCTCTGAACTACAGGGCTCCCAACAGAGAGCGGGGGCGCAACTAGTTCTTAACACCAAGGCTCCAAAGAGCGAAGGGTACCATGAGCCATCTCGGCCAAGTGGCTGAAGCGCTCTTTCCGTTTCTGTGCCGGCCCCAGGTGTCACGGCCCGTTGCCATCGCATTTGTTTGAGTGAAGCGGCTCCTCCATGGTTTGTTTCTTCGTATTTTTTCGGATGAACTGGCCAGAGGGCCCCAAGATGGCCCCAGAGGGCCCCAAAACGGCTTCAGAGGGCCCCAAGACGGCCCCAAGAGAGCTTCAGATGGCCTCCAGACGGTCCAAGAGAGTCTCCAGACGGCTCCAGAGGCCCGCACGAGGGCCCCCGAGAGGGCCTCAGGAGGCCAAACACATTGACTGCCCTTAGGTTTTTGCATGTTTGTCGGGTTCTCTCCTTTTCAGTTTCAAAGGGCCCCAGCCGGCGCAAGAGGCCCCAAAGATCGCCCCAAGACGGCCCCAGAGGCGCCCCATAGGGGCCCAAAACAGTCCAAGAGGGCCCCCAGACGGGCCCAAGACAGCCCAAGAGGCCCCAAAGATCGTCCCAAGACGGCCCCAGAGGCCCCCAAACGGGTCCAAAACGGTCCAAGAGGGCCCCCAAGAGAGCCCCACAAGGGCCCCAACCAAGCGGGCCCGAAGAGGCGATATGGGTACCAAAACGGTCCAAAAGGGCCCCCAATAGGTTCCAAAGAAACCCCAGAGACGCTAAGGAACGCCATGGTTCCCCACAGCGAGCGGTGACGCAACAAGCTCTGAACACCAAGGCTCCTCAGTGCGCGGTGACGTAAAGAACTCTCAACACTAAGGCTCCCAGAAGCGAGCGGCAACGTAAAAATCTCTGAACACAAAGGCTCCCAAGAGTGAACGGTAACGTAACAACTCTGAACGCTAAGGCTCCCAAGAGCGAAGGGTGCCGTGAGCCCTCTCGGGCAAGTTCTTGGTCCGCTCTTTCCATTTCCGTGCCGGCCCAGGTGACGGAAAGAGCGAGGTATGAGTGATGACGTTGAGTTGGGGCGAAGTCCTCTAGGGAGGGGTCCAGGGGAAGGGCGAGGCCCGGGCACAATGGTCTAATGGCCCGTTTCTTTAGTATTTGTTCAAGCGAAGCGGCTCCCGGGCGGCTCCCATGGCCCGTTTCTTCATGTCTTTCTGAGTGAAGCGGCCCAAGGGCTCCAAGACAGCCCAAGAGGGCCCCAAGACGGCTCCAAGAGAGCTTCAGATGGTCTCCAGACGGTCCAAGAGAGTCTCCAGACGGCCCCAGAGGCCCTCAAGAGGGCCCCCGAGAGGGCCTCAGGAGGCCCAACACCTTGATTTCCCTAGAGTTTTTCGGGTTCTCCCCTTTTCCGTCCCAGAAAGGCCCCAGACGGCCGAAGAGGCCCCAAAGATCGTCGCAAGACAGCCCCAGAGGCGCCCCAAAGGGGCCCAAAACGGTCCAAGAGGGTTCCCAGACTGCTCAAGACGGCCCAAGAGGCCCCAAAGATCGCCCCAAGACGGCCCCAGAGGCGCCCCAAACGAGCCCAAAACGCTCCAAGAGGGCCCCCCAGACGGGCCCAAGACGGCCCAACAAGCCCAAAAGGCCGTCCCAAGACGGCCCCAGAGGCGCCCCAAAGGGGCCCCAAACGGCCCAGGATGGCCCCCAGACGGCCCAAGAGGGCCCCAATACGGCCACGAGGGCCCCCAGGGCCCTAAGAGCCCAAGGTGGGCCCAATAGGCTCCCAAGCGGGCCCGAAGAGGAGGAGGAGGAGGAGGAGGAGGAGGAGGAGGAGCAGGAGGAGGAGGAGGAGAAGGACGAGGAGGAGGAGGAGGAGGAGGAGGAGGAGGAGGAGTGGAGGAGAGCGAAGAAGGAGAGGAGGAGAAGGAGAGGGAGGAGGTGAGGAGGAGGAGGAGGAGGGGAGGAGAGGGAGGATTAGGAGGAGGAGGAGGAACGAGGACGAGGCAAGGGAGGAGAGGGAGGTAGAAGGAGGAGGGGGAGGAAGGGACGAGAAGAGGAAGAGGGGGAGGATGAGGAGAGGACAGGGAGGAGGAGGAGAAACGAAGAGAGGAGGAGATGAACGAGAACGATGAACAGGAACGATGAACGAGGAACGAGGACGAGGAAGACGAACAAGACGAGGCCAAGGACGAGAAGGAGGACGGGAGGAGACAGAGGCGGAGGAGGAGGAGAGGCCAGGCAGAGGGAGGAGACAGAGGCGGAGGCCGGGCCGAGGCGAGGCGGAGCGAGTTGAGAAAGGGGGTAGAAGGAGAGAAGGATGAGGAGGAGGAGAAGATGAGATGTGACGAGGAGGAGGAGGAGGAGAGGAGGAGGAGAGGAGGAAGGAGGATTGGGAGGAGGAGGGGAGAGGAGGAGGAGAGGAGGAGGAGGGGAGGAGGAGGAAGGAGGGAGGAGGCGGAGGCGGAGGGAGGCGGAGACGGAGGAGGATAACAAGGAGGAGGAGGACAAGGACGATGACGAGGGAGGAGGAGGAGGAGAGGACAGGAGGAGGAGAGGAGGAGGAGGAGGAGGAGAGAAGAGGAGAGGAGGAAAGAGAGGAGAGGAGGACGTGAGGAGGAGAGAGGAAGAGGAGGAAATGAGGAGGAGGAGGAGTAAGGAGAGGAAGGAGGAGGAGGAGGAGGAGGGAGGAGGGAGGAGGGAGGAGGGAGGAGAAGGAGGAGAAGGAGGAGGAGGAGGAGTCAGGAGTCAGGAGGAGGAGGAGGAAAAGACGTAAGAAGCTCTTCACACCCAGGCTCCCAAGCGCGAAGGTGACGTAAAAAGCTCGTCACACCAAGGCTCCCAAGAGGGAGGGGCAACGTAAATATCTCTGAACACCAGGGCTCCCAACAGAGAGTAGTGACGTAACAAGCTCTTCCCATCAAGGCTCCCAAGAGCGAACGGTGACGTGACAAACTCGTGCACACCAAGGCTCCCAAGAGCGAACGGTGACGTACACAACTCTCATCACCAAGGTTCCCAAGAGCGAGCGGCAACGCAAAAGTCTCGGAACACCAAGGCTCCCAAGAGCGAGCGGGGACGTCACAAACTCTTACCAGCAATGCTCCCAAGAGCGAAGGGTGCCATGAGCCCACTCGGGCAGGTTGCTGCAGCGCTCTTTCCGTTCCCGTGCCGGCCCAGGTGACGGAAAGAGCGAGGTACGAGCGAGTGACGTTGCGCAGGGGCGAAGCCCTCCTTAGGGGGAGTGCAGAGGGGGTTGAGGCGGGACTGTTGGGTTGGTGATGGCCCGTTTCTTTTGTATTTTTTCGAGTGAAGCGGCTCCCGGGCGGCTATGGCCCATTTCTTCGTATTTTTTCGGGTGAACGGGCCAGAGGGCCCCGAGACGGCCCAAGAGGGCCCAAGACGGCCCAAGAGGCCCCCAGACGGCCCCAAGAGAGCTCCAAGAGGGCCCCAACCAAGCGGGCCCGAAGAGGCGGTATGGAGTTTGGGCTGCTTGGGTGTAGGGGCTGGGCTGGCCCAAAGACAGCCCAAGAGCCCCAAAACGGTCCAAAAGGGCCCCCAATAGGTTCCCAAGAAACCCTAGAGACGCAAAGGAACAACATGGTTCCCCACAGCGAGCGGTGACGCAACAAGCTCTGAACAACAAGGCTCCCCAGAGCGCGGTGACGTAAACAACTTTCAATTACAACTCCCAGGAGCGAGCGGCAACGTAAAAATCTTTGAACACCGAGGCTTCCGACGGAGAGCGGCGACGTAACAAGCTCTGAACGCCAAGGCTCCCAAGAGCGAAGGGTGCCATGAGCCCTCTCGGGCCAGTTCCTGGTCCGCTCTT
>CAUYUJ010000324.1:0-17500 GCA_963575745.1 Prorocentrum cordatum
CCGCGCGCCGGTCGCTTAGTGTCACGCGCGAGGTTTCCCCGCGGAATTCCCTCGATAGCTCGTCAGCAGCTGCGAACAAGTGGTCCGCGGTGCACCGGCCGCCGAACCTCGTCGTCTCAGAGCGTGGTCGTATCTGCCTGTACGCCCTGTTATCTATATGAGTTCGTCGTGTCCCCAACGTCTTCGCCCGCTGGCGCGCCGAACAGAACGGACACTTAGGGGCGCGTGTGCGCAGGTGCTGGCGGGAGACGGCCTCGCGCTGGAGGCCCTCGTAGTTTGTTGCGCCCGCGGGCCCTGCTTCTTCCATTGGGCCATCACCGTGGTCGTCGACTACCTCCGCGGCTCCTGATCCCCCGGGCGCCACCTCGGCGACCTCTTCTTCGTCCGGCGCAGACGCCGCCGCCGAGCGGCGAGCCGCAGCCTCGCCCGCACTTCGGTCTTGACGTCGCGCTCCTGCAGCGCGGCCGCATTCGGGCACTGGCGCCGACGAGGTGTTTCTGATAACGAGACCCGTGTCCACGTTCGCCCATCCAAGTCCTGCCGCTGCATGGGGCTCGTAGTAGCAATAAGCGGATATATCAAACGTTCGCGCAACTGCCCCGTCCGTGGTCAAGTTGTTTTCGGCGCCGTCCGACTTGATAATCAGCTCGCCGTCCGCGTGGGGGCCCCCTGCCATCGCCCGCCGCGAGCGCGGCTCAAAGGTCGCGCGGCGCCCGATCGCCCGGAGCGGGGGTGCCGGGATCATTCGGGCAAGATCTCGCGCCGACCTCAACGCGCGCCCACCGCTCGAGCTCAGGCGAGCCGGCGGGAGCTGCCTCGTCTACCTGACCCATGGCCCCTCTGCCTTCCATGGCAGGAGAGGGGATCTTGCCCTCGACTTAGAGTTCCAACCTCCTTCCTCGCGGCGGCAGCAGGCGCGGTGCTCTGCCGGTTATCCAATGAAAACTGTAACCGCAGTCCACGCAGAGCTCCCCCACTGATACCGCGCTCGGAGTCTCCTGCGCGACAACCTTTCCCCACTATTCAGCATGTCGCTGGCAATCTAGACCGCGCCGAGGGCCCCCGCCCGGCCGCCTGCCGCATTCGGGGCAATGGGGGCGGCCAGCGGAAAGATCCTGCCCATCGTCTCTGCCCCTCGCAAGTGCTTGACAGATATCAGGTTCGAGCCGCAGCCCGCGCCGCCAATGGGCCGCGCGGGTCCAAGACGCGCGGGGACGACCTTCTTAATTCTAACTCGACAGGTTTCCCCCGTGCACTTGGCGTCGACCCCGTCTCTTTGCGCGTCGATCGGAGGGTCGCAGTGGCGGGCTGCGGCGCGCTCGGGCCCGCGCGTGCCTTCCTCTGTCCTCCGACGGAAGAACGCATCTATTCATCTGTCAGCTTTGATGGGGCGCTCTGGCTCGGCCCACCGTTCCTCGGCAGTTCAAGAGCCGGTCTCGGGGGCGACGATTTTTTCCAGCCTGCGGGCGCCTCGGCAGCTTCACATGTAAGTCCTCCGCGTTCCTGTCCTGTTCGCATGCTGGCGCAGCCAGAATGTCATCGCCAAATTCAAATGCGCGGTTATCATGACCTTGGCCATCTGCGTGAGACTCTCGACCGAGGATGGTCACCCCGCCTAATGGCGGCGTTCGGAATCCAGATCCAATGGAAAATGCTGCGGGAGCTGCGCATCGCGGCGCTCCCATCCTCGGGGCAAGGCACAAGTGTTCCACCTGGGAACCCCCCAAACCGGCGCGGGTGACACAGTCGCCGGGCGCTGGTCGGGCAGGTCACGGATGTCCAAGGGCGTGGGCCCTGTCCAAACAGACCCTCCCGACTGGGCAGGTCTGTCCAGCCAGGTGCCTCCAGCATTGTCGTTTCTCCTTGCCGCGCCCTTGCCGCTCCCCTTCGACTTGTCCTCGTCGTTGCCTTGCGCAGGCGCGGCATTATTCTTGGCTTACTACGCCGCGGCGGACTTCTGGCCCTGGCTGCGCTTGCAGGGGACAGCTTTGCCGATGCTGTCCATGTGCGCCTCGCACTTGTCACGCGACTGCTTCCCATCCTTCGCGGCCTGCCTGCGTTCGCGAGGGCGCTTCTCAGGCGACAGTGGGCAGGGGCCGCGGCTAAGCGCGTGGCATAGTCAATTCTTCGCGGAGTTGACGCTGGAGGCGCGGGTCTGCGATCGACCCTGGTCATTGCCACCATCTATAGTTCGGTCAGCGGGGCGCCCCTCGCCCCTGCCGCGCACGTTGTCTTCCCCGTTTCTGCCCCCCCCCCCTGTGCCTGTCATTTTCTCCCCGCTGCTTTCGCCGCCATCCTTGCTAGCCCGAGCAGGCGCGGCCAGTGCTGGAGCGGCAGGGTCGCCACTTCCTTTTGGGCTCAGGCATCGGCACTGTGCTCGGGAGCCTGGGCACTTGCTCTGGGGGAACTTGTTGCAGGTGGCCGACTTCTCTAAGCGACCGTCTTTAATGTAGAGAGCATGCCCGCCCTTGCCGGCCCTCGACCCCCCCGCCGCCCCCCGCGCCCCCCGCGGGAAGGCCGCGGGTGTTCAGCGCTATCCGCTCCTTCTCGCGGTTGATCTGCCCGCGCCCCTTCTCCGTGAAATCGCTGACCTTCAATGGCAACCACTCGTGCGACTTCATCCCAGCGCCGCGCTCGTCGCTGCAATGATCATAGATCACCAGTGTCTCTTGCATGCAAGGATGCTGTTTCATTTGTCGCTAGAAAGGTTCCTGCGTGGCGGGGCGGAACGAGTCATTCAATTCCACCATCGCGTTGGGCTTCCTCACCCGCTCGTCATAGCGAAAGAATAGGTCGCCATCCGCTTTCTTGCCCGGACCGCGGATCGCGCCACCCTGACCCTGGTCCTGACGGGTGGTCACATGGACGGCAATGATACGTATAATCTCACGACCCTTGATCATGTTCCCGGCGGCTTGCGTGGAGATGTCTAGCATTTCTATCTCACCTGCGAGGTGACGGAGCAAAGATTAATATTGCCTGCCACTGACTATCTCGCTAACCTTTGCCATGGGGTCTGCCGTAAGCATTGGGTCAAGCCTGACGAAATGGCCCGGGCCCTTCAACTCGTCTACCTCGACGTTCTTGAGATCGAACGCGTCCGCCACCCAGCTGACGGCTTCAGATCGGCGATGCCGATGCCGCAGTCCTGACCACTTTGCGCTGCCATCGCTTGAAATTGGCGACGTTTGGGATCGCTTCCCAGACTGCTCGATCAAATGTTACTGGCATCCTCTCAGCGCTGCGCAGCGGCAGGAGCCGCGAAGGAGCGGGCGTGCCACCGTCGCCGCCGCTTCCGGGCGGGGCGCCGCCAGGCGGTCCTCCGTCGGGCGCTGGGCACTGGGCACTCTTCGTCTCCAGGATAGTAGTCCTCATCGTCCTCGTCGTCGTCGTCGTCGTCGCCATCTCCGCCACCTGGAAGTCCTCGTCTCTTCGCCATCTCCGCCACTCTTCGTCTCAGTTGTCCTTATCGTCATCTGGAGGACCTGGGCCTGGAAGTTTCGGTGCCGCGTCTCCATGGCGTCTTCCCGCGTGGAGGTGTTCGACGAGCCCCCCAGCCCCGCCGGCGCGCGCCGGCAGAGAAGTCCCCTTGCGGGCTTGGACTGGCTCGGGGTCTGACTTCATACCCCTCTGCTCTTGAGCGCAATTCTCAGCCTTGCCCTCTCTTTCCTGGGTCTGCCGTAGTAACGCGGCAGCCGCTTCGGCTCGTTGCTCGCGCATTCCCTTGACCTTCGCCTTGCGCTCAACCTGCATCCCGGCATGGTCCTCTTCCCGCTGCATTGCCTGTTCGAGCATGTCCTTGAAACTCGCATGTTCAACCCTCGCGGCCCGCTCAAGCTCGCGCAGCCTCTGTGACGCGCCGCTTTTCGCCCGGTTCTCATCCTATCCCGAGGCGCGCCCGCGGGCAGACGCAGGCCGTGGCGGGCAGTTAGGAGGGCGAGCCCCTGGCGCAGAGGCAGCGGCATTCTGTTCCTCGAGCTTCCTGCTCGCCTCGCGTGCCTCGCAATTTCTCTTTGGAGCCTTTGCCCGCTGCGCCGTCTCTCCGCGTCGTCTCCTCGCCGTGGCAGCGCGCGCGCATCTCGTCCCCCGGGGCAAAAAGATCGTCGCAAACGCCCCTGTTGCGCGAGGTGCAGTCGCGAGAAGCAACCTCGGGGCATAAGGGGCACCGCAGCGCGCCCGCATAAAGAGACGCGCTGCGTTCCCCTGCAAAGCGGGTCGCCCAGCCGCGGGCGGGGCTGGCGGCGGGGGGGCCGGATCGGCAGCTGCGCGTGGGCCTACTGCTGATCTGGCCCCCGATGATGCCGCAGGGGGCACTCCAACTGGGTTCCACTGCGTCGGATGATCGTTCAGCTTGCGATGCAAGTTGCCCCGTTCGGCACCCCGGCCCCTCGTCGCCCGGGCAGCCTGCTGCTCTGCCTCGCGACCGCCGGCAGTGACCTTCTCCTCGGCGTGCGCCTCGACAAGATGCACCCCTTCCCGAGCGCGTTGTACTTTGGCCGCATGGCGGGCAGAACTCTCGACGGCAGCGACGCGATCCGCGGACTGCTCGACGGCGGCGGCCGCCTCCGCGGCTAAACGCGCGCTCCGATTTCTGCTGCTCGCAACTCCTGGGCCGCCCCCGACGCAGCCGCGCGCCGCGCTTCGCCGGCCCCGCGGGCGACGCGCCCGGCTTCCTAGGCAAGGTGATTTCCTAAAGTTGCGCATGGCGTTCAGATGCGACTGTTACCTCCGGCCCGCTGGCGAGCCCCCCCATCTCCGTCGTCGTCGCCAAGGCCTGCTGGGCTGCCGCCGCCTGCTGGCTCCCCTCGGGAAATCCCATGGCGCTCGCTATAGCTTCCTCGTCTCCCTCCAGCTGGAGAGCAACGGCAGCTTGTTGCTGTAACTCCGACTGTCGTTGCTGTTCGCGCATCTCAGCTAAGTCTCTCTCTCTCTCTCTCTCTCTCTCTCTCTCTCTCTCTCTCTCTCCTCTCTCTCTATTATTAATATTATCTCTCTCTCTCTCTCTCTCTCTCTCTCTCTCTCTCTCTCTCTCTCTCCTCTCTTTTGTATCTCTCTCCACACACATATATATATAAATAAATAAATAGATATATATATATATATATATTATCTCTCTCTTCTCTCTCTCTCCCTCTCTCTCTGTCTTGCTCTCTCTCTCTCTCTCTTTTGTGTTTGTTTTTTTTGTCTCTCTCTCTATATATATCTCCTCTTTTGATTTTGTGTTCTCTCTCTCTCTCTCTCTCTCTTTCTATCTCCCTCTCTCTCTTTCTCTCTTGTTTTTTTGTCATCCCTCTCTCTTCAGGAGGTCTCTCTCTCCTCTCTCTTTTTTTTTTTCCTCTCTCTTCTCTCTCTCTCTCTACTCTCTCTCTCTTCTCTCTCTCTCTCTTTCTTTCTCTCTCCTCTCTCTCTCTCTTCTCTATTGGCTTTTTCTTTCTTCTTTCTTTCTCTCCTCCCTTCTCTTCTCTCTCTCCTCTCTCTCTCCTTCTTCTCCCTCCCTCTCTCTCTCTTCTCTCCCTACTTTGTTTTCTCTTCTCTCTCTCTCTCTCTCTCTCTATCTCTCTCACTCTCTCTTCTCTTCTCCCTCTCCTCTCTCCTCTCTCGCTCACTCTCTTCTCTCTCCTCATTTCGCTCTTCTCTCTTCCCTTCTCTCTCTCTCTCTCTCTCTCTCTCCCTCTCTTTCTCTTCTCTTTCACTTTTTTTTCTTTTTTTAAATTTGTTTTTCTTCTTTATGTTTTATTTCTTTGTTTCTCCTTCTCTCTTTCATTCTTTCTTTCTTTTTTTTTCTCTCTATCTCTCTCTCTCTCTCTCTCTCTCTCTCTCTCTCTCTCTCTCTCTCTCTCTCTCTCTCTCTCTCTCTCTCTCTCTCTCTCTCTCTCCTCTCTCTCTCCCCCCTCTCTCTGGCCCCCATGGCCTCGAGCCTCTTATCTCATTGGCTTCTCGCCACTCGCGCGCGCAAGCCTGCGCAATTATGCGATGTGGGGGCGTGGCAAGTCGGGCATGGGATGTCCTCGTTTCAGAGGTCGCAGATATCCGAGCAACCGCGGCAGTCTGGCCTCTTGCGCTGCCCCAGCGCACAAGGGAACCGAGACTCAGGAACCGCGGCAGATTGCGGCCCGAAGCGAGCGCGCTTTGCGTTGATGCGCATGCTAAACGCATTCGACCGACCCGATCATCAGGTAGGCAAATAGAGGCCCCCCAGACGGGGTCGGAGCAGATGGGGTCGGAAAATCATGCCGCATCGCCGATGCGTCGGCGATGCGTCGTCGATGCGTCGTTGATGCATCGGAGATGCACCGGCGATGCGTCGTCGACGTTGGCGATGCGTTCGGCGACGTCGACGCGGCGCAAGTCGGGCTGCGCATCGAGCCGCATCGGCGATGCATCGGCGACGCGGCGCGATCCTCCGACCCCATCTGCTCCGACCCCATCTAGGAGGCCTACAGATAAGTCGGGCGCTTCCGAGCGCGGCCTTGGGGCCCCAGGCCTGCCCCCCCCGGCGCCCCTCTCGCGGGGGGGGCGGGTCCGCGGGTCAGGCGTCTCGGGCATCGCGGTCGATGGTCGATGGCCAGTCAGGGCAGGGCGCGGGGGGGGGGCCGGGCGCGCAGCTACTGGGCCCCACCCGCGGAGCGGGAACAAACCCGTCCTCGGGAATGCCGTCGGCCTTCATCCGCTTACCGAACGGCGACGTCACAGAAAGGCCGACCGCCTCGCGCCTTTGCTCGCTGGTTCCCCTGGCCGGGCTGCCCGCGGAGTGACCCTCCGCGATCTCCCCCGGGCCTAAATCATCGGATGAAATCGCAGCCTCTTCGCCGCAGGCGAAGGGCGCCTGTGTAGGAGGCCGACAGTCGGCCAACGGAGCAGGGGATATGATGCCATAGGCCTCGCCCTCCCTTTCTGCGACAGGCGAGCGCCGCGGTGGGCAATCGGCCTCGGCGTCGATCTGCGAACAACATTCTCCTCTGACGAAATGGACTCCACATAGTGCCGCGTGCTGCTCACCGTCCGACGGGCGAATTGGAACTTCAAAATGACCCGCGATTGGTAACGGCATCTGCTCGCCGCCCTCGTGCCCGTCGGACTCCTTGTCGCCCTTGGCCTTCGGGGCGTCCGGGCGACGCTCGTCGCCGTAGGACATATTTGCTAGGTTATCCGACATCGCCGGTTGAATAATCTCTTGGAACATTCGCACATAAGCCGTGGCGTTGATCTTCTTTCTTTCGCACATCATCCACTGCGGGTAGAAACATAGTGATCCTCTTCGATGACGCCACTTTCACCGATGCTGGTAATTTGGGCAACTATTCGATATTTTGTAACTTTCCCGTCAGGAGCGGAGCTTGCGCAGCCCGATTAAACAGCAATGCGTGTGTTTTTTTTGGAGATGATCTCCTCCTTGCACGAGTTGCGTGCTGGGATCTCAGCGGTCTATTGGTGACGAAATCATTGTGGCCATGGCGCGGTGTACTAGTGTGCCGTGAAGCTACGACAGTGATCACAATATTCGGAGGAGGGCCGGCTGGCCGGCGGGCGCGCGGACGCCCCCCGTTGTGGCCACAGCCAGAACAGCTGCAGTAAACTTAAGCAAGTGAAGCTGAGGCATGGCAGGGGAGTGACTAAATCAACTAAAGCTTTGGGGTCCTGGCCCCATCACCTTCCCCCCTGCACTCGCCCCTCGCTTGAATGACTCGGGCGATGTCGGCCATCTTGGAGGCCCTGGGGGCGACACAGAATGCCCAAATCGACTAAATGTCTTAGCTTTCTGCGTGATCTTGACGTTCTCGCCGCATTGGTCGCAGGAGCGTCCAAAACGGCCCCACGAGTGGCCCAGGAGGCTTCCAAGACGGCCCCAAGGGGGGCCCCAAAAGAGCGCCAACGTCGCACCAATGGAAGACAATCCCTCCAACATGATCCCAAGACACCAGTACGCCCAAGACGCGCCCAAGTGGGCCACGAAGGCTCCCAGAACCCCCCCAAGACGAGGCCTTGGAATCATCTCGATCCTTCCCGAGCACGACCCACGCGCAGTAGCAGGGTGCGCCGGAGACCATTCCATGTTCGCCCTCGCATTCAAGCCGCCACCGTCCCGCGCCCCCTTCCCCATTCCGCTTCTTGCGCTCAAGCTGTTCCCTTCGAAGGGTCGGCCCGGCGGCACCGGCTGCAAAGCCTTTGACATTCTCTTTCTCTTTCACCTCCTCCTTCTCCCCCTCCCACTCTACCACCTCACCCCCCTGCCCCTGGCCCTCCCTCTCGCTTCCCCCATCCTGCTCCTGGTCATTCCCCTTTTCGCCTTCCTCGTCTTCTTACCTCTTCCCTCCTGCCTCCTTCATTTTTCCCCTCCTCCTGCTTCTCCTTGTCGTCCTCCTCCCCCTCGTCGTCGTCGTCCTCCTCCTCCTCTTCCTATTCCTCCTCCCCCTCTCTCTCTTCCTCCTCCTCCTCCTCCTCCTCCACCTCCTCCTCGTCCTCCTCCTCCTCCTCCCTCTCCTCCTCCTCCCCTCTCTACTCCTCCTCCTCCTCCTCCTCCTCCTACCTCCTCCTCCTCCTCCTCCTCCTCCTCCTCCTCCTCCTCCTCCTCCTCCTCCTCCTCCTCCTCCTCCTCCGTCTCCTCGCCCTCCACCTCCCCCTTCACAATTACTCAATATGAAAATACTCCCCCTCTCTCCCTGATGGCGTCCGGGTGATGGCCGCGCACCCTCCGCGTACTGTTTTTCCCCACCATTCTGTGGTGTTGGGTCCTCGTTTTGAAGAGACGTTGCCCCGCGTTCCTCCTCCTCCTTCCTCCTCCTCCCCTTCCTCCCCCCTCCTCCCCCTCCCACACCCATTCTGGCACACCCCTCACACGTTTCGTGGCCCCATAGGGAGCTCCACCGAAGGCCCCAGTGGCTGCGCCCGCATGCGGTTCCACCCCCCATTCTGGCACACCCCTCACACGTTTCGTGGCCCCATAGGGAGCTCCACCGAAGGCCCCAGTGGCTGCGCCCGCATGCGGTTCCACCCCCCATTCTGGCACACCCCTCACACGTTTCGTGGCCCCATAGGGAGCTCCACCGAAGGCCCCAGTGGCTGCGCCCGCATGCGGTTCCACCCCCCATTCTGGCACACCCCTCACACGCTTCGTGGCCCCATAGGGAGCTCCACCGAAGGCCCCAGTGGCTGCGCCCGCATGCGGTTCCACCCCCCATTCTGGCACACCCCTCACACGTTTCGTGGCCCCATAGGGAGCTCCACCGAAGGCCCCAGTGGCTGCGCCCGCATGCGGTTCCACCCCCCATTCTGGCACACCCCTCACACGTTTCGTGGCCCCATAGGGAGCTCCACCGAAGGCCCCAGTGGCTGCGCCCGCATGCGGTTCCACCCCCCATTCTGGCACACCCCTCACACGTTTCGTGGCCCCATAGGGAGCTCCACCGAAGGCCCCAGTGGCTGCGCCCGCATGCGGTTCCACCCCCATTCTGGCACACCCCTCACACGTTTCGTGGCCCCATAGGGAGCTCCACCGAAGGCCCCAGTGGCTGCGCCCGCATGCGGTTCCACCCCCCATTCTGGCACACCCCTCACACGTTTCGTGGCCCCATAGGGAGCTCCACCGAAGGCCCCAGTGGCTGCGCCCGCATGCGGTTCCACCCCCCATTCTTCTGGCACACCCCTCACACGCTTCGTGGCCCCATAGGGAGCTCCACCGAAGCCAGTGGCTGCGCTCGCATGGGGGCACACCCCTCACACGCTTCGTGGGTGGCTCCATGGGGAGCTCCACCGAACGCCCCAGTGGCTGCGCTCGCATGTGGTTCCCCCCGCATTTCGGCACACCCCTCACACGGTTCGTGGCCCCATAGAGAGCTCCACCGAAGGCGCCAGTGGCTGCGCCCGCATGCGGTTCCGCCCCTTTTTTCGGCACGCCCTTCACACGTCTCGTGGCCCCATAGGGAGCTCCACCGGATGCCGCAGTGGCTGCGCTCGCATGCGGTTCCACCCCCCATTTCGGCACATCCCTCAGACGTTTCATGGCTCCATAGCTCCACCGAAGGCCCCAGTGGCTGCGCTGGCATGCGGTTCCACACCCCATTCTGGCACACCCCTCGCACGTTTCGTGGCCCCATAAAGGGGGCTCCACCAAAAGGTCCCAGTGGCACTGCCCGCTTGCGTCCGCCACCACCCAGCACAGCCCTTGTTCCCTGCGTTTCACCCACCCAGAACAGCGCTTCGTAGCCCTATAGGGAGCTCCACCAAAGGTCCCAGCGGCACCGCCCGCATGCGTCCGCCACCACCCTGCGCAGCCCTTGCTCCATGCCTGCGTTTCACCCACCCAGTACAGCGTTTCGTGGCCCCATAGGGAGCTCCACCGAAGGTCCCAGTGGCACCGCTCGCATGCGTCCGCCACCACGCAGCACAGCCCTTGCTGACCGCGTCTCACCCACCCAGTACAGCGTTTCGTGGCCCCATAGGGAGCTCCACCGAAGGTCCCAGTGGCACCGCCCGCATGCGTCCGCCACCACCCAGCACAATTGCGGCATTCACAACTGCATATGGTTGGGTCCTTCGCCAAGCTAATTTTACACACAAGATGCCCGGGAAATCCCGGGAAACGACTCTCGCTGAAGCGCCGGCGTCATTTTTTACCAAAATGCTGCTCTCGTTGAGGCGCCGGCCTCATTCCTGCTCCCGAATCGTTCCGAATCGTGCTCCCGCTGCAGCGTGGGCCTCATTTTCGGATCGGTGTTTGGCCTCCGTCGTTCAGGATGGCGTTCTCGCCCCAGCGCGGGCCTTTTTCTCGCGCGCCCATCCGCCCGCCACCACCGCGCCGCACCGCCACCACCACCACCACCACCACCACCACCACCACAACCACCACCAGCACCAGCACCAGTACCAACACCACCACCACCAGCACCACCACCACCACCACCAGCACCACCACCACCACCATCACCACCACCACCACCACCACCACCACCACCACTACCACCACCACCACCACCACCACGACAACCACGCACACACGCACGCACGCACGCACGTGCACCACCACCCACTACGCACGCGCGCGCGGAGCCACAGGTCCGCTACGACACGCGTCCGCGGATAGAGAAAATCAGCGCCATGCACCACTACCACCCCCACCACCACCACGACAACCACGAACACACGCACGCACGCACGCACGTTCACCACCAACCACTACGCACGCGCGCGCGGAGCCACAGGTCCGCTACGACACGCGTCCGCGGATAGAGAAAATCAGCGCCATGGTAAGGGATGGGAGGGAGGGGTAGGACGTCAGATATGACGCGAGCGCACCTAGCTTGCCCCCTCCCCTCCCTGTCATACCCATCCTCCTTCCGCCTGCTCCCCATCTCACCTGCGCCCCATCCATCCTCTGCACAGGATCCCGCAGGCAACCGGTAAACTACTTGCCCTTCTTGGGAGGAAGCGTGGCCGCTGCCGGCACGTCCTCCGCCTGCTTGGCCTCCTCGGCTGCTGGAGGAGGACAGGACCACGCACACGATAAGGATGATGAGAAAGAGGGGTAGGCAGGAGCAGGAGGTGTGGGGAAAGTAGGACGGGGAATAAGACGAGGATGAATAGGAGGAGGAGGAGGAGGAGGAGGAGGAGGAGGAGCAGGAGGACAAGGACGACAGGACAGGGAGGGGGAGGAGTAGCAGCGTTTGGGACGTGGGTAAGGGGTATGACATAAAGGGGTGTGGTGCCAATCGCGGGACTGGCGATCTTCTCTGCGGTGCATGAAGCCGACAGATTCGGGATTGGCACCGCACACCTTCACACCACACTTTTTTCCGGCCTTCAGGAGCATGAGGAGCAGGCGGGCAAGGACGGGGAGGAGAGGCAGGAGCAGGCGCGGTCCTCGGCCGCCTTGGCCTCCTTAGCCCTCTTCCTGGCAGCCTTCATGGCGCCGACCGCCTCGTCGAAGACCGCCTTGAACTCGTCGAGGGGGCCTCTGCTCCAGCCAGGGGGGAAGCAGGAGAGGAGAGGGGAGCGGGGGCGGGGGAGCGGGCCCGGGCCCAGAAGCGGCCTGGCCGGGACCGGCGGAGTGGCCAGCCGAAGTCCGACGAGAACCGGCAGGATCAAAGATGGGGCCCTGAGGGGTGGGGCCCCAAGGACGAGTGGCCACAGACAGGACCCCATCCCTGGACCGCCTGGAGAGGGGTGGGGGGTGGGGGCAAGGCAACAAAAAGTAGGCGCTGCTGCTGGCGCCGGCCACGCGGTCCTACAGGAGCAGGGCGGTGGGGCCGTGACCCTGCGGTTGGAGGTGGCGTGCTCGCAAGAGGGGCGGAGGGCAGGGAACGCGGGGACAGCAAACGACCACAACCACATCGAGGACAGACCTGGGGGCATGTCTTGCACCTGCCAAAAGTTGTCGGAACACCGCAGTCGGCTTCGTATTGGTTGTGGTCGGTGTGGCGCCCCAAGACGGCCAACTCGACCACAACCACAACCAAAGTGTTCATGTCGAGGTCGGTGGGTTCTCGCCCGAGTGGTTATGGTTCTTTGCTGTGCCTGGAGGCAAGCGGGCACGGACAGACGATGAGTGGAAGAGTGGAGGAGGAGGCAGGCGGGCAAGGAAGGGCGCACGGGATGGGAGCAAAAAGCGAATGGGGCAGAGGGGGTATGACATACGGTAGAATATGGAAGGGGGAAAATTCCTCCTTTTCCCTCTCCTCTTCCTTTATTATTTTCCTCCTGATCCTCCTCCTCCTTCTTCCCATCCCTTGGATGATTACGTCGACGCCCCCAGCGCCCAGCGCACGGGGGGCGCGCGGGAAGGACAACTCCTTCGCCTAATTACCGCCTCCTCACTTCCTCCCCCGCTCCCATTTCCTTATCATCCTCCTCCTCTGCTCGTCTCCTCCCCCCCACCCCTCACCCCCCCCTGCTCCCCGTTTTCTTCAGTGCGCCGAGACTGGTGGCGCAAGAGACGCTGGCCTCACGGGCACCGGGGGCAGGCACCACCACATTCCATGGGATAAGGGGCAGCAGCGCCACATGAGAAAGATGAGGAGGAGGAGGGGGAGGAAAAGGAGGAGCCTCGGCAATATCAACAACATAAGAAGACACACGTTGCAGGAATAGGGGGATGGGGAGGCTGGGGAATGGCAGGACGATGAGAGGGGAGAGGAGGAAGAGGAGGGGGGGAAAGAGGATGGGATATAGGAGGGATAGATGAATGAGAAACAGAGAGAGGGAGAGAGAGAGAGAGAGAGAAACAAAAAAGAAAGAAAGAAAGAGAGAGAGATAGAGAAAGAAAGAGAGAAAAAGGGAGATAAAGAGAGAGAGAGAGAGAAAGAAACATAAAGGGATATGCTATAGAGAGAGGCCACAGGCTGCATTTGTCTCGGAGGGAGAAGATGGGAACGGACAGCTTGAATCCACCACTCGCACTCATGAGCAATGCGTACGCCCCAGACAATCCAGCACATTGACGCGGGTAGCGCTTGCCTGCCCCGGTCGCATGGTTGACGCAGTCTCGCGGCGTCTACTTGCGTGCTGACACTACGGGGGATGTATTGCACCAGCGATGTGCCCTGCGCTTAGGAAGAATAGCCCGCGCAGTACTTCCTCCAGCCGCTAATGAAATAACCATCGACACAACAAACCGCCATGTGAGTGTCCCCGGCGCTGGTTCACGCAACCCCGGTGGCTTTCTCAGCCGAAAAACATATAACCAATACTGGAGGGATAACATGGAAGCAGGCCCCAACCCGCTCAAAACCAATGCGCCAACGAGGCTCCCAGCGCGCTAGAGCACACAACGCTGCGATTGAGAGGCAGCAGGGTGGCCGACCAAACAGAAAAAAAGAGGAGGAGGAGGGGGAGGGGGAACAGGGGAAAAGGCGGCCTAACTAAGTTCATGGCGGGCACCTGTGCAGCACGCCTCATATGCGGCATCACGCGCAACTCAACTGCAACAGCCTGGGCGTTCGGGGCACGTGCGTGGTGCTGGGGAGCGGGCGCACAAGACATTGTGGCAAGATGCTAAGCATCCGTTCAGCCCATGGGCTGAAGCTGAATCCCACCAGCCCTCCGAGCGCTGGGGGGGGGGCCGGGCGGGGGAAGCCCCGGGTGGCCCCGAAATGCCCGGGCGGTCTCAGATAGATCAGCGACGGCGCCTGCGCTGGCTGATCTGAGGAGGAGGAGGAGGAGGAGGAGGAGGAGGAGGAGGAGGAGGAGGAGGAGGAGGAGGAGGAGGATGAGGAGGAGGAGGAGGAGTTGGAAGAGGAGGAGGAGGAGGACGACGAGGTGGAGGAGGCGGAGGGGGGTTTCCACCCGCGGAGGGCGCAGCCCTGGTCTTCGCCTACCTGAGCAGGCGCTGGAAGCCGAGCCCCCGCCGAATGACGGCGCGGCGCCTCCCTGCGATTACCTGCCGTGCGAAGCGGGCGGGGGCAGGAGGGAGACGCCGAAGAGACTGAAAAGTAGATTGGGTGGCATCTAGTGCAACGAGGTGGCTGGCCAGTGCGTCGGGGCCCCTTCGAATGAAAAGGTGAATGAGAAAGGCGCCCAGAGGGTCATCTCCCCAAAATGGGGGGGGCCCTGGAAGAAACTGCCGAAGATGGGGAGAGGACATCGGGCAGGAAACGCAGTGAAGAATATCGCCTCCTCCCATGCACCTGCGCCCGACGAAACATCGCCCAGGACCCTGCCGATGCCTGCGGGTGGTATTCCAGGAATTGAAGATCGACTTAAGCACGGCAGCGAACACAGAACCAGGGGCAACCTCACTGGACAGCAGGATACGTAGAACGCTAAATCCACGCCAGCATCAAGAACCTGCGACGCCCACGTGCGAACGCGCAGCAGGAGGCGTCTGGCCCCTCTCCTTCGCGAGGGCAGCAGCGAGCTTGGCCCGGGCACCTCTCGGGTGGAGGTCAGGCGGAAGCTTCGGAATAAGCACTGAACTGAGGCATTATTCGCGCATGTCGGCAACTATTGAATTGCGGTCGAAGGTTCTGCTCATCGTGTCACAAATGGAGTGGACGAGGGTAGACTTGCGGGCGACTCGCAACCGCGCGGCTCGGCTCTGCAACTCGAGCGAGGTCGCCTGCGCGCCGAGCCCGAGGGGCTCAAACGAGGGGGCGCTTCTGCCGGGCATGAACACCGCGGGCTGCAAGTGGACAACTGGTGGGCTTCCCGTTCAGCTTTAAGAACATGTTTGGTCGGCGCGCGCCCCTGGCTGATATAGGGCCACGCGGGGCGGGGGGGGAGGGGGCGCGCGTCTCATGAGCAGCGATGCTCGTGGTAGGCTCTTCTGTCATCCCCTTTGCCATAATTGCGCGCTTGAGAACTTCCCCGCGTGCGCCTTTCCACGAACGACCCCTCCCATCCTTCCCAATCATAAACCCAAGATCTCCACCATCAATTTGGCGATGTTAATGCCAGCGCGTGTGAAGCGACCAACAGCTCCACCGACCAGCTCGGGGCTGGTTAGGATGGCGACGCGCTTGGCTGTGTTCAGCATCAGCCCGGTGGCGCATCCAAAAACAACAGATGGCTCTGGTGGCGGGCCCGAGCGAGCTGAAAATGCCGGCGGCGACCAGCGCAATATCATCGGCGGAGGCTGAAACCTGTTTGGGGAGAGCGGTGGCCAGGACCTCAATGTAGTGGAGAAGCGGATCAGGAGCCAGGGCGAATAAAACGCCAGAGAGCGGGCGCCCTTGTCTGACTCCTCTGAGGGCCTGGAAGGAGACCTCGCGGGAAGCCTTGCATGACCTGGTGCAAGGTAAATTCTGGCACAACCACATGATGGCAGCGATGGTGAACTCGGGGGACCGAAACGCACGCATAACATTCCAGATACATTCATGTAGGGCCGACGGAAAAACAACGCGAAACTCACGCAGACAGGCCCCGCATTCCGCGCGGCAAAGGATGGCGCCCCAGTGCGTGATATTAAAGCCAACCTCGTGCACATCGCCCATGCTACTTTTACCGCGGATGAAGCCACGCTGAGACGAATGACATTGATCGGCGATGACGTGCGGCAGGGGGCGGCGATAAAGGCTGCCAGTGATTTTGTTGTCGGCGCTCGGGAGAGCGATGGGTCTCGCGTCTTCGAAGACTTCCACGACGTGACTGGGATCGGGGGGATCGAATTTGGCTGGCAGAGCAAGCTTGGAGCAAGTTTCATCGATATGGGGGCCCCGCCCCCGAGGACATGTTCGCGCCCTTCGCGCGGCGCCTCTTGGGCAGCAGGGCCATCGGCTCTCCAGGCGCTGCAGCATGGGTCGTCGGGGCCTGGAGCTGAATTCCATGCGCAATGAGGCGTGTCCAGGAAAAGGCCAAAGGTTGGCAACTAAGGGCACCGCGGTGGTCCGCTGTCATTCTGGCCCAAGCTGGTTGGGGAGCTCGAATGGGTAACTTCGCCTGGAGAAGCACTCCTGGGTGCGAGCCCGGGCGGTCGCCGCCCCTCACCTTCCCCGAGCGCCATGGCCGCCCCCGAGAACATGGTGGCGCAGATGAAGGCCATGCTCGACGCCAATGGGGAAGCCATCGCGCAGCCCCTGAAGTCGGAGCTGCAGCGCAACATCTCAGGGCTGCAAGGTCAGATATCCGCGCGGGGCACGGAACCCCAGCAGATCATGCGCGAGCTCTCGGTCCAAGCCAACAAGATCGCCAACCTAGAGTCCAAGGCCAGCGCCAGCGCGGGAACTGTGTCAGCTCACTTTCCTCAGCCGCATCTTCGCATCGACAAGCCCTCGAAGGAGGTGAAGCTCTGCGAGTCCAACATGATGAGTGGAATGGCAACCACGCGGCGAAATTCACAGGCGCGTTCCCTCGCCCCCATTCGTGTGAGAAGGCCAGGCAAACTCACTGGATTCAGTTGCAGTCCATGCCCCCCGGGTTGGGGGGCGAGCCAGGAGCCGCGGCCATCTTCCACGGCGCGAGCCAAGTGCACGCGCTGAAGTTCACCCGTGCCGCCGACGCCCAGAACTTCCAACGCGAGCTGAACCGAGCCGGCATGGAGCGGGCTGGTTTCCGCGACAACAATACTTACAGCATCGGAGTTCGGGGTGATCTTCCACTGCGCGCTCCGCAAAAGAAAAGGGCGCTTCTGGTTTGTACTGCGATACCCTCGAAGAGTGCGAGAAATCCCACATGGCGCCAGCGACTGCAAGCTGGGGATCAACGGATCCAAAGGCGCTGCGCAAAACATCACCTCACGCGACGTCTACGAGCTGATCGCCGCCGCCCAGCAGGGCGAAGACACCTTCATGTTCGAGCCGACGAAAGACAACCTCAACAACTGGGACATTTCGGACGAGCGTTTCAGCGGCATCATCGAGGCCCTCTGAAAGGCGCTAGCGCGGCACAACAGTTGCCGGGACCTTGCCGCTCATCCCGCCGCCTCTTTAGCCGCTCCCATGTTTGCCCCCTCTGCCACCCAGGCCTAGCGCGAGATTTGCGAAGCCTCCAGCGGCCCCACCTCTTCCTCGCCCCCCCCCCCCCCCCCACAACACACACACACGCACACGCACCCACCCCCGCAAGCGCG
>CAUYUJ010000324.1:20000-51986 GCA_963575745.1 Prorocentrum cordatum
CAATGCGCCAGCGAAGCCCCCGGTGCGCTACAGCACGCAGCGCTGCGATTGAGAGGCAGCAGGGCGGCAAAAAAAAAGAAGGGGGGGGGGGAGAGGCGAGAGGCGGCCTAACTAAATTCATGGCGGGCACCTGCGAAGCGCGCTGCATGCGCGGCATCGCGCGCGGCTCAACTGCAACAGCCTGGGCGCGCGGAGCGCGCGCATGGTGCCGGAGGGCGGGCGCGCGAGACATTGCGGCAAGATGATCAGCATCCGTTCAGGCCATGGGCTGAAGCTGAATCCCGCCAGCCCCCCGAGCGCTGGGGGGGGGGGGCCGGGCGGGGGAAGCCCCGGGCGGCCCCGAAGTGCCCGGGCGGTCTCATATAGATCAGCGACGGCGTCTGCGTCGGCTGATCCGAAGGGGAGGGGGGGGGGGGGCGCGCGGGGGGGGGCCCGCCCGCGGAGGGCGCAGCCCTGGTCTTCGCCTACCCGAGCAAGCGCTGGAGGCCGAGCCCCCGCCGAAAGGCGGCGCGGAGCCCCCCTGCGATTACCTGCTGCGCCGAAGTGGGGGGGTGGGGGGGGGGGCAGGAGGGAGGCGCCGAAGTGCGTCGGGGCCCCTTTGAATGAAAAGGTGAATGAGAAAGGCGCCCAGAGGGCTACCTCCCCAAATTGGGGGGTGCCCTGGAAGAAGCCGCCGAAGATTGGGGGAGGACATCGGGCAGGAAGCGTAGTAAAGAATATCGTCTCTTCCCATGCACCTGCGCCCGACTGAGCATCGCCCAGGGCCCTGCCGATGCCTGCGGGCGGTGTTCCAGGAATCTAAGATCGACTTAAGTACGGCAACAAACGCGGAACCAGGGACAACCTCACTGGACTTCAGGATGCGTAGAACGTATGAATCCATGCCAGCATCAATAATCTGTGGCGCCCACGTGCGAACGCGCGGTCGGAAGCTTCTGGCCCCTCTCCTTCGCGAAGGCAGCAGCGAGCTTGGCCCGGGCACCTCTCGGGTGGAGGTTAGGCGGAAGCTTCGGAATAAGCACTGAACTGAGGTACAGGCGCGCGCGTTGGCAACCATTGAATTGCGGTCGAAAGTTCTGCTCATCGTGTCGCAAAGGGAATGGAAGAGGAGAGAGTTGTGGGCGACTCGTAACCGCGCGGCTCGGCTCTGCAATTCGAGCGAGGTTGCCTGCGCGCCGAGCCCGAGGGACTTAAACCGAGGGGGCACTTCTGTCGGGAGTGAGCGCCGCGGGCTGCAAGTGTACAACTGGTGGGCTTCAAGTTCAGCTTTAAGAACATGTCTGGTCGGCGCGTGCCCCTGGCCGATATAGTGGCACGCGGGGGCGGGGGGGCGGGGGGTGGGTGGGTGGGGTGGTTTGGGTGGGCGGGTGTGTGTGCGGTGTGCGTGGTGTGCGTGTGTGCGTGTGTTGCGTGTGTGTGTGTGTGCGTGTAGGTGCGCGTGTGTGTGTGTGCGTTGTTGTGTGTGTGTATGTGTGTATGTGTGTATGTGTTTGTGTGTGTGTGTGTCTGGTGTCTGTGTGTCTGTGTGTCTGTGTGTCTGTGTGTCTGTGTGTCTGTGTGTGTGTCTTTGTGTCTGTGTCTGTGTGTCTGTGTGTCTGTGTGTGTGTGGTGTGGTGTGGTGTGTGCGTGTGCGTGCGTGTGTGTGTGTGTGTTGCGTGTGTGTGTGTGTGCGTGTTGTGTGTGCTAGTGTGCGTGTGTGTGGTGTGCGTGTGCGTTGCGTGCGTTGCGTGCGTGTGTGTGTGTGTGTGTGCGTGTGGGTGTGTGTGTGTGTGTGTGTGCGTGTGCGTGTTTGTGCGTGTGTGTGCGTGTGTGCGTGCGTTGTGCGTGTGCGCGTGAGTGTTATGGGCAGCGGTGCTCGTGATAAGCCCTTCCCCCATCCCTTTTACCATATTTGCGAACTGAAGAACTTTCCCTCGCACACCTTTCCAAGAACGACCGCCCCCATCCTTCCCAATCATAGATCCAAGACTTCCACCTTAAACCTGACAGTGTTAATGCCAACGCACTTGAAGCGGTCAACAGCTCCACCGAGAAGCTCGGGGCTCTGCGTTCAGCATCTGCCCGCTGGCGTATCCAAAAGAACATATGGCTCTGGTGATGGGCCCGGGCGAGCTGAAACTGTCGGCGGCGACCAGCGCAATGTCATCGGCGGAGGCTGAAACCTGTTTGGGAAAAGCGGCGGCCAGGGCCTCAATGCAGTGGAGCAGCGGATCAAGAGCCAGGGCGAATAAAACACCAGAGAGCGGGCGCCCTTGTTTGACTCCTCTGAGGGCCTGGGAGGAGACCTCGTGGGAAGCTCTGAATGACCTGATGCAAGGCGTGTTCTGGCACAGCAACATAATGGCCGCGATGATGAACTCGGGGGGCCGAAACGCACGCATAGCATTGCATATCCATTCATGTAGGGCAGACGGAAAAGCAACGCGAACATCATGCAGAAAGGCCCCGCATTCGCCGCGGCAAAACATGGCGCCCCAGCGCATGATATTAAAGCCAACCTCATGCCAATTGCCATGATACGTTTACCGCGAATAAAGCCACGCTGAGGCGAATGGCCACGATCGGCGATGACGTGCAGCAGGGGGCGGCGATAAGGCTGCCAGTGATCTTGTCGCCGGCGTTCGAGAAAGCGATGGGTCTCGCGTCTTCGACGACTGACGACTTCCACGACGTGACTGGGATCGGGCGGATCGCACTTGGCTAGCAGAGCAGGCCCGGAGCAATGGAACTCGACATGTGCGTTCCGCCCCCGAGGATACGTTCGTGCACTTCGTGCAGCGCCTCCTGCGCAACAGGGCCAGCGGCTCTCCAAGCGCTGCAGCGTCGACCGTCGGGGCCTGGAGCTGAATGCCATTTGCAATCGGGTGTGTCCAGGAAAAGGCCAGAAAGGTTGGCAACTAGGGGCACCGCGGTGGTCCGCTGCCATTCTGGCTCAAGCTGGTTGGGAAGCTCGAGTGGGCAACTTCGCCTGGGGGGGCGTTCCAGGGCGCGGCCCCAGGCGGTCGCCGCGCCCCGCGCGCCATGGCCGCCCCCGAGAACATGGCGGCACAGATGAAGGCCATGCTCGACGCCAATCGGGAAGCCATCGCGCAGCCCCAGCAGTCCGAGCTGCAGCCCAGCATCTCAAGGCTGCAAGGTCAGATCCCCGCGCGGGGCACGGAATCCCGGCAGCTCAAGCGCGAGCTCTCGGTCCAAGCCAACAAGATCGCCAATCTAGATTCCAAATCCAGCACCGGCGCGGGAACTGCGTCAGCTCACTTTCAAGAGGCGCATCTTCGCATCGACAAGCCCTCGAAGGAGGTGAAGATCAGCGAGTCCAACATGACGATGGGAATGGCAATCCCGCGGTCAAATTTATAAGCGCGTTCCCTCGCCCCCTTCTCATGGAGACCAGGCAAGCTCACTGGTTTCAGTTGCAGCCCATGCCCCCCGGATTGAAGAACGAGTCAGGAGCCGCGGCTATCTTCCATGGCCCGAGCTAATAAGTGTACGAGCTGTAGTTCACCCGTGCAGCTGGCGCCCAGAACTTCCAACGCAAGCTGAACCAGGCCGGCATGGAGTGGGCTGATTTCCGCGACAACAATAAGTACATCATCAGAGTTCGGGGTGATATTCCACTGCGCGCTCGTCAGGAGAAAAAAAGTGTTTTCTGGTTTGTATTGCGACATCCTCGAAGAGCGCGAGAAATCCCTCCATGGCGCCAGCGACTGCAAGCTGGAGATCAACGGATTCAAAGTCGTCATGCAAATCGCCACCTCGCGCGACGTCTACGAGCCGATCGCGGCCGCCTAGCAGGGCGAAGACGCCTTCAAGTTCGAGCCGACGAAGGACAACCTCGACAACTGGGACATTTCGGACGAGCGTTTCAGCGGCATCATCGAGGCCCTCTGATAGGCGCTAGCGCGGCACAAGGGCTGTCAGGACCTTGCCGCATATCCCACCGCCTCTCTAGCCGTTCCCATTTTTGCCCCCTCTGCCACCCAGGCCGAGCGCGGGGTTTGCGAGGCCTCCAGCGCCCCCCCCCCCCCTCGCCCCCGCCCCCCCCGCCCCCCCCCCACGCGCGTGCGTCAGCGGAGCCATCGGTTTTCCACCTCCCTCTTCTAAATATTCTCAACACCTCCCGGGCAGAGCGTTCAAGATTGCGACGCGGAGTTCTCGGGCGCTGATTGGATCGTTGTATGCAGACCGGGTTCGGATTCAACATGAGTTTCATGCACTTCAAGACGCCCTTCGAAAGGACCAGATCGTTTGCCTTCAAGAGACTCATGCTGACACTGGAGACCTGCCAAACTTGCCCCGCGAGTTCAAGACCCACTCTCTGTGCGGTTCGTTCTGCGAGCGCCCGGGTGCTGGAGGCCTCTTCATTTTTGTCGAGAACGCCCTGTTGTGCGATTTCCAATCAGTCTCTTTCCAAGAGCTCATCCCTGGTCGCATTGCAGGCCTGAACCTGCGTGGGCTGAAAAAGGAATTACAGATCAGCAATGCACGCATTGATCCTGATCTTCTTGAACCTGGGGTCCGTCGGCAATTCCAAGCTATTCGAAACATCTTTCGGCCATCTCTCAGTGCTACTTCCTTCGCCCCGGAGACTTCAATTGCCACGGACAAAAAGGGGAGGTCGGCGCAATCTCACCGCAGGTTCAGAACACTTCGGGACCTCGAGGAGACCAGCTCTATTTCACACACTTTTTTCCTGACCATGCCAGGGCTGAAATAGCAAACTGTGCCCATCGCCGAGTTATCTCGCAACCTGCTGAGCAGATTTCCTTCGGCCGTCTCGATCGGATCTACTGCAACATCGCCACCCCCGACCTCCTGGACCCCTGCCCTGCCTGCTCCACCATCTGGAACGTCTCCGGCCTCACCTTCCTTTCCGGCCACGTCCACGTCGACCTCTCGCTCAAGCCGTGGAAACCTGAGCAGCATCACGTTTACTTACCTCCTTCTTGCCAGGCCTTCGTTCGCTAAACACTTCGAGGATCTCGTAAAAGGGCAAAAGCTGAGCGATGACCCCCCACGAGGCTAACCGATATTAAAACCTGATCGCCGCAGCTGGCCAGAAGACGAAAGCAGAAATGTTTCAAACGTCGGCCAACACGCTGCAGGAGAATATTGCCTGCTGTCTGAAGCTCGTTCGTGCGCACCGCTCTCTACTGGAACCTGCCGCCAAGAGTGCCACCCGTGCTGATCCCCAACTTACCCCGCTCTACGACGCCGAACATATGATGTGGTGCAACTGGCAAGGCTTCCAATCATATTTACAGGAATTGATGTATCGGGAATTGGCGGCGCAGGAGGAAAGGACTCGCGGCCCCAAAAGCGGTCCCCGCATCAACCCTGACTTTCATCTCCTGCGTACTCGTAAGCACAGCAAAACCTGGAAGGCTGAGCAAAGGTCGATTTGCCTCACTTGCATGATCGACCGGAAAGGACCCGAACAATTGGATGCGGACGTTTGTGCTGAGTTTTTTGTGTGCCCGCTGGGGCAAAGTATTTGGTGCCTGGCCAGGGCCACATGCGGCAGGAACTGAATACCTTCAACGTTTGTCCTCCATCGTTACGTCCCTGGGTTCAGGCGGAGGAGGAGGAGGAGGAGGAGGAGGAGGAGGAGGAGGCGGAGGAGGAGGAGGAGGAGGAGGAGGGGAGGGGGAGAGGGAGAAGAGGAGGAGGGGGAGGAGGAAAAGGAGGAGGAGGAGGAGGAGGAGGAGGACTCTGGATTGGTTGGTGCCTCCCCCCCCTGCAGGTCCTGCTCTCCCGCCCTCCCCACGACGGCCCGCCCATTGACTCGGCTCGGGGTGGCTTGGCGGGCGTGCGCGAAGCCAGAACCGCCAGAGACCCACACGCAGGGAGCGAGCCGGACGCCCGCCCACGGCTCGCGCCCAAGCTTATGTTGCCCCCATCGTACTTGATGGCCACATCCCAAAAATAATGTTTAGGGGGCCACATGCGAACCCTACCCCTACCCCCCTACTATTTCTGGGGGGGAGGGGGAGGGTTCGCATGTGGCCCCCTAATGTCGAGCACCCGGAAAATTGTCGAAAGAGTGTCGGAAGAGTGTCGAAACAGTGTCGGACGAGTGTCCCCCAGGGCACGACACGTGAAGACGCTCGCGCTTTGGTACTTTGTTTGGTGCTCGAAATTCCAGGCGAGGTGGCCCACCCCCGCAGTCCGAGACGGCGGCAGAGGTTGGCGGCGAGCGGGGGGGTGGAATGAGAAGGAGAAGGCCCTCTGAGAAGGCGGCGGGGCTGCTCGAAAGCCCTCCGATCTTCTGAGAAGCTTTCTGTGTCTTCGGGGAAAGCTCAGAAAACTTCTCAGAAGGCTGGGGGACTTCCTACTGAAAAGGCCCGCCCCTTCTCACTTCCCCTCCTCGCTCGAGGACGAAGAGGGTGCAGTCAAGGAAACACCATGCAGTCAAGGAGCGCAGACTGACTGAGGAACGAACGGGCTTGACCAGCCGCAAGCCTCGGCCACGAGTAGGTCTTCCTCGGCCTGAAGTGGTCCTCGTTTCGGCGTCTTGGCTGCAAGTCACGGCGGGCCTCTTCCCTGGGACACCTGGCCTGCCTCCTCGTGACGGTGGGCCCCGTCAGTCTCCGACACTGTCTTCGACGGCATCTCGGAGTGCACGCAGCTCTCGGGACAGGGGGCCCAGGACGCCCCGCCAGAGAGGGGCAGAAGAAGGAGGCGAGGAGTCAAGTGGCTGATGCGAAGACGACGACGAGAGAGAGAGAGAGCGTGAAGAATGGAACCCCAACCAAAAATACGCCGATGGCTAGGGCTTGGCACGCCCGAAGTGGATACGAAAAAATAGATGCGAGGCCCAACAACGAAAGTTGCCCCAAACCGACAGCGGTAGGGGTTGGGCAGGCGAGCTTGTGGCTCAACTGGACAACGCCCGCGGCGGCACCGACAGCGAGCCCTGTTCGAAATCGGCAGGAAGTGCTACCGTTCTTCGTCCCCCTTTTGTTCCGTACCCATTTCGATCGTGCCGAAGTGGGTAAAACGCACTCCCCGAAGGCGCCCCGGCCTGCTCTCTTGGCGTCGAACTCGGACTCCATCTGGCGCGCCCTCTCGGCGCGCTCCTCGGCCCGCTTGTCCAGCGCGCCGCCCAGCTCCTCGAGCTCCGCGCCTCGGCTCGGGCGTCCCCGGTTTCCTCCTTCACTTGGGGAACATGGATCCTGCCTCTGCCATCTGGGGATCAAGGTCCGCTGGGACAGCCAAGTGGTTTGCCCTCCTCCTCCTCCTCCTCCTCCTCCTCATGTGGCGCTTCTCAATTTTGTCTGGGCCCTCCCGCTCAAGTCGGCGGTGTCACCCCAGTCGTTAGGCAGAAAGTGGGCGGGAGGGGTAGGGTATCAAATGCGGCGCGATCGCGCCCAACTTGCCCACCCCGCCTCGCCCACCCCCCTTTTGCCTTCGCTTCGTCCGGCAAACTCGGGAGTTCGCGTCAAACCACGAAGCCTGGCTGGCCAAGTGTGGAAATGCTGGTCTAATAGACAAGGAGCATGCCCACTGCGCACAAGTATAACTACCCCCATACAATCAACGAGTGGTGGTAGACCAGGCGCCAATCGGTGGTGGAATGAGTGGGTATACGTTGGCGAGCAGATGCCAAGGTTATTCGCCTGTAGGGGTGGAAATTGGTGCGGCAGAGGCAGCATGCAGTAACCTTGCTCGAAGGGTTTGGCTTCCTGGGGGTACTGAGTGCCACCCACGCAATCGAAAAGTGAACAAGAATGAGCACCAACACCGCCCCTACCCCTAACCCTGGTCGTTCCTCCTGGCAGTCTTCCCCCGCCCCCTTGTTGGCCACAACACATCGACTATACATCCCTTATTCCTTCCTGGACATACCAAGATATCCTCGCCAACTCCGCCACGGGACCTGGAGACAAAGTTGGAGTGTACTCAGGTCCGTTGTGCGCCATCGGTCCTGAATCCGCCAGGCCTTGTGTCCAGTGGGAGTGTTCGAATTCTTGCTGTTGTCGGGGGGACTCCTTTAGTTTTCTAGGGACGACCCCCCCCTCGCCCCACCCGTCGTTTGAACATCGCCCCCCTGAAATTGCATCCCGGCGAGCTTTTCGGCATCAGATGGCCAAGATGGCATGGCCTCCAAGACGACTTCCAAGACAGCCAAGACGACACCAAAACAGCTCAAGATGACACAAGACGGCTCAAGATGCTCTCAAGACATCCTCAAGACGGCCCAGGAGGCCCCCAAGACGGCCAGACAGCCCCTGCAAGATAGCTCCAAGAGGCCCCAATAGGGCCCCGAGTCGGCCCAAAAGGACCCCAAGAACGCCCATGAGACTCGCAAGAGGGCCCCATGACGGCGCTAAAGCGCTCCAAGAGGGTACCACGACGGCCCAGAGAGGCCCCCACGACGGCGTCCGAAGGCATCAGACGGGCCAATCGCCTCCCAAAGACGGTCCAAGAGGCCCCAAGATGCCCCAAGAGGCCCCCAAGAGGCCCCCAAGAGGCTCCCAGGACTCCCCCAAAATGCCGCCCAGGAGGCTCCCAGGAGGCCCCCAGGAGGCACCAAGAAGTTACCTCCTCTCGTTGTCGTCGTCGTCGTCGTCTTCCTCCTCCTCCTCCTTCTCCTCCTCCTCTTCCTGCTACTCCTCCCTACCGCGCGGACGAAGACGTTGTCAGAATCACGACCCTCCACAATTCAGACCACTCGCTGAACTGCAGCGGGGTGTAAACTCGACCTTTTCATACCGCGCGGACGAAGACGAGGTCGAGTTCACGACCCGTCCTTATCAGACCTATCGTCGGAAATGCGCTGTTCCTGCACTCGGCCTCCTTCTGGCTTTGTTGCACGGGCACGGTGGCGGGGTTCGCCGCAGGCAGCTGGATAATTCCACCAACCCTCTGGGCGTAGGTGGTTTAGGGAGTTTTGTTTTCCCCGTCGGGGAGGGGTTTAACGGCGCGGCGGCGGCGGCGGGCGGCGGCGGCGGCGGAGGCAGCGGCGGAGGAATCGCCACCAGTAGCTGCCAATCCAAAGACGACTTCTGAATGTGCTGCGGCTCGGGCCAGGCTCGGGTGCTGCGTATGTGTTGGGAGGGCGGGTGAGAGTGATCGACACGGCTTGCGGGCGGTGAGGGAGCCTTGACCCCTCCCCCATACCCCCTCCCCTGGACCTGGACGGGGGGTTCCGCGACGCGTTGGGCAAAGCGGCCTCGGCGAGGAAGCCAAAATCATTGGTTTTACACAGGTTTTGGCCCCATCATGGCCTCCTGAAGGGGGGGGGCTAATTGAGCCCCCCCCGTCCTGTGATCGATCTCCTCCAAGATGGCCCCAGAGGCGCCCAGGAGGCACCAAAAGGCCCCGACATGGCCCCAAGATGGCCCCATGTGGTCCCAAGAAACACCTCAAAGGCTCCCAGGATGCCCCCAAGAGGCTCCCAAGAGACCCCCACGAAGCCCCAAGAGACCTTCAGAGGCACCCGAGACTCTCCAAGAGGCCTCGGCGAAATTTCCCAAATCACTGATTTTACACAAAAGGTTTTGGCCACATTTGGGCCTCCTGGGGGGGGTACTGCTTCAGATGAGTCCACGAGCGCCTGGGATGAACCCAAAACCTCCAAGATGGCTCAATATATCCCAAGATGCCTCAAGATGGCTCCCACGGTGCTCCAAGAGGCCCCAATGACGCTTCAAGACGGCTCAAAGTGGCCAAAGAGCTCCCCCAGGACGCCCCGAAGAGGCAAACATCCTTCCAAGAGAATCAATGTTTTGGGTGTTCGCGCCTCTTCGCTTCCGATGGCCATCCGAGGCTTCAAGATGACTCCAAGATGGCCCAAGAGGGCTTCAAGAGCGCTCCCAAGGTTTCCAACAGCGCTTCAAGAGGGCCCAAAGAGGCGCCCAGGAGGCCCCAGGGGGTCCCAATAGGCGCCCCAGAGGCCTCCACGAGGCCCCCAAGAGACCCCCTAATACTTTTTGGTCAACAAGCTCGCGAGGCGGATCGAAAGCCGTCCGGACACTAGTCGGGCCGCGATCAAGCAGCAGGAAAAGGAAGGCAAACGACGCGAGCGAGCGGGCAGCCACTCAGCAGGAGAGCCAGAACCGATACTCTCAAACCCGGTGGCGTTGGAAATCCTGGCGACCAGCAAGTATGCGCACCCAAAATGGCGCGGCGGCGTGAAATCCCGACGACGACCCCGCATACGTCGATGACCTAGCTGCGTTGCTCAGCTCTACGAAGCAGACGCTGCGCGCCGCCATCGCCCTTCCCTGGACTGCGCGCGCTGCTGGACTCCTAGTGGAAGCACACCTTTGTAGAGGTATCAGGACCGCTGACTCAGAGGCCCTCCGGGGAACTCTTGAGGAGGCCCAAGTACACTATGAGCAAGACGGGGACAGCGTCCTGATCACCGGGCTTCCAGGCGAGCTGATTATGACCCTCCTCGCGGAAGGCGTGGAACAACATTCCATCGACTCATGCGCCCCCTTTCAGCGCCCGTGCAGCTGCGCCTTCAAGACGGCCCTCGTGCCCGCAGGACGCCATGAATGATGGCGTAACCTCATGGAATACACCCCCTTCGGGAGCTCCTCAGTGCGGGGCCAGCGGCTATGCCTCGGCGCCGCGGTGGTGTCGCGCGCGGCGGAAGGTGAACAGCCCCCCCCCCCAGGGGGGCGGCTCACTAAGGCGCAAGACGACGCCCTCACTAGAGGAACATGGGAGCGCCCCCACCCCAAGATGAGGGACAGGGCCATGGCCCTCCACCTGGCAAAACTCCCCCCCACCCGCGCCGCCGCGGCATGGAACTCATACCTGGTCTCCCTTGTCCCCCGCGCTGCCCACTACCCCACCCCCGACGTCATGCGAGAACGCGCCTTACGTGCGCAACTCAGGGCCGCATTTGGGCTTGCCGCGGCGTCGTGGGTCCCCGACTTCATCCTTTCGGGGTTAGGTGTGCGCTTCCAAGCGCCGCGTGCCCCAAGGTGCCCAGCAGCCACGGCTCGGGCCGTCTCAGCCAGAGCGCGCGCCCTGAACGACTTCTGGGGGCCCATGCCAGCCAGAAAGCGCGCCAGAATTCGGTGGAACAAGCTACTGAAGTGGGCGGCCGAAGCCGCGCAGCAACTAGGGACGCCCCGACCCAAACCTAGAGTTATCACAGAGCGCAAGGGGGCGCTAGCACTCCACCGTGCACGTGAGCAACCCGAGCTACTGGAAGGACAACGCCTTGGGAAGGTAGTCTACGCCGCGGCATGGGCACAAATGCGCAGCTCGCTGTTCACCAAATGGCTGACTGAAACCAGTCCAAAACAGAAGATGGCACCCCTCGAACGGGGAGGAGCGAGGCCCACTGCCCCACTGCGCGTCCTACACGGAGACCCTCCACGTCATCCGCATACTGTGCAACGGCCTTCCAGGCTCTGCAAGGCTGAGAAGTGAAGTCGAGCGGCCCCCGCGGCAATTTCCCCGCGGCGCGCGCGCCAAGTACGTCTGGATCACAGCCGGGCCCGGCGACGAAGCCAACGCCTGGTGCGCCGGATGCATAGGTCACGGGCCACGCCCCTCTGCGCTTTGGCAGCTACTCGATCCCAACTCCCTGCCCCTCACACTACGGGGCCAGGCCGAAGCCTACGCCCACACTCAGGGCAGCCTACGGGCCCCCACCAGAGCAGGCCCATACGGTCATTGTTCCCTCTGCGGGCTTGGGGAGGCGTCGACAGAGCACGCGTGGCACTGGTGCCCGGCCGCCGCCCTGGCTTGGTGCACCGCGCGGGGCCCGGGCCATCCCGAGTCCCTTGCGCGGGCCATAACCTGCAACGGTGACCACCAACCCCTCCTTGCGAAGGTGCTTCACCAGATCTCCTTCAGATACTGCGTCAACCTTGCCGCCACCCCCCTCGAGGCCAGCGATGCGGCCATACTCATTCTTCAAGGCGTCGTCGCCGCGGACACCGATCAGCAAGGCGACAGCGACGATGACGCCCGCGACGGCGACGAGCCCCCGAGGCACGACAGCCCGGACGAGACCGCCGTTTGGGCCCCAATGCAAGATACCTGCCCCGCGCGCCACCCGCGCGCCACCCGCGGCAGGACCATATGCGGAGCCGCCAGGCCACGCATGACCCGCCACGCGCTTCGCGCAGGCTCCCGGTCGTCACCAGCCACTGCCGCGCAGGAGACAAGCTTGCAGTTATCCAGGCCACCCAGATGCGCGCGGGGTGGATGCTGCCCGGCCGAGGCTGGTTCCCCTGCCCCAAAACCGACAACAACCCCACGGCTAACTGGACGTCAGCATACTGCCGAGACTGTCGCGCAGACACCACAACGCTGACGGCGAACACCGACCGCGAACCAGGGGACGAAGTAACCGTCCGCAGCTCCCCCTTCCCAGACACAGACAGCACCCAATGGCCATGCGAAGACACCTTCGATGGCGGCGCCCGAAGAATCGACGGCCGCGCCAGGGTCTCAGGCGCAGGCGCGATTTTGTGACACCACGACCCAGCGACAGGTACCCCCATAATAGTGGCGGTTGCCATAGTAGCGCTCCCCGGATGCAGCAGCGCACAGACGGCCGAGGTAGCCGGCTGCCGCGCTGGACATGCACTCCTCCCCCACCTCCGCGGCCCCCTGCGGGCCGCCAAGATTGCTGGGGACAACTTAGCGGCCATCCGATATGGTGCGGCACGGCCAGGTACAGGAGGCTACACCTGGCTCAGTAATGGAGGGCGCCCTCGCTTAGGCGGAGAACATTGGCTGGGTGCTTTCTTGGCAGGGCGTGAAGCGCCGCCTGAATAAAGCTGCAGATGGCCTCGCCACTCCTGGAGTGTTCTGGGCGGATGCTTTACTCAACGCAGGCGACCTCGCAGTCCACGCTCACATACATTGGGCAGAAGCCCGCGACGCCCTCCCAGCCCACTTCCAAACTGTGCAAGGTCCAGACATCGACCTTTGCGACCCGATGGAGTGTGCCGCCGCCCTCTTCTGCCTGGAAAACCCTCCGCACCCCCCCCCCATCGCCCCTGGTCGCTGATCGACCGATCGCCCCGCCCACCGAGGCCCGCCCGGCAGCGGGGCGCGGCCCCCCAGCTTATCAAGGTACTCTAGCGGCGATCAGCTGCGACCCTTGAGGATGCCCAAGCGCAAGTGCAATCAAGGGCCGCTGGCTGGCTGGCCAGCGCACGAGGCATGTCGCCCAAACGGCCCCATGCCCGCAGATGGCCTCCCCCCCTTCCGTGCCCGCGAATGCCCCTGGCTGCGTTGGGCACACTTCAACGGCGAATGGTGCTGGTGGTGTGAGCTCTGTCAGAAGCACTGTGACGGGAAGGGGCACCTGCTACAGTGGGACCACTGGCACGAAAGTGACAGGCAGTGGGGCGACGGGTGGCCCGACCCCCGGGATTTCATCTCTGCGGGCAACCTGTGGACCATGACGAACGGAAGGGAATATGACCACGTCCACGACTGCAGAATCAAGAGGCACCCATGGCGCGGGTGGAAGACGACGGAGCCGGAGAAGGTCCAAGGGCAACCCCACCTCCCCGGCTGGTCTTTCCCAGACGACTGGGATCACGTTCCCGTCAACTTCCCCTACAGGGATGGCGCCTTCGACTTTGCCACCCCCTCAAGCACCACCCATTCCGCAAGGGCGCGCCCTCGCCAGCAGCTGGGGGGGACCTGGGCAAGGACGACCAGGGGTGGAGCGAGACCGATGGGCGGGCCTCTTGACAGAGACACCCCCGGCCACGCCACCGCCTACCACCTGCGCACCCCAACCAGACACCACACGGGAGAAGACATTTGCGACATTCCCAACGCCTCCAGCAGAGCATCGCCTCAGGAGTCAGCCGACAGATCGCGCGCTGAGGCGCCCGAGGGAGAAGATCGCTTCGGCTACGGAGACACGCCCATCAGGGGTGAGGAGGGTAATTCTGGAGTCGCCGGCCGTGGCTGCGGCCGATGCGGTCTGGCAGCCATACTCCGCCCCGCCAGCTGTGGAATCGCTCAGTTCCGTCTGCACGCACCACTGGGGCAGATCCCGGAGGCCGTCCTCCCCCCACCACACCGGGCGCAGGATCTAAGGCAAAGGGGACGGGCTCTCGAGAGGCTGGCCTGGACCGAGTGCACGGCGTCGACCGAGACCGTCTGGGGCAATTCCGTCAAGGCCAGGACAGACCTCAGAAGGCAGAGCTGCGCCCTGGGAGTTTCCGCCACCCCAATCGAGGAGAACTCAGAGTGCGATGCCCTCGACCGCTTCCAGCTGAGGAACACCTTTCCACCCCAAGACGGGAAGGTGCCGCTACATCTACATTGGCCCTCGGCGTTCAGAGTCCTCCTCAAAGGTCAGGACGCGGGACAGGACGCGCACGTCCTCCTTCTCAGCCTCACCAGCCCAGCAGTGGACCAAGTCGCCGCCGTCAAACTTCTATGGCCCCCCGACCTCGGAGGCGCCATCCCTCCGGGCGACTGCCAGGCACTGGGTTTTCCAACGGGCTCGCGGTACCCCCAGCAACGAATGCATCGCCGTTAAAAGCACAGACATGTTCGGGGTATACCACGCAGATGACAGCATCGACCAGCCCACCTACGTAGGTGAGCCATGGTGCAGGCTGGACAAGGCGCCCCCATGATTCAGTTTTGGCGGATCCCGGCTGCAATCGCCAAGATCTACAGGCTGCAGCAGACCCCCCGCGATCTCATTGGTACCCACCTGGGCGCCGTCACCTCCCCACCTTCCGCGCTGCCGACCAAAGGGGCAAGGCCGCCGCCAACAACGCCCTCAACACCGCCAAGTGTGGGCAGGCTCTCCAGGCACGCGCCAAAGCCACCCTGGAAGTCCGCTTCCCCTGCACCGACCTACCTGCGCCCAACGCCGTCTCGGCGATGCCCACTCACCCCGCCGGACTTCCAGCCCCCCCCCTTTCACCGACGCAGAGGTGGAGGACGCCACCGGGCAGGTGTTCCAACGCGCCCGTGACCTACCAGCACCGAAATCCCTGGAGGACGGGGCCAAGCGCCACAGTCTCAACCGCGACGCCACAATGGCTTCGGCAGCCTCCACCCGGCATCGCGTGACGATCGTACACGGCCCCCCTGGTACAGGCAAAACAATTTTCTCGGTCGCAACCGTGGGCGCATGGGCGGGCTCGCTCTTCCCCGGGTTGTCGGTCGCTCTGGCTGCAGGTTCCAACGCGGCCGCCGACCAGCCGGCACTGGCCCTACTCGCCGCTCACAAAGACAACAAACTGGCCTGCAGCACGGGTTTCCCGTCCAAGCGCGCGCGCCTCGCCAAGGATTTAAGGTGGCCAAGGAGCTGGCGGGGCTCACCCCAGGAGGCCGCTACCAGAGGGCCAACGGCAGACTCCCCTGCGAAGGCGGTTCATCCTCCAAGAACGTCCCCGCCTTCAGGACTCAGCTGCTCAAAGACGCGAAGACTGTCATAGCCACGCACGAATCTGCTGAAGCACTAAAGAAGGCCGCCCCAGTGGTCCTTCTCATCATAGACGAGGCAGGGCAGGCGCGCGAGCTCGTGGCGGCCATGTCCTTGGACAGTGGCATTCGCTCAGAAGGACACCTAGTGCTGGTCGGCGGCCCCAGGCAGCTCCCCCCCACGGTCATCTCCAGAAAGGCAGGGGACCAAGGGTTGTGCCTCTCCATCTTCGACCGTCTACACCAGGCGCTAGGGGGGCACCAGTCAGCCGTGATACAGCTCAGCCTGCGTTGCCGCCTGCACCCCCTGCTGCTGGCCCGGCCCAACTGGGTCCTCTGCAACAGCACAATGCAAACTGGACTAGCTGACCCTCGGACCCAGAGGCCCCTAGTCAAGGTCTACCATGGCAGGAGTTCCAGCCCTGGAGCAACGTCAGGCTCGAAGAGCTAGCGCATGCCGCCCGCACCACCAGCGACGACGCGCACCAGATGCTGCGCAACCTGGACCCTGGAAAACAACCCGCAGGAGAGCGGCACCGGTTCCTACTGGTCGACAACCCCTGGAGGTTACATCCAAGATGCACGCAGGATACGCCAACCTGCTGGGGGCAGCGCAGACGGTAGACATCACACGCGCCCTCCTCCCCGCAATGGAGGAGGGAGTCACGGTTCGGGTGGTCATCGGCTACCAGCTGTAGTGCGCCATCCTCGAGAACAGATGGCCCCAGAGCGCCCGCAGCGTCAGCGGCGCACTCAGGCAGGCCAAGGCCAAAGGCAAAGGGAAAGGGAAGGGCGAAATAAGCAAAGGGAAGGGCCCCGCCGCCCACCCCCCATCACGCCCCCCCGACACAAGCGACTACGCCAGCGTCTTCGAGCAGAAAGACTCAGGACTCACGGGCATCTCCCTGCGGTTCCCAGGCGTGCGGCGCGTTGCAGAGGATCACCTTGCAAGCGGCAGGCTCACTCTCTCGACCATTGACTCCAGCCAGGGCGGCGAAGCGGACCTTGTCATCTTCCTGACAACGAGGTCCAACAGATGGCACGACTGGGGTTCCATGGACAACGCCAACAGGGTGAACGTGGCAATCACCAAAACCACGCGCTACGTGATCATCATCGGTGACGGAAAGATGTTCGCCGCGGCCACGGGATCTCGCCTCCGTGAGCTCTCCGAGCACGGCCGCTTCGCCAAGCTGTGGGTACGCTTCCAGCACCCAGAGCACATAAGCAGTCGATGGACCCTCACTGTCGACGAGAGATTCGACCCCATCAAGGACCTCACCTCCTGGATCCCTGAATCCCCCCCACACGCAGGAGACGAAGTCATCGAGGGGCTGGGCAACGCGATAGTAAAAACCCGAGCCTCAATCGAGAAGAACTTCGCAGACAAGATTGCAGCTCCGCTGGGTACAGAATTTTCATGGACCTGCCTTGGAGACGCCATGCGCAGCAGCCTGCAGAAACTCGTCGAGGACCCCGCCATGGGGGTGTTCATGTACACCGTCGCTGGCCTACACCCCCACCAGTACTCCATGGCCGACACACCAAGGCAGCCGGGCCTATTTGACCGCAGAGCATGGAGTCACCTAGGGTTCTGCTGCGACGTAAAACTGGGCATAGACGCCAGCAACCTCGTCTACAACTTGACGTGGGCAGCCCTGGCATGGTCCCTCGGGCTGGGCACCCCCTGGGACGACAAGAGCTTAGCCGTCCCAGACGCGTCGCTCCCTCCCCTGCCCAGGGTGAAGGGCGTCAGCCGCCGCCCGATGGGCGCTAGCCGTTGCACCCTCCCCGAGGTTCTACACCAGTTTCCAGGGGCATGGAACCGAGAGACGGGGATGTGCAGGAGGCACCGCGCACGCCCAGGAATGCAGCACCTGAAGTCCCTACTTCGCACGGGCCAAGCCAACTCAGAGCTAAGACGTTCCCTTCTCAGCAGCGACGGCCGCCCCCTGGACACCACCGCACTCAGAATCCTCCTCGTTGTCATGATGATCCAGCTGCGCGAGCCTCGGGCGACGCTCTGGCCCTTCCCACATCCAGAGGCCACTGGGGACATCATGGAAGCAACCGTGGGCATCTGCTTCCCTTGGCGGAACGTCCACCTCGAGTACAGAACCAAGTGATCTAACCCCCCTACACGGGAAATTCGAGGACGCCATCAAGCACATCAGCACGATCGCCACGTACGCCCACCACCACAAGGCTGCAGCCGAGCACGGGTGCCCAACAACCTGGGCCGGCATGCTGAAAAGCAATTCCCCCCTGGAGGCCTCCATGAGGGTGCTAGAGGAGCTAGTCCAACCAGCCGTGGTCAGTCCCCTGGGCAAGAGCAAGTGCTCCATCTGCACTCTCCACAATGAACTTAGCGGGTCAGAGAAAGGGCTCGGATGCCCAGGCTCAATGACAGACCTAGAGTATATCGGAGGAGGAATTGCCATGTCCAGCAGGCGGCTCGACGATGACTCCCCCGCTGCCCCGGCCCCCGGAACCCTACTTATCCCGCCAAGGGTGAACGACGACAGGTTCCGCGTCGAGCAGGAAGATGGCCGGTTCGATTGCGATGGGGATGACTGCCCAAAAAATTGGATCAGGGGCACTGCCGGCACCTGGCAGGACGACGACACAAGGGAACTCCTCGCACAGAACCGCTCCCAAGCTTACTTGCAAGGCAAGAACTGCAGGTGGCTGTGCGAGCAGTGCTGGGTCAAGTCCGTGGAAAAGAAAGGCATCGAGGCCCCCCTCGCCCCATGCGATTGCGGCGAAAAGAAGTCACTACCGCAGCGTCTGCAGGCATACAAGCGCGCAATGGACGAGACACGTCATAGGAAGAAATCACGCACACTCCCGTCCTTGGATCGGCTCCCGATTGGATACGGGCGCCTTGACACGGCCCCGACCCCCACCAGCCTTTGCGACCTCGTCATGAAAGCCCCCTCAGCCTACAGCCCCCGGGCCACTGGCACCACCCTACCTGCTCACAAGCTGTCAGACGGAAGGTTCGGGCTCGATTCGCACCTCACGGGCACCTACTCTGCCCAATGCGACACCTGCCAAACAGGAACACCCTTGTTTGAGTGGGCGGTAAGCAGCCCAGCCTTAGGCTGCTTCTTGTGGCGCCCAGAACCCCGAAGCATCCACCGTCGCCGAGACCAGGCTACCGCCATGGGACCTCATGCCCACCCTCTGGACCCAGCGGCAGTGGAACGCCGGCTGGGCATGTAGGCGGTGCCTCATCCACATCTGGAACGTTGCCCCAGGCACGCTTGACCACACACTGGACCAGCAGTCCACACGCGCATACCCCACGGCACCAGCCAAGCGGGCAGCAACAGCAGAAGTGCAGACGGAGCGCCACGACATCAACGTCTACCTCACTCCGGACTGCGCTAAGGCTGCAGCCACGGGTGCATACACAAAGCCACCCGTCCCAACCGGAGCGCCGACCCCTCCCACCAGCACTGGCCAGGGCGGCCCCGTCGGGGAGAGTAACGGGTCAGGAGCTGCCGCGCGGGACATCAAATCCCACCAGCCCTTTGGGCGTGAGTGGTTTAGCGAGCTCTCTCTGTCCTCAACACCCCCCTTCTTCCCCTTCGGGGAGGGGTTTACCCCTCCCCCTCCCCCCTCCCCCTGGGCCTGGAGAGGGGGGGCCGCGGGTCGTCAGGGGGGTCAATTTCGAATCCTGGAAGGGGCTAAAAAACGATACCCCTCGCGAGGATTCTGGCCCCGACGGTGGGGGCAGAAAAAATGCTCTCCTCTTCTTTGAAACCAAAATCCTTGATTTTACTACGGTTTCGGCCCCATTTTGGCCTTCTGAGGGGGCAGCGCTCCTCTTCCTTCATAGCAAAATCATTGATTTTACAGAAAGGTTTTGGGCTCATTTTCTCCTTCTCAGGGGGCAGCGCTCATTTGCGCTTCTGAGGAGGTCGCAAGAGGCCCCAATATGGCCCCAAGAGGCCCACAGGAGGCTCCCAAGAGGCCTCCAGGAGGCCCCCAAGAGCCCCCCAAGAGGCCCCAAGAGGCCCCCAAGAGGCCCCCAAGAGGCCCCAAGAGGCGCCAAGAGGCCCCCAAGAGGCCCCCAAGAGGCCCCGGTCCCCAACAGGCGGGTCGGTTCGGGTCGGCGGGAAATTAAAATTATCCCGGCAAAGCAACCGAACATCGATATGTAGAAGCATAGCTGGAGGGGTGTATGCCCAAACGAGACACTGCTATCAACGCACGGAACTTGAATGGGTGTATGTCCAAGCGAGACACTGCTATCATCGCACGGAGCTCGAATGGATGTATGTCCAAGCGAGACACTGCTATCAACGCACAAAGCTTGAATGGATGTACCTCCAAATGAAACACTGCCATCAACGCACGGAGCTCGAATGGATGCATGTCCAAACGAGACACTGGTATCAACGCACGGATGCTTGAATGGGTGTACGTCCTCACGAGACACTGCTATCAACACACGGAACTTGAATAGATGTATGGTCAAACAAGACACTGCTATCAACGCACGCACTGCTATCAACGCACAGAGCTTGACACTACACAGTTGTATCACAGACTCGCAGGACAGTAGGACCCGCAGGACTACATTGTGTACAAAGTATTATGTGCAGGGACTCGTAAGACCTGTGTCTCTACTGGTGTGCTGGGCTAGTCCATGCAAAAGCGTGCAAAAACATGCACTTTGCCAGACGTCTTGGAAGTCTGCAAAAGCGGCACGCTGAGCTGTGGTGGCAGGCTGCAAAAGCGGCAGCCTGCAAAAGCCTGCACTTTGGCAAACGTCTTGGAAGCCTGCAAAAGCGGCAGGCTGAGCTGTGGTTGCAGGCTGCAAAAGCGGCAGCCTGCAAAAGCATGCACTTTGGCAGACGTCTTGGAAGTCTGCAAAAGCGGCACGCTGAGCTGTGGTGGCAGGCTGCAAAAGCGGCAGCCTGCAAAAGCCTGCACTTTGGCAGACGTCTTGGAACTGAGGAGCGGCGTGCGAAGCGGAGAGCCTGCGAAACCTGGAGGCTGAAAACTCGCAGGCTGAGACTCGCAGAAACCCGCAGGCTGAAAAGAGTCCTACTACTCGCAGAAAAGCACCGCAGAAAGAGTCTAGCGAAAAGCACCGCAGGCTGAGAAGCACCGCGGGCACACGGGCTTGGAAACCTCACCTCTCCCGCTCGTCTTGCAGAAAGTCGCGCCAATCCGGCGGCTGCCAAGAGTCGATGATGCGCCGAGACCCACCGCCCGTGCTGCCGCCGATGTCCAGGTAATCCCCTCCCGCAGTACGGAGGCGGCCGTGTCCTAGCGCCGCAATCGCCTGGTTCCGGTTGACTCGCAACTCGCCGCTGTCCCACTTCCGAAGCACGTCCAACTGCTTGCGCGTGAGAGTGGGAACCTCCTGGCCCTGGTCGGCAGGCTGAGTAGCACCGCCACGTGAGAGCTCTTGCCGATAGCGGGCGAGCCGCTCACCCTCGTTGTAGCGCGAGATCGCTTCAGCCTTGTCGTGGTGGAGGCGGCGGCGCTCTTCCTTCGTGACTTCGTCGTGCGCAGGTGGCTCGCTGGGTTCGGCGCGCAGGGCTTGGGCGAGCATGTCAACGTCGAAGCGGCCGGAGAAAGCCAGCACCTCCCAGATCTGTTTTGCGCCGCACACACGTTGCAGATGCCGGCACCACCGCTTACGCTTCTGCTCTCTGAGGAACTTAGCGAGACTCCCTTGGCCTGCCCCTTGGGGCTGGCCACCTTGTGGTGGAGTCTTGCCTTTCGCCTTCCCCTCCTCGCCTTTTCCCGCAGACTGAGAAGCTCCGCGAAAACCTTGTGGTGGAGTCTTGCCTTTCGCTTTCCCCTTTTCGCCTTTTCCCGCAGGCTGAGAAGTTCCGCTAGAACCTTGTGGTGGAGTCTTGCCTTTCGCTTTCCCCTTCTCGCCATCTCGTTCCTGTAGCGCCAGCTGGTGTTCGGACTGCTCGTACTCTGTGCGAACACGTCTTGCGAGTTCCCCGCGCTCAGCGTCGGCGAGGACGCGCCGCAAGTCGGCGATGTTTTTGCTCCGCAGAAACTCATGGCGAACCTTAAGGACAGACGCAATGGCTCGGACAGTCTCCGCCTGCGACGCGAAGGCGGTGTCGCAGTCCGAGCCAGGCTGAGAAGCACCAGCTGGATCTTTGTCCGCAGGCTGCGCGGGCGTCCTCTTCTTGAACAGCAAGAGGCTGAGGTGGTGGAGGAGTTTCGGGTCGTAGGCCGCGTCGTACCTCTGGCCCCAATACTCCCTCAACTCCTTGCGCAGCTCATGCGCGCGCCGATTAACTTCATCCTCGGGCTCGTCGCAGGCTGCGGCGTCGGCCGGCGACGTCGGCGAAAGCGGCGCACGCACAGGGGCGGGGCTCGGGGGCCGGGACCAGTGCACCGAGGAGCCCTCCACCTCGGTCTCTGAGCCGGCGTCGGCGTCAGGCAATCCTCCGAATGCAATCTTCCGCCTCTTTGTCTCCCCAGGCTGAGAAGCATCAGGGGCGGTGAGCACGACCGCAACAGCATCGCGTGCGTCGTTTCGCATGCCACGGTCCATGTAGGAGGCGCCAACAGCGACGGGCTGGAAACGCGCGACTGCTCCGCAGACTGCCGCGCCGTCGCCTTTGCGGTCCGCCGGGGGGGCGAAGACTTCCCATAGCGCCTCGTCGTCAGTGTGGCGTTGGAAAGCTTCACGCGCCTCCTGCGCGGTCAAGTTGTTGTCGCCGACTACGAGGCGCGCGACCGGCGTGCCCGGCTCCCCAGTACTGAGAAGCACGGCGATCCCGTCCAAGTGGAGTCGGAGAAACCGAACTGCTTTCTGTCGCGTGTGAATGCTGGGAGGTTTGCTTCCGCAAACGATGTGCATGTTTCCGACGACCACGTGAACTTTGTCATGGCCTCCTGTCTGCACGTTGAACCGTGAGATCACTGCGTCCACTTGTCGCGCGATGGGGACGTGCCAGATGTATGCGTCCTCGCGCAGGGACACGTCAGCAGGCTGAGAAGCACCGCCGAAGCCCCATAGGCTCAAGTAATTGGCGACCTCGCAGAAGCCGATGCTGTCGCCGAACGGCTTGGTCAGGATGTCTTTCACGTTGATGGATGCTCGACTCAGGCCTCGACGAAACGCACCGACCTCGCACCCAAAGAAAAGGTCAGCATCGACTTCCTCGACTATCTTGGCGCAAATTCCGCCCGAAGTTGGAGCAGTGAGTCTTGGAGTTCTTCCCCATCATCATGCTCTGCTCGAACCCGAAGTTAAAAGAGGCGACCGTAAAAGACGCAGGTTGAGGATCACAACGAGCAGGCGCGGCCGCAGGCGTGTGTCGGTCTTCCTCCGCAGGCTGAGAAGCACCGCGGGAAGCCGAGGCTGCAGGCCGGTAAGGATAGGGCCAAGGGAGGACCATCCTGGAAGGGCACGTCCTAAACCAAAGACGGCTGTCAAGACACTGACGATGACGATGACGATGACGATGCTGATGCTGATGCTGATGCTGATGATGGCGATGATGATGATTTTGACGATGATGATGATTCTGATGATGTTGTTGCTGCTGGTGATGATGGTGGTGGTGGTGATGGTGGTTGAGGTGATGGTGGTGGTTGTGATGATGATGATGAGAATGATACTGATGATGATGGCGATGATGATGATGATGGTGATGATGATGACGGTGATGATGGTGGTGGTGGTGATGATGATAATGATGATGATGATGATGATGATGGTGGTGATGATGATAATGATGATGATGATGAGGAGGAGGAGGAGGAGCAGGAGGAGTAGGAGGATGATGATGATGATTTTGATGATGCTGTTGCTGCTGGTGATGATGGTGGTGGTGGTGGTGGTTGAGGTGATGGTGGTGGTTGTGATGATGATCAGTTGGTTCCGGGCATCCAAAATGTGGCCCGGGAATGGAGTTCTGGGAAATAGAAGAACACGAAGTGGCCTACAGTTGGCTCCGGGCATCCAAAATGTGGCCCGGGAATGGAGTTCTGGGAAATAGAAGAGCACGAAGTGGCCTACTGTTGGCTCCGGGCATCCAAAATGTGGCCCGGGAATGGAGTTCTGGGAAATAGAAGAGCACGAAGTGGCCTACAGTTGGCTCCGGGCATCCAAAATGTTGCCCAGGAATGGAGTTCTGGGAAATCGAAGAGCACGAAGTGGGCACGAAGTGTGTGACTGTATGCGAAAAACGATCCCCGCCGGCAAACCCCAACAGCCCCCCAACTGCCACCCAACTGCCCCCAACGGCTGCCCAGACCCCCCTGCGGAGTAATGTTGAAGTAATGTTGAAGTAATGTGCTGCTCTCTTTTTAGACCACTAGAAACCTACCAGTCTTCGATGTTAGGTAATTATCCCGGCAAAGCAACCTAACATCGATGTGTAGGAGCATATCTGGAAGCATTCCCCTTAAGATTCGGATGAGAATCCAGTTGTAGAATTCTGCTGTTCTCGCAGTCGTAGTCGCATTCGCGATGACAGTCGCAGTGGCAACGGCAGTCGCAGTCACAGCCTCAGCCTCAGCCTGCCTCAGCCTCAGCCTCAGCCTGCCTCAGCCTCAGCCTGCCTCAGCCTCAGCCTCAGCCTGCTTCAGCCTCAGCCTCAGTCTGCCTTCAGCCTCGGCCTCAGCCTCAGCCTGCCTCAGCCTCAGCCTGCATCAGCCTCAGCCTCAGCCTCAGCCTGCCTCAGCATCAGCCTGCCTCAGCCTCAGCCTCAGCCTGCCTCTGCCTCAGCCTCAGCCTGCCTCAGCCTCAGCCTCAGCTTCAGCCTCAGCCTGCCTCAGCCTCTGCCTGCAGCCTCAGCCTCAGCCTCAGCCTCAGCCTGCAGCCTCAGCCTGCCTCAGCCTCAGCCTCAGCCTCAGCCTCAGCCTGAGCCTCAGTCTGCCTTCAGCTCCGCCTCAGCTCAGCCTGCGCATCCTCAGCCTCAGCTCTGCCCTCAGCCTCAGCCTGCATGCCTCAGCCTCAGCCTCACCTTGCCAGCCTCAGTCTGCTTCAGCCTCGGCTCAGCCTCCGCCTGCCTCAGCCTCAGCCTGCATGAGCCTCAGCCTCAGCCTGCCTCAGCCTCAGCCTCAGCCTGCCTCAGCCTCAGCCTCAGCCTTCAGCCTCAGCCTCAGTCTGCCTTCAGCCTCGGCCTCAGCCTCAGCCCTCAGCCTCAGCCTGCATCAGCCTCAGCCTCAGCCTCAGCCTGCCTCAGCATCAGCCTGGCTCAGCCTCAGCCTCAGCCTGCCTCAGCCTCAGCCTCAGCCTGCTTCAGCCTCAGCCTCAGTCTGCCTTCAGCCTCGGCCTCAGCCTCAGCCTGCCTCAGCCTCAGCCTGCATCAGCCTCAGCCTCAGCCTCAGCCTGCCTCAGCATCAGCCTGCCTCAGCCTCAGCCTCAGCCTGCCTCAGCCTCAGCCTCAGCCTGCTTCAGCCTCAGCCTCAGTCTGCCTTCAGCCTCGGCCTCAGCCTCAGCCTGCCTCAGCCTCAGCCTGCATCAGCCTCAGCCTCAGCCTGCCTCAGCAGCCTCAAGCCTGCAGCTTCAGCCTCAGCAAGCCTCACTGCCTTGAGCCTTGCCTCAGCAGCTCAGCCTGCCTCAGCCTCAGCCTGCATCAGCTCAGCTCAGCCTCAGCCTGCTCAGCATCAGCCTGCCTCAGCCTCAGCCTCTGCCAGCCTTGCAGCCTCAGCCTCAGCTGCTTCAGCCTCGGCCTCAGCCTGCCTGCCTCAGCCTCAGCCTGCCTCAGCCTCAGCCTCAGCCTGCCTCAGCATTCAAAATGTGGCCCGGGAATGGAAGTTCTGGGAACTCGAAGAACACGAAGTGGCCTACAGTTGGCTCCGGGCATTCAAAATCATGCCCAGGAATGGAATTCTGGGAACTCGAAGATCACGAAGTGGCCTACAGTTGGCTCGGGGCATTCAAAATGTGGCCCGGGAATGGAGTTCTGGGAACTCGAAGAGCACGAAGTGGCCTACAGTTGGCTCCGGGCATCAAAAATGTGGCCCGGGAATGGAGTTCTGGGAAGTCGAAGAGCACGAAGTGGCCTACAGTTGGCTCCGGGCATCCAAAATGTGGCCCGGGAATGGAGTTCTGGGAAGTCGAAGAGCACGAAGTGGCGTACAGCTGGCTCCGGGCATTCAGAATGTGGCCCGGGAATGGAGTTCTGGGAAATCGAAAAGCACGAAGTGTGTGACTGTATGCAAAAAACGATCCCCCCCAGAAAACCCCAACGGCTCCCCAACGGCTGCCCAGACCACCCTGTGGAGTAATGTGCTGCTCTCTTTTTACCCTATTAGAAACCTATCAGTCTTCAATGTTAGGTAATATGATGCGTGTGCGAATGGACACGCGAGAAAGGGTCGGGACGGGTCGGGACCGGACGGGCCGGGCGGACCCTAACGGGCGGGTCGGGCTGGGTCGACTCGGACCCTAACGAGTCGGGTCGGGGCCAGTCGAGTCGGGCGGGCCGTAACAGGCAAGTCGGGTCGGGCGTTAAACCCTCGCGGGTGGGGTCGGGGCGGGGCCGGTCGGGTCGGTCGGACCCTAACGGGCGGGTCGGGTCGGGTCGGCGGGATATTAAAGTATGATGCATGTGCAAATAGACACGCGAGAACCCTAACGGGTCGGGTCGGACCCTAACGGGCGGGTCGGGTCGGGGCGGCGGGTCATTAAACTATGGTGCATGTGCAAATGGACACGCGAGAAACCTCACTGGTCGGGGCGGGCGGGTCGGCGGGACGTTAGAATATGATGCATGTACAAATAGACGCGCGAGAACCCTAGCAGGTCGGGTCGGGGCGGGACCGGTCGGGTCGGGCGGACCCTAACGAGCGGGTCGGGCCGGGTCGGGGCGGATTCTGACGGGCGGGTCGGGTCGGGTCGGCGGGGCAATAAACGACGATGCATGTACAACTGGACACGTAAAACCCCAAACGGGTCGGGGCGGGGCGGGGCCGGGCGGGTCGGGCGGGCCCTAACGGGCGGGTCGGGTCGGGACGGGTAAGACCCTAACGGGCGGGTCGGGTCGGGTCGGCGGGACATGAAAATATGATGCATGTGCAAATAGACACGCGAGAGACCTCGCGTGTCGGGTCGGGACGGGGCCGGTCGGGTCGGTCGGGCGGGTCGGGTCGGGTCGGGGCGGACCTTAACAGGCGGGTCGGGTCGGATCGGCGGGGCATTAATATGATGCATGTGCAAACAGGCACGCGAAAACCCTAACGGGTCGGGTCGGAACGCGACTGTTCGAGCCGGGCGGATCCTAACGGGCGGGCCGGGCCGGGTCGGACACTAAACGAGCGGGTCGGGTCGGGCCGGCGAGATATTAAAATATGTCGTATGTGCAAATAGACACGGGAGAACCCTAACGGTAGGGGCGGGCTGGGGCGGGTCGGGCGGCCCCTAACGGGCGGGCGGGGTCGGGTCGGGTCGGACCCTGACCGGCGGGTTGGGCGGGGTCGGCGGGGCATGCATGTGCAAATCGACGCGCGAGAACCCTGACGGGTCGGGGCGGGGACAGGGCCGGACGGGGCGGGCGGACCCGACAAGCGGATGGGTCGGGTCGGGTCGGGCCCTAACGGGCGGGTCGGGTCGGGTCGGCGGGACATGAAAGTACGATGCATGTGCAAATAGACACGCGAGTACCCTAACGGGTCGGGGCGGGGCGGGACCGGTCGGGTCAGGCGGACTCTAACGGGCGGCCCGGGTCGGGCCGGGGCGGACCCTAACGGGCGGGTCGGGTCGGGCCGGGTCAGACCCTAACTGGCGGGTCGGGTCGGGTCGGCGGGGCGGGTCGGGTCGGGGCGGGACCGGTCGGGTCGGTCGGACCCTAACGGGCGGGTCGGATCGGGTCGGGTCGGGCCCTAACGGGCGGGTCGGGTCGGGCCGGCGGAGCGTTAAAATACGTTGCATGTGCAAAAAAACCCGCGGGGGCCCTAGCGGGTCGGGGCGGGGCGGGACCGGGCGGCCCCTAATGGGCGGGTCGGGTCGGGTCGGACCTCAGCGGGCGGGTCGGGTCGGGTCGGCGGGACATTTCAGTGCGATACATGTGCAAATCGACGCGCGAGAACCCTGACGGGTCGGGGCGGCGCGGGACTGGACGGGCCAGGCGGGCCCTAACGGGCGGGTCGGGCCGGGCCGGGTCGGGCCCTAACGGGCGGGCCGGGTCGAGCCGGCGGGGAATTAGAATCTGACGCATGTGCAAATAGTACGCGAGAATCCTAACGGGTCGGGGCGGGGCGGGGCCGGTCGGGCCGGGCGAACTCTAACGGGCGGGTCGGGCCGGGTCGGGTCGGGCCCTAACGGGCGGGTCGGGTCGGGCCGGCGGGACATTAGAGCATTTTGCATGCGCGAGTAGACGCGCGAGAATCAGGCCCTAACGGGCGGGTCGGGTCGGGCCCGGTCGGGCCCTAACTGGCGGGTCGGGTCGGGCCGGCGGGGCATGAAAGTATGATGCATGTGCGAATAGACGCGCGAGAACCCTGGCGGGTCGGGGCGGGTCGGGTCGGCGGGACATAAAAATATGTTGCGTGTGAGAATAAACACGCGAGAGCCCTGGCGGGTCGGGGCGGGCCAGGGCGGGCGGGCCCTGGCCGGCGGGTCGGGCCGGGGCGGGTCGGGCCCTGACGGGCGGGCCAGGTCGGGTCGGCGGGCGCGTTCAGATCGAGAGAAGGTTTTCCAAGAAAGCGCCATTGCCAAACAAAATGCACCAGATCGAAGGCAGCGAGTTGTCGGCGGTCGCCCGAGAGAAGCTCCACCGTGGATACGTGAGCGACGTGAAAGCAGCAACTGACGACGCGAAACGACAAGGGCCATCCGCCGCGGCTGAGCTGAGCAATATTCGCAAAGCTGGTGGCGAGAAGTCGATGCATCACTTGCGCTCGCGCCTGGCTACTCGCGCGGCGGCAGGCAAAGCGCCCCGCTGTTTCGCCCCCGTGCTCACCTCTTCTCCTGAGGCCTGCGGCCTCAATGGGCGCCCCGAGGTCTGGGGGCGGAGAAGGCTGGTCCAGGCCCGCCGGGGCAGATCGCACCTCCGCGCCAGCTGGCCCAGCAAGACCGAAGTCACCGAGGAGGGGGAGTAGGGGGAAGAGCAGGGGGAGGAGCACGAGGAGGAGGAGAAGGAGGCCGAGGAGGAGGAGGAGGAGAAAGGGGAGGAGGAGGAGGAGGAGGGGGGGCGATGAGGAGGAAGAAGGGGGGGGAGAAGAGGGGGCGGGCGCAGGCTCGCGGCCGTGGACGGGCTAGCGGCCCCTTCGACATCGCACGCTTCTCGCGCCTGCACGGGCGCAGCCAGGCGGGCCGCCGCGGCGGGCGAAGGGGGTGGCGGGGGGTGGGGCGAGGGCGAAAAGGGGGCGGGGGTGGCGACGATTAGGGCGAGATGAGCGAGATGAGGATGGGACGAGGATGGGGGCCATGATGGGACGAGCGAGGGCGAATGCGGCTAGGGTGAGGATGGTGCCTCTCGTCTCCACATATCCTTATTGGACCTTATCCACGTCGTAGCCCTCTTTCTCGGCCTTCTCGTATTCTTCGTCTTCCTCGCCCTCGCCCCGCTGATCCTCGCCCTGCTCGCCCCCGCCCCCCCCCCCCCCCTCTCCTGCGATCCCGCCGCGCCCGCCCTCGTCTTCGCGCTCGCCCCCCCCCCCCGGGCGGTGCGCGGAGGTGCCCGAGAGGGGCGCCGGGGGGTTCTACATGCGCGCGCAGCGCCACGTGCGCTACCGCGTTGAAAAATACGACATGTCAGAGCACGAGGCCTGCGTTGCGACCGTCTCTTTGCGTCCGCTTATGGACGGGGCGCGTGCGTTTGCGCGCGCGGGGGGTGGGGGGCGGGGGCGGGCGGGGGGGGGCGCCGGCAGGAGGGGGGGAAGGGCGCGAGGAAGGTAGGAAAGGATGGAGGAGGTGGACGAGGGACCGAGAAGAGAAGGAGGAGGGAGGGGGATGCACCTCACCACGGATCCCCATTATAACCACGCACTCAGGGGCAACGAATGACCGTTCGGCCCCTCGCTCTGATGCTGCGCGAGGGGGCATTCTCGCCGCGCGCGAGGGGCCTCGCGCCTCGCGCGCAGGACAAACGCATGCAATGCAGCGTTGCATGTTGTTTCTATGGCCCACTGCAGGCTTTGGACCGATGGCCCATCGACTCAGGCGATGACACCCAGTTTGAGACTGACAAGAGCGGCCCTGGAGGGTGCGTGCGGGCTCTCATCGGCATTGGGGATTTTGTTCTCAATTGCGACCAGTCAGAGACCGCCAATCGCGTTGAGGCGTGGGATAAAGATCCCCAGAAGCCCTCGGAATCACACTTGCAAAACCTGGAGGGCCAGTTTGACGACGTTGACACGTGGGACTCGAACCTCCAGAGGGCCGTGCCTGGCCGCGTCGCAGGCTCGTTCGCGCGCCCCCGTGGTCGCGGATCGAGCGGAAGGCTGCCTTCGGACAGGCCGACGACGATGCAGTCGGGGGAGGGTCGGGGGCGCCCGGCAGACGGCCGCGGCGGCGAGAGGAGCAGGTCCAGGAGCAGGCCGCGCCCCGCGCCTTCCGGGTGCGACAAGAGCAGCACCGAGGGCAGAAGGGGGTCCCGCCTCGCTGACGCGCCGCTTGATGGTGACGACGATGAGGGCTTGCCGCCAGGGCCCGACGGCGACTCCGACGATTCCAAGCCGCAGCCTGCGGCCATGAAGAAACGCAAGGGCGGCAAGAGCTTCTCGGGCGTGGCCATGGCGGACCACGCGAAGTCGCAGCGCAAGACGAAGGGTCTGGAGAGCACGTGGGGCCAGGCGCTGGACGCGACGGGATCTATCTTCGCCGATGCTGTGCCCGAGGCCGGGAATAGCCCAGGGATCAAGCTGCTGCTGAACAATATCGTCTTCAAGGGCGCGCGCTGCCAGGCCGTCTTCTCAGCGGTTGGCAGCGCGAAGCACTTTCCGAGCATCGCCAACATGATCGAGCCGACAAACCCCCAGCTGTCTCAGGGCGTCGCGGAGAGCTTCCACCCCGGCAGCGAGACCACGCAGATCCAGGAAGGGTTGCGTCACGGGCCTGCTTCTCGATTGGAGGTGAATGCGTGGCTGCAGCGTGTGGGCCAGCTGGGAATTCGGAGATGGCGCTGGGGGGTGAACGCATGCAGCTGGCAATTGCGGGTTGGGATTTGCGTTCAGGGGCAGTGGGCTGAACAATGCTGCGCGCCAGATTTGAGGGCGGGGCCGGCCCGTCAGCCCCGCCCCCGCAACGGATGCACAACGCTAGCGCCCACAGCTGATTTCCAACTTGGGAGGAGCTTACTCGCCCCAAGAGGGGGCCCGAGAACGAAACGAACCCCCTTGCACAGAAGTGCTTTGCCGCCCCAGGATACCAACGCTCGTCTTCAAGGGATTCGTCGCCCTCAAGGCCCCTTAGGGGCTGCGGGGGGGGGGGGGGGGGAGGCATTTGTTTAGCAGACGATGGATTTGCGGGCCAAACTGGCCCGCATCGAGGCGGAAGCGGCGGAAGCGGGGTGCGTGGGTTGGCGGGTGGGTGTCAACATGATCGGTTGGCGCTCTCATGGGTGCCGCTCTTGGCTTCGTCTCGTGGACCTGTTATTCGGGATTTGGTTCGCGCTTGCCCCCTCCCGCCACTCGCGGCGCCTCTGGCGCTCGGGGAACAGAAAAGAACGACGCGACTGACGAATGACAGAGCGCCGAATACAAGCACGACGCACAAAACGAAAAACAATAACCACAACGCCAAAACGAATGACACTACGATGAACACCACAACGAACAACACCGCGAACAACAACCACAACGACAAAAACAACTAGCAAACCAAAGAACAGCAAAACGAAGAAAACAACGAACAACAATCGAAACCAAATCAACACAATGAATAACAACAACCACGCTGTACATGGCGTTGTTCCTGTGGGCCCGACAGCGTTTCCGCGGCCGTTTGCCCCAGGTTTCGGTCGAAGCCCAGCACCGGCCCCGTTTCCCGCGCAGATGCCGCATCCTCGTCGCCGCTGAGGGCCGCAGATGCCGCGGCCACGTCGCCGCAGGGCCCGATCCAAGCTCTGGCTCTGGCGAGGTGGCCGCGGCGATCACCCCGCCGACTCCGCGGGGGGGGGCTCCGCCAGGGCCGGAGGGTCCGCAGGGCCTCGTCGCCGCGGCAGCCGAGGGAGTTCAGGCGCCGCGCACTCCGCCGTCCCCAGTCGCCGAGGCGCCAGGCGGAGACCTCAAGGGCAGCGACTCTTCGTCGGACGACGCGGGCGACAACGACGACGACGACGACGACGACGGCGACGGCGCTTCCAGCGCGACAGTGCCCTCGCCGCAGCGGCCGCGGCCAGATCTCCTGGCTGAGACCGTCGAGACGGCGCCTGCGGCTGCGGGCGTGGCGACGATGCCCCGCGATGCCTCGGGGGCGTTGGTCACCCGCTTGGCGACGGCGCGCGCGATTGTCGGCGAAACGATCCTCCGCCCGAAGATCGCGGGGGGCGCGCTCAGGGCACTGGGCAATGTTGTCGGCAGGGAGCTCGGGAAGGGCAACGACGTCAAGATCGAGAGGCCGGGGGCGCTCGCCAACCTGCACCGCCCGGCGGGGGCAGCGCGGGGCCCGAACATCTGCGCCACCGCCAACTCCCCCCCCCCCCCCCCCCCCCCCCC
>CAUYUJ010000324.1:57086-102086 GCA_963575745.1 Prorocentrum cordatum
CCGACGCTCCGGGATGGTCCCATAGTCCCCCAAGATCGCCCCAAAGCGTCCTAAGAGGCCCCGAAGAGGCCCGCAAGACGGCCCAAGAAGGCCCCAAGACGGCCCAAGGAACCCCCAAGACAGCTCCATAAACCTCCAAAACGGCTCGCAAGTGCCCAAAAAGGAACCCACGACTGGCCAAACAAGGCCCCAAGACGGCCGCAGAAGGCCAAGGGGCCCCGTAAAGGTTCCAGAGGCGCCTACGAGGCTCCCCGAAAGGCACTTTCAGAGGCCCCCAAGAGGCTCCCACGATGCCCCCAGGAGGCCCAAAGAGGGCCTCAAGAGGCCGCCTCTTCTTTTTCCTCCTCTTCCCCCTCCTCCCCCTCGTCCCCATATTCCTCCCTCTCCTCCTCCTCCTCCTCCTTTTCCTCCTCTTCCTTCTCCTCCCCCTCCTCCTCCACCTCCCGATTTCGCTCCTCCGCCTCTTCTTTTCCCAACAGTTCTTCCAAGGGGTTCCGCGACGGCTGGGGGGACATATAGTTCAATAGTCTGGCCAGACTTCGGCACAAGGTTTGGCCGCGTGGCCTTTCCCAAAAGGCAGTGGGCGGCGGTGATTCGCCGTAGGCGTCTTCGATACTTCTCCTTGCAAGGAAGTCCTAATGACATTCGAAAACCCAACGAAAGCCTGCCGAAACCGGATTTTTTGTTTGGTGCTGGGTGCCTAGCAAGCGGGATCGGAGCATGTCGAGTCGTCGTAGGAGCGCGCCGCATCGGCGATGCATCGGCGATGGCGGGATGGAGAAGATTGGGCTCCAGACCTCGCAGCATCGCCGATGCGTCGGCGATGCGGCGTGATCTTCCGATCCCGTCCATTCGGGCACGATTTGGGCGTCTCCTGCCCGTCCCTCACCGGGCCTGAATTGATGGGGAGACGATACATGGGGGGGGAGAAAAATTACTTCTCTGGCCTTTAAAGACTCCGTTGGGCATGAAGGGCCCCTTCAGGGGCCCTAGAGCGGCCCTTTTCTGCCGCCCTCGCCCGCCCCCCGGCTCAATGTAGCGCCCCCCCATTACGCGAGGCCCTTCCTCCTCGACACGTCGCCGGGCCAGGCCCGTCGCCGTAAAAGGCCAGTTCCTTCTGGCTGTAGCCCTCGGCGCCAGTGCTGCAGGCCTCCGGGTGCCGAGAGCAGAGAAACAGCCCGTGGGGGTACGAGGAGAGCAGGGGAAGGAGGAGAATTCATCTCCTCCTCCCCCTCTTCCTCTTCCTCTTTCTCTCCTGCTGCTGCTCCTCCTCCTCCTCCTCCTCCTGGTCCTCCTGGTCCTCCTCCTGGTCCTGGTCCTGATCCTCGTTCCCCCCCATTCTTTCCATATGAATATCTTTCCCCTGTCGCACCCGGAGGCTGGTCGCAAGGGCCGGCCGGGCGTTTCGCTTGAGACGTCCTCCTCATTTTTGATCACAGATATTTTGTTGCAACGCTTTCATGGAGGGAAAACGGGTGGTTTCCAAACTGTGGCTCTCGCTTCAGAGCCGCGCGCGTTCGTTGTAAACATTTGCAACAGCTTCCCGGATGGAAGGCGGGCCGTTTTCAACATGCGGGTATAGCCTTAGACCGCCCACATTCGTTTTTAAATATTGCAATTTCTTCAGAATGGTAGAGGGCGGCTCCTTTTCAACATGTGGCTCTCGCCCCAGCGCCGCGCACATTCGCTTAAGAGTTCGCACCAGTTCCAATGATTCTCATGGGTAAGATCCCCAAGCTGCGTTTTCGCACGATGTCGGACTATCAGGACGCAACAGTTCCGTCGATGTTGTGTCGAAGTCCCAAAAAGGTTGTTCTGGCACGATTTAATATCGTCAAGACGCAACAGTAACGGTGATTCGCGGCGTTGAGCTCCCACACGGGTGCCCTGGCACTGTTCGAAATTATGTGGTAGTGTGTCTTCACACGGTGCACTTTCCTCGGTGAGTACGCGTGTTTGAAAGGGCCTATGAAAAAAAATGAACTTGGAGGGAGGGTTTCCTGCAATATTGATGATGGGCCTTGGGCTTGCACTGGTCTTCATCTTCATTCCTTTTTCTTACACAAGAGTTCTCCCTGTCGCGCCCCGAGGCCAGTTTTAAGGGCGGGCCGGGCGTTTCGCCTGAGACTTCCTCCCCACGTATGACTCCGAAACTGAAAACTGGCAACAAATTCACACATGGAGGGTGGGTGGTTTTCAAATGTGGTTTTCGTTTTAGCGCGGCGCACATTGGTTTGAACAATTTGCAGTAGTTTCAAGGATTGAAGGCGGGTCGTTTTCAAAATGTGGCTCTCGCCCTAGCGCCGCGCACTTTCGTTTTAAGAATTTGCAAGAACTTCACGGGTTGAGGGCGGGTGGTTTTCAAAATGTGGCTCTCGCCTCAGCGCGACGCACATTCGTTTGAAAGAACTGCAAAGGCTTCAAAGATTGAGGGCGGGTCCTTTTCAAAATGTGGTTCTCGCCTTAGCGCCGCGCACATTCGTTTTAAAAGAATGCCAGAATTTCGCCGATTGAAGGCGGGTGGTTTTCAAAATGTGGTTCTCGCCAGAGCGCGGCGCACATTTTTTCTCAAATTTCTGCAAAAGTTCACGGGCTCCCAGCATCAACGTACCAGGCATGCTGTTTTGGACGGATTCGGGATTTTGCGGGTGCAACAATTACGTTGGTTCTCTGTGTTGAAATCCTAACAATGGCGGCGTGGCGCGATTCAAGATCGTCTAGTCAGGTCGATCCGTGGCGTTGAATTCCCGGAAACACTATTTTCGCATGCTCCAGGGTTTTCAAATGGGTGTCTTCCAACGAAGCAGCTCCATCAATGGCAACGAACCGCTGTATAGGGGCCTATGAAGAGGGAGCTTCAAAGGGGGGGTACTCCAACATCGTTGATGACTCTTGGGTTTACACTAGTCCTCCTCCTCCTCCTCCTCCTCCTCCTCCTCCTCTCCCTCCTCCTCCCTCCACCTACACAACTCCTCCCGGCCAGACGTGTCGTTAGCGCGGGCGGATCGCTGCCTGACAGTTTCTCACCGCATGCGAAATCGAACATTTCGATTTCCATTAGGTACACGGAGTGGAATATATGTCGTTTTCAAAATGGTGCTGTCGCCTCGGCGCCGCGCGCACTCGCGTCAACAACAAAACAGCTACACTGATGGAGCGCAGGTCGTTGTCAAACTGGGACTCTCGCCCTAGCGCCGCGCGCACTCGTTTCCAAGAAAGACCAGCTATACGGATGGAAGGCAAGTCGGTTTCAACATGTGCCACTCGTAATGGCGCCGCGCACACTGCCTTTGAACAAAATGAAGCCGACACAAGGATTGCGGGGGACGTCTTCAAAGTGGTGTCCTCGCCTCAGCGCCACACGCATTCGTCTTTAAAGCTGGTTTTGACCGTCACGCTGGTACAGTGCGCTTCGGTTTCCAAACATGGTGCGGCTTGCATTCCCACACTGTACAACCCGAAGAACCAAGTTGCGCAAACGCTGTGCACAGATGGACGGCGGCACCCTCAAGCCTGTATGCCACGACCTCGGACGTCTGCGCAACGCTTGCACGGACGGACAGACCAGTTCCGAAACAGAACTACTGAAGGACACTTCCTGGAACTGTGTGATCCTACCTCTGTGCACGTCTCATGGCTGGAAGGCGGGTCGTTTACATAACGGGGGCCCGCCTGAATGGGGGCGCTGGTCTGTCAAGGGGGGGGGGGCGTCCGAAGGTGAGCGTGTAGTGCAGCATCGCTGATGCATTTTAGATGTATTGTGGCCCTCTTCTCCCGCCTCCTCCTCCTGCTCGTCCTGCTCCTCCTCCCGTGTCCTCCTTTCCTGGCTTCCTCTTTCCTTCTCTCCCTCCTCTTCCTCCCTCCTCTTTATTCCTCCTACTCCTGCTTCTCCTCCTCCCCCTTGTCCTTATTCTGTATCCGCCACCGCGCCTTATGCACAGTAGGGCGTGGAATACTGCCAAGGTATGGCTGGTAAGGTCCCTGTGTTCGAACACCCCCCCCTCCTCTCTGGGCTGCACCCCCACGCGTGCATCGACCACCCCACCTCTCAAGGCCACGATCCATCGTACAAGCCTATGGATCTGCGCTCCCGGGGCAACGTTCCCTCGTTAAAGCTATGGATGTGCGCACAGCGCCTCCAAGGCGGCCAGGCAGGCAACCAACGACACAAAAATGATGGCCCAATATGCCTCGCAGACGGCCCAATATAGCCCCACGGCGGACCAATATGGCCTCAAGGCGGCCAAGGATGCCCCCCAGAGGGCCACAAAGGATATAAGCGGATCTCCAACACATTCAGACAAACGAAAAATCAATGATGCCGCGTCGACTGTTGAAATAATTTCGCATTCCCGCTGCTTCTGTTTCCTGGCTTCCGTCAGCTCAAGACGGCCTAAAGAGCCTCAACGATGGCCCCAAGGCGGCCCGAGAGGTCTCCTCCTGCTCCCCCATTCCTCCCCCTCGTCCGCATAAACATTACCACCACCACCACCACAAGCATCAACATCCTCATATTCATCTTTAACTGCATCATCAACATCACCACCATCATCATCACCACCAAGAGCACCATCCTCAGCTTCCTCCTCCGCATCATTGTCATCAACAGCATCATCACCAACATCCGCATGAACATCATAATCAACATCAACATCATCAACATACGCATCATCATCCTCAATACCATCATCATCAACACCTTCATCACCATCATCATGCTCGTCGTCATCCTCGGTGTCACCGTCTTCATTCCCAACAGCATCATCATCATCAGCAGCATCATCATCATCATCGTCATCATCATCATCATCATCATCATCATCATCGCAGTCATCATGACCAGCATCACCATCACTATTCTTATATCATCACAACCATCATCATTGACATACCAGGTATCATTAGCAGCATGATCATCATCACCACCCTCACCCTCACCATCACCATGACCATCATCATCACCATCGACACCACCATGATCATCAAAACCATGGCCATCATCAACATCGTCATCGCCATCATTACAATCGTTTTCATCAGCACCAGCATCACCATCGACATCAGCATCGTCATGCCACACTATACCACCATAGCAACACCACCACCAACATCATAATCATCATTATTATTCGTATTATCATTATTCTCACTATCATCATCACAAGCATCAGAATCACCATCATCACCATCATCATCATCACCATCGCCATCGCCATCACCAACATCATCACTACCATCATCATCATCATCATCATCATCATCATCAGCATCATCATGATCATCATCATCATCATCATCATCATCATCATCATCATCATCATCATCGTCATCATCATCATCATCATCCCCATCATCATCATCATCATCATCATCATCATCATCATCATCATCATCATCATCATCATCATCATCATCATACTCATCATCACTGCTCCCCCAACACCGGAGACACGAGGTGTCACACGTGATGGCCTCCCGTGCCCTCTCGAAGAATCGCCACCCAGAAAGCTGGGCTGGCACGGTGGCGGGACTTCCCACGGGTAGCTGCATCAGTCTATACTCCTACTCTGCCCCACAGCCGGCCGATAGCCACCAAATCGGGGACCCCCCGCCCGAAATGAATTCAAAATCGACTATGTACGTCTCGACATGGACATTCTGTCGCCCATGTTGCAAAACGTGCAGCAAGAACGGGACGGGGCGCACATCCCGCGGGAAAGGCCGAAATGTCGTTCTCGCCCCGGCGCTGTGCTCCTTTTTCGGAAAAAGAAAGCTCCCTCCTTAGGCGCGGCACACATTTTACTTCGTCGACGCGCGAGCGGACTTGTGAGTGAAAGTGGCAGTGCTGTGTCAACGTGGCACGTGCTTCGTTTTCACCGCGGTCATCGGGAGCTCTGCCGCTCCCGCCCCTGAGCGGCCCGCGTAGTTTCCGCTTCGCCAAGTCGTTGGAAGCGGGAACGCGCGCGAGCGCCCTTCGTTTGCGAGGTGGAACGCAGTCCAAAATCCAAATGTCAAGGTGTGCCGCAACTTGTTCGTATGTTGTGGGGGGGAGAATGGGAATAGGCAGGGCTCTTTCACTCGCTCGACCTGGCTAACCAAATTATTTGTGTTTTCCTCCTCCTCCCCCTCCTCCTCCTCCTCCCCCTCCTCCTCCTCCTCCCTGTTCTTTCCTTTCTTCTCCTCCTCCTCCTTCCCTTCCCATCTTTCCATCCCTATTCATTCCTGCATCCCAGGAATCAGCGGATCGAGGACGGCGGAGCAGGACGAGTAAGACGGAGGAGTGGCGGAGGAACAGCAGGAGAAGAGGTGAAGAAACAGCAGCAGCAGGAGGAGCGGCGGGGAGGAGAAGGAGCGGCGAGAAGGAGGGAACGTATGACGGCACGGAGAAGAAAGAGAGCAAGGGGGGGCGCGCCACGGGCATAGGGCCGCGCGACCCAGCAGACCCTCTCCCAGACAGCGACCGAACTTAAGAATATCTACGTGGTCGCCCGCGGGCCATCGGCCGTCGGCGATATTCAGCGGTATGTGTGTGGCAGTTTTCGGCAGGCTCTGGCGGTCTTCTGCCTTGGCGTGGGGGTGCCCCCCTGCACCCCCTGCCAGTCTGGCTGAGTGGTTGTGCTTGGCAAGGGGTCCATCGTGATCGAACACCGACGTATCTTACACGCGGGCGATGGCAAGGAAGAGGAGACGGATGGTCAACTGGTGATTGATCTGGAAAAATTGCTGTGGTGTGGCCTGGGTTGGTCTTTAGTACTCACTCCGGCTTCAACTTTGGCATAAGATGCATTTGCAAGATTTGTTGAATATGTTTATGACTCGATGTGAATATTGGCTGGTCTTTGACGAAACACTCCAACAAGACACCACGATGAGACGCCACGGCGGGACGCGACAACGGAACACCATGACGGGACGCCCATCCCGCCTCGCCAGCAATTGATAAGAACAGGAATAGCAACACAACTCTGTCTTCCAGAATTGCAGACACGGACTCTCCCGCACAGTTCCGCCACACGTAACACTCAACACGAAGCACAGCATTACGATGTCACGGCGGCGGTGGCCTCGCAAATGTAAGTGTCTAACAAGTCCGCCACCGCGCCTGTCTGGCTGGGATTATGTAAGGTATCTCGAACTGCCCACCCCCTCCTCCTCACGCAGTGCCACACTCATCCCCCCCTCCTGCGGTCTTCTGGTGGGCTGACGCGTCCCCAGGGCCAGGGCTCTCCAAGGCTAAGGCTGTCAAGACGGCCCAGGAAGGCCACCAAGGCCGCCAAGATGGCCCAGAATTGTCTCAAGAGGGACCCAACAGCCCCAAAGAAGACCCCAACAGGTACCAAAGGGCTCCCACGAGGCTTTCAGGACACAAAAAAGAATACCAAGAAGCTCTCCAGCAACTCAAACAGCTTAATTGTGAATGTTATGCGTTTCCTGGGCTTCTCGGCTCAAGGTGGGAGAAGCCAAAGAGAAGCCAAACAAGCCCACCAAAGGGCCCCCCGAAGCCCTCCGATGGCCCCGGACAGTACTGAGAGGGCCCCAAGCCGGCCCAAGACAGGCTCAAGATAGCTCAAGAATCCCCAAGAAGCCAAGAGGGTCCGTGGAGGCCCCCAAGACAGCCCCACGAGACTCCCCAGACAGCCGAGATGGGCACGGACGGTCCCAGGACAAAACCTCCCCCCACCCCGTAGGGCAGAGGCACCAGGCGGAGGGACCGGGGGAGGAGGGCGGGAGGGGGCACGGGCTCATCAGGAGAGAGATCCAAGGGCTCCCAACTTCGCGCTTCGCGCTTCGCGCTGCGCGAAGCGCGAAGTGCCAATAACTTCGCGCTCTCGCGCCGCCTCCCAGGGGAGAAGAGGAGGATGAGGAGGAATCGGAGCCGAACCGCGAAACGCGAAGCGCGAATAACTTCGCGTTTTTGAGGGCGCCCTTGGAGATCGGAGGGGCCAGATGGGGGCAAGGGAAGGCCGTGAGTTGGCGGGCGGTGAGCGTCATGCAACGAGCTTCTCCGCCATCGGGGACACCTGCCCCAGGGCGGCTGGAAAGTCCATGGCCTGACGTGCCACCGTAGGGCCTATAAGCTTTCGGGCCGCCCTGGGACAGGCGTCCCCGATGGCGGAAGAGCTTATGCCATACCGTTCTTCGCCCGCTAGGTGAGAGGCCGACGGGCGAGGCGGGCGAGGGCGCCGCCGCGTTTCCAGCGCGGCCGCGCGGCGCGCTCACCGCAGCCGCCGCGGGCGGGGGCCTCCGCAGGCGCGGGCCGCCGCAGGCGCGGCCATGCGGCGCGCTCACAAGAACGCCCCAAGCGCACCGCGGCAACCGCCGGCGGGAGCCGCACCGCGGCCGCACCGGCCAGGGGCAGCGGGCGCCGGGGCCAGGCCGGGCGGGGCCAGCAACACCGTGGCGAGGGGCACGGCCGCGCTCGCGGGGCCGCCGGAGTCCGCGCGGCGACCCGCTGCTCCCCTCCTTCCGCCCTTCAGCCCGCGGGTCCTCTCCTGCCCTCCGCCCTCCGCGCCGCTTCCTGCGCCCTCCCCTGCGACTCACCCCCTTCCACCTCCCCTCCTTCTCTGCTCTGCCTCGCTCCCCGGCGCTTCCCTCCGCGCCGCTTCCCTCCCCTCCCGTCGCCGTCGCCTTCCCTCCCCGTCCAACCCTCGCTCCCTTCTCTCTGACCCATCTGCCCGTCGTACCACCTCCCAAGCGGGGAGGAGGGCGGGAAGGAAGAGGAGCACCTCGCCTCGCAAACTCCCCGGCCCCGGTCTCGCCGGTGGGCGAGGCCGCAACAGACCGTACTTGGTCATGGCCACCACCGCCCGCTGCACTGCGGCTTGCGACTGCAGGAAATCCTCTGAGAGCTGAATGTGCCAGGGTCCTCCTCCTCCTTCTCCTTCTCCTCATGATCATGATCATGATGATGATCATCATCATGATCAGCATCATCATCATAATCATCATCATCATCATCATCATCATCATCATCAGCATCATCATCATCATCATCATCATCATCATCATCATCATAGCCACCATCATTGTCATCGTCATCATCAGCAGCAACGTCATTACCATGATCCAGATCCCGGTCCTGATCCTGATCCTCCTCCTCCTCCTCTTCCTGATCCTCATCATAATATGCATGTTCACACACATCAACATCACTATCACCATTACCGTCACCAGCATCACCGATTTGATCCTCGACGCCTCGTCACAATCATCATAGGTTTGAACTTACGCTCTGTATCAGTATTATCACTGTTCATCCTCATCATCCTCATGATCCTCACCATCACCAACCTCGTCCTCATCCGCTTCCTCTTCCTCCTCCTCCACCTCCTCCTCATTCATCACCATCATCGTCATCGTCATCATCACTAGCATCGTTGTCGTCGTCGTCATTATAATCATCATCAACAGCAAACACACCATCACCATTATCATGTTTCTCATCATCCTCACTATCACCAGCAGCATACCCATCATTGACATCATCATCATCATCATCATCATCATCATCAACATCAGCATCAGCATCAGCAGCAGCAGCAGCCGCATCAGCATCCGCATCCGCATCAGCATCCGCATCATCATGAACAGCAGCAACATCAGCATCCTCATCTTCATCATCACCACCACCACCATCATCATCACAACCACCATCATCATAAACATCATCACCATCATCGTCGTCGTCATCGTCATCATTGTCCTCCTTAATACCCCAGGAACCCGGCCGTGGGTCAGAACGACCAAGCAAATCAAAAGGATCAAAACCTGCCATGCCGCTTCCAAAGCAGTGGTCGGCCCCCCTGGATAAGTGAGCCTCGGGTCCTCGTGAGCAGCTTCCGAATAGAGCCTGACATTCGGGGCTTCAGCCGACTCCAGGGCACGGCGGGAATTCCTCTCGGCCCGGGCCAGGGCCGACGCGGCGTCTTCCAGGAGATCGCTGGCGTCGATGCCGAACGCTGCAGAGTGGAACCAGCCAGACTCCACCACTGGAGCGTCGCGGAAGTCATCTGGCGCCGAGCCGCTTGCCAGAGCCGCTCGCATGGCTGGCCCGAGGTGGTGCCGACAGGGGAGAAGAACTAGGAGGAGGGAAAGAGGGGGGGGCGCCCACAGCGTCTGCGCTTGAGCCGAACTAGTTACGGATGCAAGGGGGCCCGGAGGAGCCTCATTCCCGTCTAAAGCTCGGAGCCCCGTCCCTGGCCGTTATCCTCCTCCTGCGGCTCCATTGGGCTGCACCGCCCAAGTCCCGAACCCGAACACCTGCCACGGGTTGCACAAATGTAACTCGAGGGAGCTGTCAAGGGGCTGGCATGGCGGGGGAAAAGGATCTAGTCGGAACGGGTGTGGAGAGGAGGAAAGGCGATGTGGAAAGGAGGGGGATGGGCAGGAAGGAAAGGAGAGGTGGAGACGGGAGAGGAGGCAATATCATCAGCGATGCGAGGAGAGCGGGGTCGAGAGAGGGAGGGGATGGCGAGGGGAAGAGGGAGTAAAAAGGAGGGAAGAGGGGAGATGGGGGGTTCTCCCCCTCGGGAATGGCCCGGATGTTCCCCTCGACTGTTGGCGAACACGTTCTCCATTGCCACGGCATGTGTCAAGATGAGACGCTGAGCAAAGACGAGGCCTACACATAATAATGGTGACAGCATTGAGGTCGTCAGGGCGGACCGTGCACTTCGCCTAACAATTCATCTAATATGCTCCTGGATATTGACTCGTACACCGTTTACACGGACATAATTAATACGGATGGTTTTCAAAATGAAGCTCTTGCCCGAACGCCACACACATTCGACTTACAACAGAAAACAATTGTTTCACCGATGGAACACGAATGGTTTTCCAAATGGGGCTCCCTGATTAACGCTGCACACATTCGTCTTGAACGTTTTCAATCGTCACGCGGGTAGAGGCCGGTTCCATTTCACCATGGAACCCTCGCCTCAGCGCCGTGCGCACTCGTCTTAAACATGTCGATAGCCACATGGATGGAGGGCACTTCTGCTTCGTCTCACACGTGTCCAACGGTCGCATGATTCGAAAGGTTGATATGCCACGCGTTAAAACAAGTGTATATATTCGTACGACCAGGTCCAAAGCTTCAATAATGGAGTTCTGGACCGACTTGACGTTGTCAGTTGCCGATCCTGGCTTCTGCACCTGTCTAGGACTATTAGAGGATGCCTTCTAATGGAGCTCTTCGTGCAATGCAAATGAATTATGTGGGGGGCTAGGAGGCGGGAGTCCAGGATCGTGCATTGTATTTCAAATCGATAGTACATCTTTGGTTTTCGCTCATTTCCCCTCCTCCTCCTTCATCTGTTCCTCGGTCTTTCTCTCCACACCACCACACTCACCCATTACCGTCATCACCGCCATCGTCATAACCATCCTCATCACACAGATTGTTGCCCACATCCTCCTCAATATCGTCATAATAATCATCACACTCGGAATCGTCAAGCTCATCGTCACCATCACCATCATCCGCATCATTGTCATCGCAATCGCCACAACCGTCTTCATCGTCATCGTCATCGTCATCGTCATCGTCATCATCATCATCATCATCATCATCATCATCATCATCATCATCATCATCATCATCATCACCAACATCGTCGTTAACAACATCACCGCCATCATAATCACCATCATCATCATCAGCATCATCGTCATCACCACAGCCATTATCATACTGTAGATCTAGGGCGGGGAACTGCGCCAGCAGTAAGAATTGTTTTACTGTCGCCATACAATCGTGAACATAACAAAGTATTCGCGGGATCTGTATGTATATATATATATACATAGGACAGCAACTGCTAAGTGCAAGCGCACTTTAAAGTCCTAGAAATGTTCGAACATTCGAATCAATGTGACAGTGATTTCTAAAAAGGCCTTGAGCTGGCGGCGGGAGCCAAAAACAGCAGCGACCGAGTGCTGACTGGCAAGACCAACCATTCCCAGACAATGCAAGGACGACGCAGCGAAGACTCCCAGGGAGCGAACCGCGATTATCAAGGCGCTCACGCACCGAAGGAAGAGGGGTCCACCTGAGCAACGACAAAAACGCTCCTAGCATCATTCATGCGCCCGCACTCCCATGCTGATTTAGAACTGGGGCGGGGAACTGCGCCAGCAGTAAGACTTGTTTTGCTGTGGCTATAATCTCGTGAACATAACAAAGTCTGCGCCAGAGCTGTATATATATATATATATATGACAGCAGTTGTTAAGTGCAAACACAATTTAAAGTCCCTCCACATCCCCACAACGGGTGTTCACTCAAACTTTGACAACCTCACACACGGCCCGAAACGCGGAAGTTTTTGCCAAGGCCCTGTTCAAGGCCTGTAGGTAAGTCTGGGCTATGGCGGTCCATCTCGCCCCCTCTGGATGGGCCCTCTCGAGCTGAAGGCGGGGCTTGCTGGTCCGACTGCAAATGCTGGCACGCCCGTCGCAAATCTTGGACAATCTTGTGAGCTCGTCGGGGTGGCGATGGCCGATAAAAAAAACGTGTTCGCTTCCGCCACCAGGTGCCGAACTGGCAGAAATCGGAGCCAATGGTTGAAACGAAACGACTCTGAGCGAGTTCTAATAACTCAGGGTTTGAAACATGTAGCTACTGTGCGGGTTCTCAAGTATCCAGGGGGGACCCGAACGATTGCAAGCTGCGATTATCTTTAGCACCGCGCGCATACACTTACCTATAGCGAGCTTAGTCCAATCCTTTTCCGACATTGCAAAGCGAGAGAAGCCCCGAGGGCGGGCTTGGCTCCTGATCGGGGCTGAACGAATCTTGGCAATCGAGAAGGACGCGCAGGGCGGCGCCATCATGACGCCTCGACATCTCCCTGACTGGATGTCCGATAGGAGGCGGCGCAGCACATTTCTGCGCGTTAGGTTTCCATGCTCGCCGTGGAACTTCTCCCGCGTTCCCGCCTGGAAGCCGCGCCTCCCGGCGGCGCGGGCGGCGCCTCCCTCGCCGGCGAAGGCGTCTGACAAGTGGGCGCCCCTCGCGCGCGGGCGCTCGCGAGCGGCAGCGGGGCGACCAGCCCGCGCGCGATGATCGCCTCGGCGCGTCGCTCGCGCTCGGCGGCGCATCTCTGGACCTCGATCGGGCGCTCGCGGTAGCCGCTGGCGAGACGCGCGTGCCGCTCGTACCGCAGGGCGCCCTTGTCCGCTCGCCACTGCCCTCTCTTCTTTATATCGGCCAGCGCCCCCAGGTGCCTGGCCGCGTCGATGGGCGGGCCGGGGCGGCGAGATGTCCCGCGCCGCGCGCCAAAAAGGACCTCGGCAGGTCGCCGTAGTCGAACGTCCAACGCGGGCCGTCCCCAGCCGCCTCCTTCAGCTCCCCCATCGCGGGGCCGATCCACTTCGCCCAGCTCGAGCCCAGGAGGATGGGCACATTCGCATCGCCGATCTTGCTCCTGCCCGCCAGCTCCTCGGGATGAACCAGCAGCGACCAGCGAGCCGCCGCCCCGTGAATCGGAGGCGTCAGCCCCGAGCCGCGAACGCTGAGCAGCTGCCCAGGCCTCGGGTGGGTGCTCATCATGATCAGCGCGAACAGGGCCACGTCGCGGCGCCCCGCAGTCACCAGGGCGCTCATCAGCCCGAACCGCCCCAGGCGCCTCGGGCTTCCGCGAGCGGCCGGGGCACAACTTGCACCAGCCGCGAAGCGCTCGCCAGGCTCGTGGGAGTCGCTGCGAGCCCAGGCGGTTGAAGCTCCGGTGGAGGCGCAGCCAGCAGCCGGACAGCGTCTTGGCCCCATCGCGAAGCCATTACGCCGGCGAAGAAAGTCTTCTCGAAGTACTCGGCGAAAAGGCCGTCCAGCTCATGAGCGCCCCCGACGCGGTCGACGCTCTTCCCCCTCGACTCGACGCGCTGCTTGAACCGGTTCACCTCCAACCGGCACTCCGTGCGCGCGGGTCTCGTCACCGCCCGCCGGCCCAGAAGCGCCCGCTGACGCTTGGCGCCGACGACCCCGCTGATGGACGCGGTTCCAGTGCTCGACGAGGGCGATCGCGTCCGCCGGCGACGATCGGGCTGCCCGGCGAAGTCGTCGCTCGCTACCCAGAGGGTCTTGACACTCCGGAAATGCTTCAGCCTTAAGCATTGGGTCAACCCTTAAGCATTTTATCCGGGAGACTACAAAAACCACGCCGGGATAGTCCCCAAATGCTTAAGAAAACGCATCCCGCGCGCGCTATGTTTTGATTTATTTCCACGCGCGAGCGTTATTTTTTCAATGCGCGCGCGCGTTTCTTTGCAATTTTCGCGGGCGCGGCGCGGCTTTGCGACGCGCGCGCGCCTTTGTTTTGCAATCTTCACGCGCGCGCGCTTTTTTGTTAGTCCGCGCGCCCAAGTCGCAATGCATGTTTAATGCTCAGCGCGAGTTTTCACGCGACCAGGGGATAAACCAGCGCGCGCATCGCTGCGTTTCAACGCAAACGTGTTGTTTTTTTTTGTCCGCGCGCTGTATTCGCGCAAATTTTCGCGCGCAATCTGATATTCCAATGCGCGCGCGCTGTTGGTGTTTCTGTTTGCGTGCGCGCATCGCGGCTTCGCAACGCAAGCGCGTTTGTTCTTGCCCGCGCGTCGCATTCGCGCGAATTTCTGGCGCGCGCAATTGGATATTCCTCAAATGCGGTCGCGTTGTTCGCATTTCATTTTTCACGCGCGCGCGGCTTCGCAGCGCAAAAGCGCCGTGGTTGCGGCTCGCGCGCCGTATTCTCGCGACGTTTCGAGCGCGCAACTGGACATTTCACTGCGCGCGCCGTTCGCGTTCAGATTTTCGCATGGGCAAGAAGCGGCTTACGCTAACTTACGCTATCCAACGCCTGTTTGGCGCCACCCGCCCGGAGGTCAAACGTTAAGTCTGGGCGGTCCAAACGCATTCGGAGAGCGCCGCGGCTGGATTCGATGTGAGATTCTGGTCAGAACACGCCTCGTGGGCTTTTGCCCTGGGTTTTCAATTTTCTGGAACGAGCGGAGCTCGGCGGCGTTTGCTTCCTCCCGAGAGGGCAGCCCAAGGTATAATATTACATTTTGTTGTGTCAGAGCGACGGTGCCAGGGTTGTTTTTGTTGCGCGTGTGCAAACAGCCCCACCGATGCCCATGCACTCGCGAGCGCAGGCGTTGACGCAACCGAAGTTTTCTCAAGGGGCGGGGGGGGCTCATTTCTGAGGGCGGGGAACCTCGAGGATTTGTCAAGTTTCTCGGGGTGGAGGCTTCCCGTTTCTGGGGGGGTGGCCTCGCGAGAAGTCGGCGGCGGCTTTGACGCGAACAGTGGACAGCTAAAAGTCGGCGAAGCATCGCTGCTGCCGCGCGCGCGCCTTGGGATTGAAAATTCACAACTGACGGTTTTAATTTTTTCAGCTCCGCATTTTCTTTTTTGGGCGTTCTGGGTCTCCATTTATTTTGGGCGGTGGCCTCTCGTTTCTGGGGGCGGGGTTCTCGCTGTGTTTTTTTTTTCCCCGACGACATGCGCGCGGAAATTGCAGCTGCGGCTGCTGCGCGGCGCAGTTGCAGGACGCACAGCTACCTGCGGTTGCAGCTGTCTGTTGGAGACTCTGGCTTTTCATGCCTGAGTTCCCAATCCTCGTGCGTCGGCGGTGGACACACCTCACTGTAGTAAACCTCTCCTTAGTGCAAACGGCCTGGGACCGAAACCGACGGACCTGGACCCGCAAAAATGACGGCCTCGACGCCCTCTCGCAAACCGAAAACGGCCAATTCCTCAATCGACGTGTCAGGGTAGGAGGTCTATCCACTCCCGAGTGCAAGGGGAAAACGCGAGTCGCACGTATAGCTGCAGCAAGCTATGCGCGACCGCGACCGGATAATATATGGGAGAGGGGAGGCTCGGAGCAAGGCGGTTTGAGACATTGGGAGTTCGAAGTCAGCTCAAAATCTGTCCCCGGGCCCTTTCCAGGCTCCAAACGCACCAGTTTGTCGCGCTGCTTTCGGCCGTAACGACGAGGGGCCCCTCCGCAGGCCAATTGTAGAGGCCTCCTAGATGGGGTCGGAGTAGATGGGGTCGAAGTATCGCGCCGCATCGCCAATGCATCGCCGATGTATCGGCGATGCATCGGCGATGCACTGGCGATGCACCTGCGATGTCGGCGATGCTTTGGCGCCATTGACGCGGCGAAAGTCGGGCTCCGAATCGAGCGGCATCGCCGACGCATCGGCGATGCGGCGCGATTCTTCGACCACAGCTGCTCCGACCCCATCTGGGAGGCCTAGAAATTGTCAGTGTCTCCCTCCGCCGAGAGGCGGAATGCGAGTCGGCGGCTGTCCGTGTCGGCGGCCGCGTCGGCCAGCCGCGTCGGCGCGCATTCGGAGCGCCCGCTTCGGGGCTCTCCTCGGACTCGTTGGACTCGAGGGCCCCGGTGCGCAGGAGCGGGGGGCGGGGGCTCGAGGAGGAGCGGAAGCCGAGGTTTTCCATGGCAGTAGGCTCGGCCCTCGAGCTCAAACAAAAACACGCGCACAAACGCTCGCAGGTCCGGACTCGTCGGACTCGAGGGCCCGAATGCGCAGGGGCGGGAAGCGGAGGCTCGAAGAGGAGCGGAAGCAGAGGTTTTCCATGGCAGTAGGCTCGGCCCTCGAGCTCAGACAACAACACGCGCACAAACGCTTGCAGGTCCGAGCAGGCTGGCCCGATCTTCCCTGGCCGATATCGCACGTTCGGCTCAGCCGACGTCTCGGTCGGCGGGAAGTCGCCGTCTATCTCGGCGAAGATCCGCTCCACCAACGAGGAGGTCGAGGGGGGGGCGAGCGAGGGGAGGAAGGGGCGAGGAGGGATGACGAGGATGAGGAGGAGGAAGAGGCGAAGGCCTCCTCGACCAAGTCAGCAGTAGCCTGGGCGAAATCGCGCACCGCCCGCTCGATCTCTCGCACCGCCTCCTCGAAGGAAAACGTGTTTTAGGTCCGTTTACTCCTCTTCCTCTTTTCCCTCCCCTTCCGCTCCAACTTACGGCATCTCACGGTATCTCACGGCCTCGCCCTCGGGGGGTCCTCATCTTTTGGATCGCGCTCCTGGGACAGGACCTTCCCCTGGCCCCTGGAACTCGACATCGCCGCGACATTCTGAGTCTGCACGGCGCCAGTGGGAAGACCAGAAGGCACCGATACCGCTGACCCTCTGACCTCTCCAGGGGTGCGTTCTGACAAGAATTTCGAGGCGAATCCAGCCGAGGCAACGAGGAATCTCCAGGAGGCCCGAGAAGGACAAAAGGGCGCCGTGGTAGCGGCATCGGCACCCTTTCCTCGTAATCCACGTCGGTCATCGAGAGCGAGTCATATATGACGGTCACGACGTTTTGCGCATCATCAGGGAGACTCTGCTGACTCATCGGCCCAGGGCTTCTGCTTCGCCCGCGGTCCATATGGGCCGAGTCCCCCACCCTGCCGCCTCAACATAAGCTCGAACCAGAAGGAGAGGGGGAAGGCGGGCGGAGGGGAAAGGACGAAGGAGGGAGGGAGGCAGGGGGGAGGAGGAGGAGCAGGAGGAGGAGGAGGGGGAGGAGGGAATGGAACGGACAGTTCAGCGGACAAGACAGCACAAATCAGCATGGGCGCGCCACGGGATACGACCCAGCCCTCGAACCCCAAGGTGGACCCGAGGGCCCAGAAAGGGGACACAAGGGAGAAGACCAGGATCCGCGGGCATAACCGCGCCAACCTGCGAGCCGTAGGATTTAAACTCATTGGCGTTGGTTCCTGACACCGCGGGAATCGTTCAACCTTGAATGATCGCCTGTTTCCCGGGCCACCGGCGGCGTTCAACCTTGAACGCCCTTGCGTTGCTTTCTGCTTGCATGCCCTCTCTCTCTCTCTCTCTCTGTCATTGTCTCTCCCTCCCCTTCCGTTATCCCTTCCCCCCTTCTTCTCCATTCCCTCGACATCCTCTTTTATGTCGCGTTCCCCCCCCTCTCGTTTGCCCTTGCCTTCCATCCCCTCCCTCCCCTTTCCTCCCATTCCCCTTCCCTGAAATCCTGCCGCCTCACTCTTTGCCAGGTTTCAGGCCCCGGGGCCATCGCAGATCGATCTGGCTCGAGAAATGACGCAGAAAGATGGGGTCTAGGGCTCCGGCTGAGATTTTTCAGGATGTTGCATTTTTTTTGCGACGTCGGAGCTCTGGGCCCCTTTCCTCCCGCGGGGCGGGCGCGCGCGCCAGGGGCGGGCAAGCGCGCGCGGGGGGCGGGCAAGCACGCGCGGGGGGCGGGCAAGAAAGCAGTGCACGGGCAAGCGCGCGCGGGGGGCGGGCAAGAAAGCAGCGACTTGACGACCTTACGCTATCTTACGCTAGCTGTCGAGCCTGTCAGGCCTGTCAGGCGGTCCGCCAGACCCTAAACAGCTTCTGCACCGGCGTTCGAAGCGTTCGAAGCGGACCCGAATCTCGCTGTTCAGGGATCCCCTGCCAAAGCTTACCTCCCCCTTCTCTTCATCTTCTTCATCCTCCTCAAGGGCGCCCAGCTTCGCGCTCTCGCGCCACCCCCAGGGGCGAAGAAACAAATGGCGAAGAGGCGTAGCCGAGCCGCGAAGCGCGAATAACTTGCCCCCCCCCCATCGGCCCCCTCTTTCGAGTCGGAAAAACTACACAAACATTAACTTTCGGAGGTCGCCGCGGATTTCTCGCGTCGGCGCCAGGCTCCGTTGGCGGCGCCTTTGACGCCACCATTGACGCCGATCCAAATAATCTGCGCGGGCCTCCGAAAGGTGTTTATGTAGTTGTTGTTGTTATTCAATTTCTGATGGCCGAGATCAGTCTGCCATCCAGTGCGCGCAATCGTGGATGCGCGTTATTAAGCCAATGGCGTACTTGTGCACGCAACTGTCAACTACAGTCAGGGAATGGCACGACCTCGCTGTTCTCAACATTATGCCCACCATGTCCTCATCTCCGAAGCAATGAAAAAAAACGGGGATTGTTGCGATCGTCGAGCGCATCAAGTACTCGGTGGTGAAACTGGTGCATCCTTGGGATGTGGGTCCACATTAGAAGATCGTCGCTTTCCCTGCTCATTTCACTGAAAGTGTACAAGAACGTGTGTGATGCATGATACAATCGAGGCAACTCGGCATCCGTGAAAAAAACTGTCAGCTGATTTGATCACGCGAAAATACTCTGCAAGACCCCAAAGACACGAGCTCAACACTGCAGCTTGCCGCTTATCATCATTGTTGCATTTTCTGGAGAATTCTAGAGACACATCCGCTAGCCATGCAATCAACGCTGGGCTCTGGGCTGCTTTCGCCCTGAAATGCACGGGGGCACCTCTCTTATCACGCTGAAGGGCTGCTTTTGTAAACTTTCTGCACGAACGCGTCAACTTGCGGTTCGAACGCCATTTCTTGAACCTTAAAAACAAATCGAACAATGCCGCGGACATTGGGGCGTCATTGGGCAGCGCAGCGGCGCCCTCCACAGGCCCTAACTTGTCATATGCCCGGTGTTCCGCCAGAAACCATAAAGCGCATCCGATCACCACCCAAGCAATTCCAAGGTTCACGATGTGCATGGAATCTCCGCGCGTCCTCTCCAGTCTCCACCCTGGGATTTTTGTCAGCACGGACTTCTTATCACATAACTTGTCGCGCGCTTCGCGGGGCTGGGCGGTCGTGCGCCAGGGCGCGTTTGGGCCCCAATCCCAGTGCGCAAATGCCTCTAAGGCTTTGCTTGCCCAATCCCGGTGGCAACAGAAATTATTGCGGTAACCCCTGGGGGGGCGCGCCCGCGAATGCAATGCCCCCTTGCGCTATCTTACGCTATCTCACGCCACCGCGTCGGTTGACGACGGTGGCCGAGCGCAAGATACCGCGAGAAGGCATGGCGCACAGGCGCGCCGTTTGAATCATCCTGTAAATGCAAAGCTGCAGCTGCGACCCATGATGCGCGTTTTCTTTCCTCCCTACCTTCCCCTCCTCCCCCTCCCCCCCCCCTCCTCCCCCGCGGCCCCGCGCCCCCCTTGAGGGGGGGGCGGCGGCGCGGGCGCGGCCCAACTCACGCTATCTTACGGCATCTTGCGGCCTCGCCCTCAGGAGGGCAACGACGAGGAGGGCGGGGAGGGCAAGAAGGTGGAGGAGGTGGAGGAAGATGATGAGAGGGAGGCGGAGGATGGGGGCCATACCTTCCCACCCGGGGTTGCCTGCTGGCGCTGCATTGCAGGCCTGGCGCGGGCCTCCACATAAAAGTTTCGGTGGGCCATTCCCAGTCCCCCCGATACTCATTGAACAGTCCCACATAGCCTCCAACTATATACTGGTTCTTGGCAAGCTCTGCGCGGCGGCTGCGACTCGGCCACGGCTTGCCCGTGTGATCTGTGGGAGGGCATCGCCCTGCGGTAAGCCATGACAGTGACCACACAAGTACAGCGTATAATTCTTCATCAGTTTTTCCTTTTATGAGGTATTCGTCTGGCATGATCGTGAACAAGAACTTGGAAAACAATGTGTCTGACCTGCTCGTTGTGCTACCCCAGGCAATATTCAAAATTTTGTCCCTGGAAATGTGTTGGCCCTTGTCTGCGTGGACCCCGAGTGGGATGCATTTTTTCGGGTCGCGATGGTGCGTTTTGAATCCAGGATGTTCTTTTACCCAGGGCTTGTCCCATTCATGCTTCCAGAACTCCTCCAGAGAATCGGCGTCGCCACCAACGAGCATATATTCGAAAGCCTCGGGACCTGCATCATATATAGCTCCAAAGACTTCATGTGGATATAGGATGGTGTGCTTCCGCACACACTCACCATGATCCTTGTCCTTCTTAAACGTAATATCAACATCAATAGGATCTAAAGAAATTGCCCGAGTTTCACACCATTTGATGAGGTCCCGTTGGCAGTTTGAAGGGTGCTCGCCATGCGCACCCAAAGAGGCCCATCTCGAAGTGGCGTCTTGGTGATCGCCGTAATCGCTTAAAACATCTTGGGCAATTGCTTGGGCCTCCGCAGCCGACAGTCGCCCGCTGCAGTATTTATCCAGCAGGCGGCGCCCAATCTTGGTGCCCTGATTGAAAATCCAAAAACTGTTCGGGTTCGGGGGGAAGGGTAATTGAATTTTTCTGACAACCGCGATTCCCCCAGGCCCTCCCAGGCCCCTAACTTCGCGCCCTCGATAGGCCGCCCTGGGGAAGTGGGGCTATCTTCGCGCCCCAGGCGGTGACCGCGCTAACCCCCCTCCCTCAGTTTTCAATCGGGCGATCCTCCGGGAACACTTTCGCGGGCGGATGCAGCGCAGCAGCGGGGGCAGCCGAATCGCGGCGTCGCGCCGCTTCTTGCCGGAGGGCTGCTAGCCTCTGGACCGACTTGAGCATGTCGGCTGCTGGAGACCCCGAATTAAACTTAACTCAAGGACAAAGCCAAAAGGGCGGGCGAGCGGAATGCGAGAGAGAAAGGAAACCGTGGAGGGGGGAAGAGAGGAGGAGAGAAAGGGAGGGAGGATGGGGGGGAAGGGATGGGGAGGGAGGAGAGGACGGGAGGAGGAGGGGGAGGTAGAAAGGACGATTCACGTTCGGAGCAGCAACAAAAATGTAAATTCAATTCGGCCCCTGCCATGCACATGCCAGCTTCGCCGGCCTCTGATATAGCTTTCCAGCTATATACATCGCTATCGCAAGCCGACGCGTCCCGACGTGGATGCGGAACAGGAAGGGATGAGGGTGATGATACACATCGGTCGCAAGATGTAGGTAGAATAATTAAGTAGGAAGGCGCTTGAAATAGATTGCGGTCTGGAAATCCAGAAACACTTGCTTTCAACGACCAGCGAGTAAGGGGTCGGAATAATAATAATAACAATAATAATATGGATGAGGATAGAGAGAAGGCAGAGGAGGAGAGGTGACGCTATCTTACGCTATCTGACGCGCCCTCGTGGAGGTAGAGGCGGATGTGGAACGGGAGGAGAGAAGGATGAGGATGAGGAATAAGAGGAAGAAGAGAGGGATGAGGGGGAGGAGGAGGCAGAGGAGGATAATTTACGCTATCTTACGCTATCTGACGCGCCCTCGTGGAGGTAGAGGCGGATGCGGAACGGGAGGAGAGAAGGATGAGGATGAGGAATAAGAGGAAGAAGAGAGGGATGAGGGCGAGGAGGAGGCAGAGGAGGAGAGCTGACGCTATCTTACGCTAGCTGACGCGCTCCCCTCGAGGTAGAGGTAGATTTGGAACAGGAGGAGAGAAGGAGGATGAGGATGATGAATATGAGGAGGACGAGAGGGATGAGGGAGGGGAGGAATCAGGGGAGGAGAGATGACGCTATCTTACGCTATCTGACGCGCCCACCCTTCATGTAGAGGTGGATGCGAAACAGGAGGAGAGGGTGGACGAGGATGAGGATGAATAGGAGGAAGACATGGATGATGGTGAGGAGGAGGCAGAGGAGGAGGAGGAGTTGATGACGAGGACGAAGAGGAGGTCTGGGGCAGGAAACGCGACAGGAGCCTGAACAGCGACGAGCCAGCTCCCAAAGCAGAGCATAAAATTCAGGACGATCAAAAAAAAACTACATAAACATAACCTTCGAACACGCGTTTCTCGAGAAGCCTCTAGAGGCTAATTTCGGGCCGCGGGGCCATCAAACATTGAGCTACGAAAGTTATGTGTCTGCAGTTGTTGGCGTTCTTCGCCGTCCGAGCTTGTGCCTTCGTCGCCGCCGCGACCGCGGCCTGCACCTGGCCCGCGCCCGCGGCGGTGTCCGCGGCGGGCTGCTCGGACGGCGCCTCGCTCTTCGTCGGGTCCTGGACCGAGCGCGGGAATCGGGCGCTGCTAGAAGTACCCTTGGCCCAAGGTGCCCCCAGGGTTCTCGGGGTGGCACAGGCGGCGTCCAGGGCGCCCCTCACGAGGCCCAGAGGGCCCCAGGGGCTCCAAAATGCTGCGACGAGCTGGGGGAATCTTGGGCCAGGGGCGCTTCTAGCAACACCCGAGGGAAGGAGGGGGGGGAGGGAGCTCCTCCTCCTCCTCCTCCTCCTCCTCCTCCTGCTCCTCTCATTCCTCTCGTCCTCCTCCTCCCCTCGTCCCTCCTCCGCGCTCCTCCTCCTCCTTCACCTCTTCCCCCCAGTTTCCTTCGGTGGCTCAGGCTCTGATGGCAGCTTGCGCTTCTTGATCCTCAGCGTGTCGTCGGCCGTCGCAATGTGGTCGACCGCCCTCTTGGCCCGCTCCCGGAAGGTCTCGATCGTCGAGTTGAGCAGCTCAGCATTGCCGGCGTCGCGCACGAGGCCCATGAAGCTCTCCTTCGACGCCCAGAGGTCAGTCTGCAGCATCTGCAGCTGCTCGCAGAACGCGTCCTGGAACGGCTTCGCCTTGATCTTGAAGGTCACCTCAGAAACGATGTCCGTGTATGTCTTCGTCAGCGCCCCCCATTTCTGAACGAAATCTTCAGGCCTCGTAGAGGCGTTCCCCACGCTGGTGCGCGAGGTACGGCCGCGGCCTTTGCCGCTGCGGCCAGGCTGTCCACGCCTGCTGCCGCGGCCGCGTGCTGCCGCGCCTGCAGCATCCGGCAACGCTGGCGCACCTAGAGTTGCCATCCCTGTCGTGGTCTGGTCGAAGAGGGGCCCCAAGTTGCGCGCCATCTCCAGTGCCACTTGGCAACTCAAGGCCCCGGTCCAGTGGATCGTCTGCGTGTGTTCCTTGATATATGTATATGTCTCCTTCGTGCTGAGATGCCGCTTGTACTCAACCATCGTCAGGTCGCCAGGGAAATCTGGATGGTAGCGGGCCCTTCCATTGGCGAAGCTGCTGCGCTTCACGAGCTGCTCTACTTTCTCTGCAGGTGGCTCCTGGAGCAGCTGTGTACGTTTGGCCCCCACCCTTTGACGTCCTCGTGTTGTTCCGCTTTGCGTTTCACTAAAGTTTCGGTTGCTTCCATCTTGCCTACGTCGCCTCCGCACGCCAAGAAGAGTTTGAAGATCTCTGACTTGGATCTTCGAGTCGCCAGCCTCTCGAGATGGTTTCGCACGCAAAAAACGCTTGCTCCTCGTGCGCCTCCTCCTCCTGCTTCCTCCTCCCCCATCCTCCTTTTTCCCCTTCCTTCTCCTCCCCATTCTCCCCCGAATCATCATCCGTCAGAGGCTGACGCCATCTTGCGGTTTCTCACGGTGTATTACTGAACGCCCATATGCATGATGTGTACGCATACATATAATGTTCGGTTTGTAGTGCGGGAGCAGCGCGCATACACACACATATATATACACCATCGTGAGGTATAGTGCGCATGTTTGTTGGAGGTCAGCATTGCAGTTCAGCAGACATGCTTTGTGCATCGTATAAGTAAATATATGTGTGTGTGCACGTGTCAGTAGGGGTTGCAGAAGATGTGTCTTGCGCTATCTTACGGTATCTAACGGTAGCGCGTGCAGCTTGGCGGGCGTATATGCCATTGTGTTTACATATGTACACAATGACACATGCATATATGTGTATAGGTACGTGTGTATATACACATACATCGATACACGCAGGTATACCATTTACGATATCTTACGATGTATTTTGCAAGCGTTTGAAGTTTCACATAAGGCTTTGCGCATACATGAATTTGTGCATGCACTTGCACACAGTCATGTACATGTACACAAGTATGCATTCATACACACGTACGCATATACACACATATATGAATATTAATGTATCGCATGTGTATAGGTGTACAATGGTGGAACATGCGTCTTACGCTATCTTACGGTATCTAATGATAGCGCGTACATGTCCATAGAAACGTAGTGCATACACATATATAGCGACATGTAAATATGTATAGTTAATGTATGTGCGTGTGCATGCACATATACTTACGCATATCACAGAAAGTGTAACTTACGCTATCTTACGGTATCGGATGCTAGAGTGTGTTGTGGAATTTGGTTCGGACGTGGCATTGATCGAACCAGCTGCCTGCTTCCATTTCTCCGCCAGCAACGGGGGGCACTCCTTGGACTCCGTCTTGCGCTTCATGCGCGCGTGCAACATGGCCCGATGGGCTTTGTCGAGGCCGTCGTGGGCGCTCACGATTGCTTTCTGCAGGTCGGCGCGGCGCACGGTGCCATCGGGCTGCCTCGGAACTACAAGCTTGAAGGCACCCGCACCCACAGCTTCGGCATCGCCAGCACGCGGCTCACTGCTGTTGTCAGGCTGCGGCGCGCGGTCTTGGGAAGGGCTGGCCCCCGGGCTCGGCGACTGCAAATCCGACAAGTGAACGCCTTTACCTCTGCCCGGGCGACGGTCGATCTTTGCGCTGTCCTTGCCCTCGTTGCCGTTGCCCTTGCCGAGCTGGGCGGCCTTGCCAGGCGCGGTGCCGTCGTTGCCATTGCCGAGCTGGAGGCCCTTGGCGAGCGTGGTGTTGTCGTTGCCCTTGCCGAGCTGGGCGCCCTTCCCGGGCGCGGTGTTGTCGTTGCCCTTGCCGAGCTGGGCCTGGCCGCTGCTGGAGGTCGCCGTGTCCGAGGCGGCCGCGCAGGCGGCGGCGCCTGCGGCCGTGGCGGCGCTGCCCGCGGCGGCCTGCTCCGTCTTGCAGCCCTCCTCCTTCTCCACCTTCAGCATGAGCCGCGCGCGCCGCCTCAGCTCAGCCAGCTTACTTTCGACGCTGTCCTGACTCATGTCCCTGCCGCCCTGAGGCCCACCCTGTGGCTGCGCAGCCTGACCAGGCGGAGCAACGCCAGGCTCTGGTTTCACTGCAACTGCAGCTGGGGCCATCAAGATCTTGCCGCGGTAGTCCACCATCACCTAGAAGCTCATCGTCATCATCATCACCGCCATCATACAGTCGAGGCGTTGACCTAAGGAACCCTAAATAAGGAACGAGGCCCCTTCTTCCCAATAAGTTCAACCTCGATTTCCCATGGGAAACCGGAGGAAAACCCGAGGCACACTTTGACACAATCAAGGAACACCGAACCACTCCCCAACGAAAAGGGTTCCTTCTTCAGCGCCCCGACTGCAAACGTCATCAGCATCACCATCATCGTCAACACCATCGTCATCATTATCATCACTGCCGCCACCACCGCCATCATCATCAACATCAGCATCATCGCCAACAACATCGTCATCATTATCGCCATCGCCACAACCATCACCACCATCATTCACCTTCCCCTCGGCGTCCCTGCAGGAGACCATCCGGGCCCGCCCTGGAGCCGCCATGGCCAACTTCTTTGAAGAAGGAGGTTGCTGGGCTTGACAACCTCTCGAGCACAAAGGCTGAAATGCACGTGCTATCATCAGATAGTACCCCGCAATTTCGGATACGAGTGAGGGGGCGTTTAGGTGGGTCGCGGGGCGGGTCGAAGGTCGCGGGGCCGGTCGGCGATAAGCCACTCACCCAGGGATGGCATATAGACCGTTCGGGCACCCTCACTCTGATCTTCAGCTTGAGATTCAGAACTCACGGTAACTCACGGTAACTTACGGCCACTCTGCAAGTCAGAACCCTCGGCTAACGGCAGCCAGGGTTCCACAAATCAGAACATATGAGCAATTCACGGTAAATCACGGCCTCTTTTGCTCAAGCACCTGCAATCCATGGCAGTCGAGCGTGGGGAATCTGCAACTCGCGGTAACTCACGGCAACTCACGGCCTCATTTGCCCCTCATTGGGAGCATCATATGTCGACACGCAACGTTCGAGCGCGGAAGACCTGCAATGCATGGCAATCCAGCGAGGGAAGCCTGCAACTCACGGTAACTTACGGTAACTTACGGCGAGAGTCTTGGAAGGATCCAACTGGAAAATTGCAAATCACCCTTTCTCACGTGCGTTCATGCCTGGGGTAGACGCAACTTACGGCAACTTACGCTAACTTACGGCACCTAGGGTGTTTGACCCAATTGCGGTGGCGCTTAATCTGCACCAAATTGAGAATTGCCAAACACTGTATTTCCTACATTATGCTAGCTTACGCTATCTTACGCTATCTTACGCTTGATTACGCTATCTTACGCTATCTTACGCTATCTTACGCCGGGGGCGGGCCCTCCTCACGCCATCTGACGCTAACTTACGCTAACTTACGCTATCTTACGCCGGGGAGGGGGGGGGGTACACCACTTTTACTCCTCTCCCCCATCATCGCCGTTCTCCTCCGGTTGCGTTTCTCGCCCCCCCAGGCCCGCGAGCGGCCGGGAGAAGGGCAGCGGGAGACCCGGGGGCCCGGGCATCGATGTTCAGGGACACGGAAGGCGCAGGCATTTTGCCAGGCCCGATCTCTCCTCGTAGTTTTCGGCTGGGCGCAGCTCGAAAAAACTTGGCCAAGGCGACCCTTGGGGGAGCTGTCCCAGCTGGACAGGCGGTGCGGAGCGCCACCGGGGAGCAAGCCTTTAAATTCTAGCGCGCCCTCGAGCGGCCAGCGAACTGCATCCTAGAAACAACGTAACATTGAACGTTCGGATGTTGTTTGCGCGGGTTTCATGCGTCGGCAGTGCCCGCCCCTAGCACATGGCACGCTTCGCGCGTCATGCGAGCTCGGGGCGGCCCAGCGCCGAACGCAGGGCAACCCGCGCGGACAACATCCGATCATTCATGTTTATGTGGTTTCTTTCTGAAAAAACTGCGCGCAGCACAGGAGTCTCTCGACAATGCCGATTGCCTGGAGGCGGAAGGTGGGAGGAGGACATTATCTGCTCTACCATCTCCCTCCTCGCTCCATCCCTCTTCATTCTACCTCTCATCCTGGTCGGGGATTGGCAACTCACGGTAACTCACGGTATCTTACGCCCGCGTAGGCGGAGAGGGGGAAGGTGAGGATGATGAAAAGATGAGGGGGAAGGTGAATGAGAGAGGAGGGTGTGCAGTTTAACGACATTTGTTGACATTGAATATTCATATATATATATATACATGTATATATACACATCTAGATATTTTTATTCAAATGCACATTCACACATGAATGCATGTATCTATATACACAGGTGTATATATTTGCGTATTTATATGCATACGTATACAGTACAGAAATCCAACCTTACGATATCTTACGGCATCTAACGTAAGCGCGTGCAGTGTCTCAGACATGTCGATGATATTTTTTGTATATGTATACATGTATACATCTATAGGTAAGTCGGTGTATGTGTATGTAAGTTACATACAGCCAGTATTACGCGATCTTCCAGTATATAAGGGTAGCGCGTGCAGTTGTTCAGAAAGGTCAATTGTGTACACAAGTCTACGCATACATACTTACATACATACATGTGCGCATGTGTTTATACATGTAATGTATTGATTACACACCTTACGCTATCTTACGGTATCTAATGGTAGCGCGTGCAGTTTCCCAGCAAGGTTTTGAACATACACCCATCGATATGTACATACGTGCATGGAACTACTCATATGTTACATACACACATACACATGCATACATATGCGGATGTACATGTAAGTTACAGGCAGCTCATCTTACGCTATCTTACGGTATCTAATGGTAGCGCGTGCAGTTTCTCATAAAGATGGTGCACATACACACGCATTCATGTACATATATATATACGTGTATGTAATTCTGAATTTGTATACATACATATGCATACACATGTGCACATACATTGATGCGTACATTTACATGCACATGTAAGTTACATCATACTTATCTTACGTTATCTTACGGTATCTAATGGCAGTGCATGTTTTTTCACAAGAGAATATTGTACACATGCGTGTGTTTGCATGGATGTATGTATGTGCAAAACATTGCTTGTATATACATATCGATATCTAAATTTCACACATGTGTATCTATGTGTTGGCGTGTGCATGCGCATGTACATATATAACAAGTGTATCTTACGCTATCTTACGGTATCTAATGCTGGAGTGTGCGTTGGAGTTGGGGTTGAGCGGACCACCCTCCATCATTGTCATGGATTGACAACTTGCGGCAAGTCGAGATGAGGCCAGGCTTATATAAAGCACCCCTGCATGCTCGCATGCAAAGTGCGGCCGAACTTCCCGGGCAGTTCGGCATTCAGAGCCTGGCCTCCTTGAAAATACGATTGCTATGCGGTTGGCCAAGTGAGTCAGGATAGGGAACTGGGGGGGGAAAGGGAGGGGGAGGAAGAGTGGAGGAGGAGGAGGAGGCGAAGAGGAGGCGGCCAGAAGAGCGCGGCCCGATCAAGACAGGCGACCGAGGGGCAGGGGGTTGGGAGGAGGAAGGAGGAGGAGCGGGGGGGGGAGAGCAGAGGGAGGAGGAGGAGGAGAAGGACAATAATCACAATTGGCCAACCACGATGCTACAGCACTACTGGCTCTGCTGAGCCTTGAGCGCCTGAAGCTCCGAGAGAACCTGAGGCAGGCCCGCGTCCTCCCCATGGGTCCTGGCTGCAATCGTTCGAGACCAGTTCGCCCAGCGGGATGCCATCGTCGTGGCAGCGATGGTTCACGAACAGATTTCCCACGGCTTCACCGAACCCGATCGGGTATGCTTCCGTTCCCTTCAGAGCCGGCGCTCCCCAAACTTGCACTGTCCCATCGCTCTTCTCGGTGTAGGTGACTGTTTCGATGGTTGACGGCTGGCTGGTGTCCCGGGCCTTCCAAAGACTACTGATACTCAAAGTGTTTGCATGGAGGATGGTGGCCTTCGGACTCTCAGCTCCATACGGTTGCATCCACATGCGAAGCACATTCATCGAGTCTCCTAGAATATGGCAGAGCTGTTCCCATCTAGGGTGACGCTCGAAAATCGATGAGCTCGGCTGCTCCGCAATCACCATTGCGTTGTGGAGCAGCACAGCCAAGGCCACTAACAGAACAACACGGCTTACTTGCATGTTGGCTCTCTGAACGAAGGGCTGATGATTTCCCAACGGATGGTGTTGTCGACCTGTTTGGAAGCGGCCCACCCAGACCCACGTGCTGCACGGGGGGGCAGCCCAGAGCAACCCCCCAGGTTCCAGGGCAACAACGTATGTGAGTGCTTTGACGAAGCCTGCTGTGGTCGTAATGTCATCGGATTCTGCAACGGTCTTGAAATCCAATGCCACTCCAGAGAGAGCGTGATTGCGAACACCATTCGTGATCGAGCGACACCCTGCAAAAAGCTCGACGCTGTGCACGGGCATTGGGTTCCCGCCGAGATCCAGTAGCAAGCCGACGATTGCCAACAACATGCCTGGGGGAGTAGGAGGAGGAGGAGGAGGAAGAGGAAGCGGGCGGAGGATGAGGGCGGGGAAGGGGAGGAAGTTGAAGGGAAAGGGGAGGAGGAGAGATGGGAGTAGGGGGCCCGAATATAGGCGGGAGGGGGGGGAAGCTTAAGATACCAACCCTCAGTTGTTCTTCCTCTCCCCTCTCCTCCTCCTCCTCCTCCTCCTCCTCCTCCTCCTCATCCTCATCCTCATCCTCATCCTCCTCCTCCTCTGCCTCTTTCGACGGATGTGCAACTTACGGTATCTTACGGTATCTTATGCGTTTCTTGCCCGGAGTCGGGAACCTGGCACGAATTTCGAACTCTTCATGAGGTGGCATTGGCCTGCCAGCGACGAGCAAGGAGCGTTCGCCATGGCTACCGAGTCATCATCGGACGCAGATGGTTCGATCCCAGGATCTTCTAACATGCTAGAGTCGCTGCTGCTCGACATGCTTGCAAGTGGATCTTGGGCCCCATACAGCTAGGCCAAGCGCGCGAGGCGAAGAACAGTCAGATCCCTAGGCCGCCTAACTTCGCTGTTATCTTCGCGCCCTCTCGACGCCGCTCTGGCGGAGGGTATCTCACGCTATCTTGCGGTATCGAACGCGCGAAGCGCGATTATCTTCGCGCTATATGGCTGACCTAAAGGACCCTGGCCCTTGTCGAGCACAGCGGCAATTCTTGTCCTGTCGTGCGCGGCCGAACGTGCCGCCCGTCGCTGCCGACTCCGTGAGTCGCAGCTCCCAACTGGCCCACAGTGGGGGCGCGTGCCCAGAAACCAGTTGGATTTTGCCAGAGTGCCCTGGGTTTCTTGGATTTCGATGGGCCCCCAATCAGAACTTTGCGATTTTCGATCAGCACATGTGGATTTTCACCGAACAAATCGCGGATTTCAGGGTTGGGTTTCTTGCGGAGGTTTCCTGTGGCCGAGCCCCCACTGCATACACGATCTATTTGGGGGCAGGGAGCCCCATCTTGTGCTCAATGAAATGGTCGAGCAACTGCGTCTGGATGGCCATCCAGCTCGCCTCTGGGTTCTCGCCCCACTTGATCTGGGGCGCCTTGACGTGCTTGGGTTTCACGATCCTGAACGCTTTGTCCTCGAGCAAGACCTGGGATTCCGAGCGCCACTTCAACAGACTATGGGGCATCTTACGGTATCATACGGTATCTCACGCCATATTGCCCCCCGATTGAGTTGTCGTGCAATCACCATGAGGGGCCCTACAGTCAACTAGTACAGCAAGGTTGCGCGATAAGGATGCAAGTGCCATGGGCGCCCATTTCGAAGCTTTTCGAGCGGGGCGCGCCCAGCGACGGCGGCGAATGATGGACCGAGGAGGCGAGGATGCAAGGGTACCCTTGTAAAGGCTGCTCATCCTTGATACGCGGGTTGGCTGTAATCAGCTCACGCGCGACTACACGAAGCGGTCGAAGCGGACCTTCATGTCACTGTTCAGTTGCGTCCTCCAAAACCTCACCTCCCCCTCATCCTTCTCCTCTTGCTGCTAGTGCTGCTGCTCCTCCTCCTCCTCCTCCTCTTCTTCCTCTCCCCTCGTCCGCACCCCCCCTCGCGGGGTGACGGGCCGAGCGCGTCGCCCTCGCGGGTGGCGGGCCGAGATCCCCCAGGGCCCCTCCCCACGCGGCGGCGGATCGAATTCGGCCCGGCGCTCTCGGCTCAGCGGAAGCCCTCGACCCCATCCTCCTCGCTTGGCACGCGGGCCGCCGCCGGAGGAGGAGGAGGAGATGAAGGGGGGGGTCAGGAGGAGGAGGAAACGAAGGGAAGAGGGAGGAGGTTTTTGTTGAGGAAGAAAGATGGCATAAACATAAACGTTCGGAAGTCAACGCGGGGATTTCTTGGATCGCCGCTGGACACCCTTCCTCTGCGCGCTGAGCACGCCAGGGGCAGCGCCATAGGCGCCGCCAGGGGAGGGAGTCCTGCGCCAGCCGAAGGAATCAGCGCGGACCTCCGAACATTTCTGTTCATGTAGTTTTGTTATTAGTCGGTTGTTTGTTGTTGTTACCTCGGAAGTTTGTTTGCCCGGATACTTCAACCCTGCAGTCGTGGCCGCGCTTCCCGATCGTGATGTTCTTGCTGTAAGAATGCTCGCCGCGGGGTCCGGGGCTCGGGTGGAGCTTGGCCGGCGTGAACGCGAGGAACTCCTGACGCCGCGCGTTCCAGTCAGCGGGGTCGCAGAGCGTCTTGCCGAACTTGCTCTTACGAGCGCCATCTTTGGGAAGCATGCGAGGCCAGGTGGGGTTTCGCGAGGTGGAGGGGGGGGATCAAGCCTCCCCCTCCGCCTCCTCGTCCATGCACACGTATGTGTGTATACATATGTATGTGTATATAAAAATTACAACACTACAGAACCTGTGCCTTACGCTATCTTACGGTATCTAACGCTAGCATATGCAGTTTAACAAATATGGTCGACCATACTATGTGTAAATATCCATACACACATGAACACATGTCGATGCACTTGTACACACATTCGTACATGCATATACACATAACAACATATATGCGTATTGCCATACTTATATGTGCGTATACACATGTATATCTGTATATACGTATATCATGCAACAACTGTCTTACGATACATTACGGTATGTAACGCTAGCGCGTCTGATTTCACATAATAGCGTCTCGCGCGCACACCGGCGCACACACAAACATACGCATATGTGTACTCACGTATTACAGAACTTGCACTTCACGATATCTTACGGTATCTGATGCTCGCGTGTGCGTGGGTGAAAAAAACAACACGGAATGATAACCTCTAATTCTTCCTCACCGAGCCGCCTCTGCCGCACCCCCCAAACCAGAACAACGGCCAGAACCACATAGCGTGGCAGAGCATAGCATGGCATTGCATAGCTCTAAACCATCTGAACATATATATACATACATGCGTGTGCGTGTTCATCATCGTTGTCTGACGGCCAGCCTGACACTTGCGATATCTTACGGTATCTTACGGTGCGTGATGCTGCACCGTAGCGCAGCATAGCATAGCAAAGCATAGCATAGTTCAATGCTAAGTGTGGATGTATGTGTATATATATATATATATGCGTGTTCATCATCGTTGTTCGTCGGCCAGCCTGGCACTTACGATGTCTTACGATATTGTACGGTGTTTGTTGCCGCTGCGTGGCATAGCACAGCATAACATCAATGCTATGGTGTATGTATAGGTGTGTGTGTGTGTGTGATCATCATCGGTATGCGCTGGCCAGTCTGTCACTTGCGCTATCTTACGGTATCTTACTGTGTTTTCGATGCCGCGGCGCCTGGTGCTGAAGATGTTGCTTCCGCGGCGTCCGAACATGGTGCTGAAGATGATGGCATCGCTGCGTCATCACCTGGTGCTGAAGATGATGCCATCGCTGCTGCCGGCCTCTTCATCCTTGCTGTCGCCTTTGCCTTCCCTTTTGGCTTGGGCTCACGTGTTGCGTCTTCCTCTGACTCCTCAGCGGCCGCCTCCTCCATGCCATCCTCAGCCGCCTTTCGGGCGGCCCGCGACTGCGGCGGCTTCTTGCCCTGGGCCTCCAAGAGCAACATTGCCGCCAGCGGGGGCTCGCTCGGCGGCGGGAGCCCACGCTTGTCCTCCTCTGCCTCCTCTGGCGCCTCCTGCGCGTCCTGCGCGTCCTCATGCGGCGCCTCCTCGTCGCACTCATCGTCCTCATCTGAGCGAGCGCCTTCAGGGAGATCATCGTGCTCCTGCCACGAGCCATGCGGCTTGCCGCCGTCCGCCTGCGTCTCGTCGCCTGCGGCTCGCCACTCCTGCCTCGTCACTCGCCTGCTCTCGCCACCCGCCTGCGGCTCGCCGCTCGGCTTCCCCTCGCAGCCCAGAGACTCGTCGTCGGAAATGACCATTGCGTGGCCCACGAGCTCCTGGCTCGTGGCGGAGGCTATGGGCGCGGGGGCCGCCTGCACCCATCACCCCCGCCGCCACCAGGCGTCCTATAGACCGAGGACGCCTGGGATAGGCACCACAAGTTCGTTCCTCTCCTTCCTCTCCTTCCTCCGTCCTCTCCTCTTGCCCATCCGTTCTCTTCCGTCCTTCCTCCATCCCTTCCCTCCTTCAGCTTTCGTCCTTCCTCCGTCCTCTCCTCTCCGTCCGTCTCCTTCCTCTCCTTTTTTCTCCTTCCTGCGTCCTTGTTGATGCCATCCACGTTGTGCACGCTATCCGCCTTGGACATCATCAGGTTGGCCGCGATCTGCTCCAGCTGAGCCTCCGTCAGCGAGGGATTGGCATCTGCCAGCTCCGCCACGATAAGGTCCACGTCCTCCTTCTTCGGCACCTCCTGAGCCTCGCCGTCTGGGATAGGCACAGCCTCGGGCTCCATGGACAGGAGGTTCGCTCTCTTGAACTTCGGCTTCGTCCTCTCCTGGGGGACATCGTTTTGTTCCCCTCTTGTGTTTCTTTCTCTATCTCTCTCCCCCTGTGTATGTATACATATTTATATATAGCCACAGAACATGTATCTTACGCTATCTTACGACATCTAACGTTAGTGAGTGCGCGTTGACATAACTGGATTTACATACTATGCGCATGTGTGTATATGTGTATACATAATACAAGAATACACATACGCGTATATGCATACACATATACATATATGTGCATATATTTATATATGTACACAAATTACAAACATACCTTGAATCATCTCGAGCCGAGATCCTATCATCATCGCGCAGGGCCCTGGGCAACTTACGATATCTTACGGTATCTAACGGTACTTGTGCCCAAATATCATCACCATCCCCCTTCCCCCTCTTCCTCCCTCTGAGGGGAAGTGGGGGAGGGGGCAACTTACGATGTCTCATGATTTCTAACGGTACTGATGGCATACTGTCCGAACATCCCCACCATCCCCCCCCCCTCCTCCTCCACCGCACCCTTTCCTCTGAGTGGGAGGGGATATGATGGGGAGAGGGGGGGGGACCTTACGATATCTTACGATATCTAACGGTACTTGTGCCCCAACATCATCACCATCCTATGTCTTGTTCCTCCTCCCCTTTTCCTTCGGAGGGCAACTTACGATATCTCACGGTATCTCACGGCCTGCAGTAGGAGCTCCGGCCACAAGACATTTTCCGCAAAACAATCAACACTGAATCACCAGGAAAGTTGCCGATGTTTTTGCTTGGGAACCCCTTCGTTTCCTTTTGTAAAACCACCGAAACCCAAGAGACCCAGGGTACCCTGGTGGGAGCAGGGTGTTTCTTGGCATGAGCCCCCACTGTATGCCCCCCTCCTCATACTCATGCACCTCGCTATTTCTCTTACTCGTGGCCCATGGGTACCATCCTGCAGCCGCGGATCAGCATACGCCGCACCCAATCCCAGACTGCCGGGGCTGATCTGAACCGGGTGCGGATCCTTCTCTGGGTCATCATCCTTCTCTGGGGTCTCAATCTCCGACGAAGCACCGCGCCTAGTCCTGGTCACAGGCTCGGGAGGGACCAACTTCTTCAACTCGGCGATCTGGTCGTCCTGGGGGCCCACATGGCTGCGGGCCCAAAACTCACGACCGGACCTCACGACCCAATGTTTCATCTTGCGAGCCTGATCGATCCGCAAGGGTCATGACGCCCGAAGCGGGACGCAAATTTCACTCGTTTTTTTCACGAGCATCCGCGCCCATCCCCCTTCCCCCTTCTCCTCCTCCTCCATCTCCTTTCTTTGAGGGGGAGGGGAGAGGGGAGCAACTTACGCTATCTCACGGTATCTAACGCCCACCATCCCCATTCCCCTCCTCTTCTTCCTCCACCTCCCCATCCTCTTCTTGAGGTAGAGGGAGACCCTTGGACCCACATCGGTCCCTTGACCCTGTTCTGGAAGATCTGGCCAGGCGCAACAAATAGCTGACCATCGCGTGGATGACCTGCGGGTTTGCATATGTATATATGCGTGCGTGTGTTCATCATCATTGTTCGTCGGCCAGTCTGACACTTACGATATCTTACGGTATCTTACGGCGTTTGATGCCATAGTATAGCATAGCATAGCTCAATATTGTATGTATATGCGTTTGTGTTATTCATCGATGTTCGTGGGCCAGCCTGGCACTTGCGATATCTTACGGTATCTTACGGCGTTTGATGCCACAGCGTGGCATAGCATAGCATAGCTCAATATTGTTTATGTATATAGATATGCGTGTTCTTCATCGTTGTTCGTTGACCAGCCTGGCACTTACGATATCTTACGGTATCTTACGGCGTTTGATGCCACAGCGTGGCATAGCATATCATGGCATGGTTCAATACTACAGATACGCGTGTGTCTTCATCAACGTTGTCCGACGGCCAGCCCGGCACTTACGATATCTTACGAAATCTTACGGCGTTTGGTGCCGCAGCGTGGCATAACATAGCATAGCATTGTTGAATACTATATACGTGTGTCTGTGCGTGTGTGTGTTCATTATCATTGTTCGTCGGGCAGTCTGGCAGTTGCGATATCTGATGGTATCTTATGGCATGTGATGCCGCAGTGTGGCATAGCATAGCATAGCTCAATATTGTAGATATGTGTGTCTTCATCATCGTTGTCTGACGGCCAGTCTGGCACTTACGATATCTTACGGTATCTTACGGCGTTTGATGCCACAGCGTGGCGTAGCATAGCATAGCTCAACAGTGTACGTACATATGTATATAGATATGTGTGTGTTCTTCATCGTATTTCGTCGGCCAGCCTGGCACTTACGATATCTTACGGTATCTTACGGCGTTTGATGCCAGATCGCGGCGTGGCATATCATGGCATAGTTGAATGCTTCAGATACTTGCGTGTCTTCATCATCATTGTCCGACGGCCAGCCTGGCACTTGCGATATCCTACAGTGTCTGACAGCGTCTGGTGCCGCAGCGCGGCGTAGCATAGCATAGCATTGCATGGCATAGCTCAATACTATTTAAATATATATATATATATGTATGTGTATGCGTGTGTGAGTGTGTTCAACATCGTTGATCGTCGGCCAGCCCGACACTTACGATGTCTTACGGTATCTTACGGCGTTTGATGCCACATCGTGACATAGCATAGCACAGCATAGCTCAATGCTATATGCGTGTGTGTGTGCGTCCATCATCGTTGTTCGTCGGCCAGCCTGGCACTTGCGATATCTTATGGTATAGTATGGCGTTTGATGCCCCAGCTTGGCATAGCATAGCACCGCATAGGGCAATGCTATAGACATGTGTGTATTCCTCGTCGTTGTCTGACGGCCAGTCTGTCACTTACGATATCTTACGGTATCTTACGGTTTTATCTTTCGATGTCCGTTCGACCGATCCCTAGTAGTTGCTCCATTTCGAGGGCGCATCGCCTCTCTCCTGCTCGACAGTGCGGCCCATGTTCCACTCGCTGCACCTGTCCAGCTCATGCACTGCCATGCTGTAGACATCTGCGGTGGGCTGGACCCCTAGGCGGCGGTTCTCAAGGCCCCTTCGAAACGCAGCCTGTGCCATCTTACGATATCTTACGCTACCTTACGCCATGCGCCCGCATGGCGCGAGGTGGCGTACAGTAGGAGCTCGGCCACAAGAAGCTTTCCGCAAGAAATCCCCTCAGAAACCCATCATTTTTTTGTCCGGGGACCTTACACTTCCCCAGGAATACCGCGGAAACCCAAGAGACCCAGAGTACCCTGGAGGGAAGCAGGGCGTTTCTTGGCATGAGCCCCAATGCAAGAGACACGAGGGGACAAGGGTTTGTCGAGAAGTTAGCGAGATGGCAAGGGTTTCTCGAGGACGAGGGACATGAAGGACTAGGGAGAGGGAGAGAGAGAAGGAGAGAGAGTGGGGGGGGGTAAGAATCTGAAAGTGCGTTCCGAAGGCCGGCCTTTCAGCCTCGTCAAGATCGCCTTGATGATATCAAAATTCGACTTGATGTCGTTCTGGCTCACCTCTGGGCACAGGGCGTGGAGAAGTGGAGACGGGATGAGGGAGGTGCAGGGGCGCGCCCTCGCATCTCCCCCATCTTACGGTATCTTACGATATCTTATGGGGAAGGGGGGGTGGAGAGTAGAGAATGAGGAGGGCACCTTGGGTTTGCCATCTGGCGGCGCGATCGTCCCCACCACGAAGAGCTCCTTGATCCTCTCGCAGCGCTGCACCCGCTCCGTAGTCAAGCCCTGGGGGGCGCCGCACGTCCACGCCCATATGGGGGGGCGGGGGCGATCCCCTATGGGCATGGGTGGGTGTATTCTTCGGATATCGTGTAGCTTACGTCATCTTACGCTATCTCATGGGGGAGGGCGCGTGCGATTTGCGTCGCGCCGACCTCGCTGATGGCGGCCACGAGAGCGTCGCATTGCTCGCTTGGGGCCCGCGGGAAGTCCTGGGCCCCCTGGGGGCCCTCCTCCTCGGAAGGGCCCTCGGTCCTTTGACCGGCCGACGCCATCTGAAGCCGAAAAGGCTGTGAAGGTGAGGTAGGGGGAGAGACCTTGAAGCTGGTCCTACATATGCCTCTACATGTCGAGGCGTTTCTACATCCCAGTGGGCCAGAATGCCTGGTGAGAGGGTGCATCTTACGATATCTTACGGTATCTAACGGAGCCCCCTTTCCCACCCCCGTATTTTTCCCCCAAGTCCCTGGCCTCAATCGATGTCCATGGGCGAGTCCAAAAATATGGGCGGGTCGAGGTCGACGATAGGAGGGCCCCTGGAACGGGGCGAGTTGACGGTCTCAGCGTCGGAGTCTCCAGAACTCGCGATGCACTCGGGGTAGGCGAACCAGGGAAGCCGAACCTCAGAAGAGGAAAATGTACCGACACCGCTACCCCGCCGCCGTTTTGTCCTTCTTGGGCTTTCTGGGGATTCCTCGTTGCCACGGTTGGATTCGCCTCGAGATTCTGCTCAGAGAGCACTCTTGGAAAGGTTTGGGGACAGCGGTGTCGGCACTTGTTGGTCCTCCCAGAACCACGCGATCATCGGCCCATCGCCGGGCCAAGGGCCCCCATGGATGGAGCGCATCTTCAGCGCCAGGGGGATTGCACCGAGAATAATCCAGACGTTCTTCATAGTAGTCCAGTGGGAAGAAGACTGGCACATCGCGCGGGAGAATGGCGCAGCGGGGGCGGTGATCTGGCGGGAACGACCACAGGCCGGGCAGGCCAAAGAAGTTGTCTTCGACGAGCGTTCTCCAGCGAAAGAAAGGTTTGGACACCTGGGCCATTTCGAGCCAGACGCTCTGGGAAATCAGTTTCGTGTTTCGGTGTGTATGTTTGCCCTCATCGCCCGTCTATCAATTAAATGTTTGATTTAACCATATGTGGTTTTGCGTTTTCGTGGTGCAATGCGCCTTGTTGTTTACAGCATTGTTGTTTATGTGTGCTGTCGCTTGGCGCTGAAAGAACATTCGCCTCGGTGGCCCAGCGTGTATTCACTCAATCTCGCGAAGAGTGTTTCCGTTTGGTGGGCTATAAATGCGTTTGTTTTGTTTGTTTTGTTTTTCTTTTTAGATAAAACAGAAAAAAAGAAGAGCAGCGGAAAACAACTGGGATTGCGTTTCCGCTTGGCGCTAAAAATGTGGTTTCTTTTGTCGCTCAGCGCGCATTTCCGAATCGCACGAGGAGTTTCCCGTCTGTTGGGTGGTCGAATGCGCGTTTGTTGATTAATTTTAAGTTTGCGTTTTCAAGTGGTTGTTTCCTTCGTCTCCCAGCGCGCTTTTTTGGACCGCGCGAAGAGTTTTGCGCTGGCTGGGCGGTGAATTTCGATGGTTTTCGTTTGTTGTTTTTGATTTGAACTGTCGTTTGGCGTTAATTATGTTGTTTCTGCGGTCGCCCAGCGCGCTATTTAATAACGCGCAACAAATTTTTGAAATCGTCAGGGGCGTGAAACCCTTAAGCATTGGACACCGGGAGAGCTCCCCCAATGCTTAAGGCTTAAGCATTCAGAGAGCTTCAAGAGCCTCTGGGTAGGTCGGGCATGGCCGCGGCCGGCTGCTCCAGCGCCCTGGCGCCACCCGACGTCGCGCGGTCCGCCCCCAGGGTGGCCAGACTGCTGGCGGGCCGCGGCCGAGGCCGCAGGCCTCGCCGCATCGGCGCCTCGGGGCAGCGCCCCCGGCGCAGGGGCGGCAGGCAGCCCGCCGCGGGCTGCGCGGGCGGCGGCCGGCAGGGCCCGGCTCCGCCGAGTGGCTGACGCAAACCCCGTGGCCTTGAGCCTGCGATGCGACCGACGGCGCGACGGATTGCCCTGGGCTCGCTGAAGTGGCTGAGACCTCGCTGAGGCTCAGGACGCCCAGGTCGGGCTGAGCCTCGAGCTCATGCTGCTCATGGCTGTCTATAGGTTGGTGATGACGCTGATGTTGCTCATTGTGTCATCGTGCATATATGATGGCTGTTAGCTAACGGCTCTCGTTCACAATCCTGTCCATGAATCGCATCGTTCACATGGTGGCAGTGTGGCTCCGGAGTTTGCTTGCTGACGACGCGTTCGCTCTGGGGTCCCTCGGGGGTCAGGGCGTTCGGTCGGGATATGCAAGACGGAATGCACCAGGCCAGCGAGCAGGAAGTGTTGCCATCAAAGATCCGAGAGGCCTCGTCTGCACAGTTGAGCTCACTCGGGATCCAGCGGGCGACGAGGCGAATCTGACGAGCCAGGACGCACGCGCTGATGCGTCTGATGACTGCCAACATTGAGAAATCTCTTGAACGAGGTCGGCAGATCGACGGCACCGCTCCCATGTTATCGCGCAGACGCAGATGCCTGGTATCATGCCCCCGCCGCGTCTGGGCGAGGCGACGCGCGGCGGCCGGGGCGGCGCGGGCTTCCAAAATGGCAATGCCCTCAGCCCTGGCCATAACCCCGCTGCGGCAGGGACTCCAGCGCGCCTGGTCAAGCCACCCGGCGGGCACCTCCTCGAAGACCTCGTCGAGTGCCCAGGCGTCTGCAGAGGCCCCCCCCATCGGGCGCCGACCGGCGCCGGGGCCCGGCGCCCTCGTCGTCGACGAAGCCGGCGCGCTGCATTGCGCGCTGGCGCGGGGCCAGCTCCAGGTCAAGGCGGAGCCGGCCCCGCTCGGCCACGCGCCCCGCGCGGGCGACCTCCCTGGCGCCCATCGTGGTGGAGGTGACGCCGAAGCCGCTCTCGGACGCATCGGAGGCGGTGACGCAGCGGTTCCAAGGCAGCACCAAATCACTGCTGACGAAGACCAGGAGGTCTCCGAGGCAACTGAGCTCCTCGCGCGCGGAGGTCTACATCTCCTGCCGCCCCCAGTAAGTGGCCTGAATGAAAGCGTAGCTGGCCGATAAGACGCTGAGCAGCTCGCGCCTCGCAAAGCCAGCGTAACTGGGCGTCCACGGCGGCGGTCACCCCCCTGTTGAACCGAGCCATCTGCCAGTTCGGAGCCCTTCCCGGGATCTTGCGCGCGTCCAGGATGGTCTGGAACCGCCTCGCCAGCACCTCGAAACCTGCCAGCGCAGGCGCGTTCAACTGGTCGAGCGTGGAGGCGTAAAACATGATGTCCACGAGGCAGGTCAGCTCGTGCACCACCCTGTCGTTCACGTCTACCTGCTCCGTCCGCGCCCACAGCTGCAGCCACAGACGCGGGTCCTCCAAGGGCCAGTGCTGGCCGGGGGCGCGGTAGCTCTCCTGGACGGCCTTGCGATGCGACTTGTATCTCTCGCCCTGATCGTCGTAGTCTATCCACAACGTGCGTGCGTCCTCGGCCGCGGGAGGCGGTGTCGCCGTGCCGCCGGCGACGTCCGCGCCGTCGGGGCCGGTCGGCGGCTCCAGCGGCGGCGGCACCGGAACGCCCGCTCCAGCCGGCTGCAACTGGGCGACCAGCTCCTCGCGGCGGGCGCGCCTGGCCTCGTCCACCTCCGTCACCGGCACGAGCTCAGCACGACGGCCCTGGCCACGGCAGATGACCATCGCGTCGTAGTCCGAGAGTCTGTAATCCTTGGGTGCCGACCGTCGCCTCGTCGCCAGGCCCGCCGGCCCGGCCGCCCTCCATGAGCAGCCAGGCGTAGCCCCTCGGAGTGTCCTGCGGGCCGCGCTGGGGTACTCCTCGACCAGCTGACCGTCAGGCGCCGCCGCCACCCCCGCTGCGTCAGCCGCCGCGGCTCCAGCAGCCGCATCGGCTGGGGGTCCGTCATCCGCCGCGGCCGCCGCCGCCGCCGCCGCGCCACGGCGCAGCGGCAGGCGCGGAGGCAAGAAGCGGCCGCCGAACATGGTGTCCAGGGGCACCACCTCCCGATCTGGCATCACCACGTCTGTGACCTCGATCGGCGGGTCGCCCGCCGCGGCTCCGTCCTCAAGGGCCAGGCGCCGCCCCTCGCGGATGTAGCCATTCAGGTCGTCCAGGGGCAGGGCGCCCGGGAATCTGTAAAATGACGTGTCGAGCGGTGGCAGCCGCCCGCCTGGGCAGAAGTCGAGGACCCGCGTCACCCCATTGGCACCCTCGCTGCCATCCAGCACCTCGGCTTACATGTCGAGGTCGGGGGTCAGGATGACTCACTTGTCGCGCGTCTGTGGCCACAGCGCGATCCTCTCGTGGTACACGACGTCCGCGTCGCACCACGCCAAGAACCGCTTACCAGGGAGGAGGCGCCTCAAGCACGCCTCCCCCGCGTCGGGCCCAACGAGCGCCACGGTTCACACGACCCCGTCCGACAACTCTGACTGCCACACTCCACGTCGCGGCGAACGCCGTCTGGACTACCCAGCTGGCGACCCCGATGGCGGCGACCTCCTCCCAGCCTAGCTCCACGGCCAGGCACTCTGGGCACGGCGCCGCCTCCGGGCACCTGGGGCAGACGCACGGCGCGACGTCTGGGCACGGCGCCGCCTCCGGGCAGCTGTACTCGCAGCCGGGCGGGTCTGGGCCCGGCGGGCCCGGCGGGCAAGGCTGCCTCCACGAGCACAGCGAGAGCACAATCGCAGTGATGGGGCCGCTCCAGAACGCAGGAAAGCCCTGGGGCTGCATGCAGCTCAAGGCCGCAGGTCGCAGAGACAGCTTTCGAGCCAAAAAGAGCAGCGACCGAGAGCTGACTGGCAAGACCAACCAATCCCAGACAGTGCAAGCACGACGGAGCGAGGACCCCCAGGGAGCGAAACGCGATTATCAAGGCGCTCACGCACCGAAGGAAGGGGGGTCCACCAGAGCAACAACAAAGGCGCTCCTAGCATCATTCATGCGCCCGCACTCCCATCATAATCGCCATCATCATCGCCATCAGCATCATCATCACCCCAATATCGCCCCCATCTCCATGCTCACGCCGTCCTGCAACAAAATGAATGCAAGGGCCCGCTGGCCACGCGCAAGCCTTGAGGAGCGCCTGGCCCTCCCGCTGCAGCCGCTGGGGTGCCTGCCCGAAACAAAGCGGCCGCGGGAGAGGGGGGAGGGGGGCGGCGCTGCCAGCTGAGGCCGCTGCGAGCTGACAGGCGGGTGGAACATTGGCGGCGTGCATGTCCAGGGGGAGGAGGAAGAGGCCGAGCGATAGAGAGAAAGAGGGGAGGAGGGAGAGAGAGGGAGGCGGATATACACAAACAGACAAGACTGATCTATAGAGACAGAGACAGAGACAGAGACGACGACAGCGACACACACAAACACACACACACACACACACACGCACACGCACACGCACACGCATACGCAAACACACGCACACACGCCCACGCCCACGCCCACGCCCACGCCCACGCACAAGCACAAGCACACACACACACTGACACTCATACTCACACGCGCACACACTCACACACGAAAGCACACATACACAACACACAACACACAACACACACAGCATACACACACACACACACACACACACGCGCGCACGCGCACGCGCACGCGCACGCGCACGCGCACGCGCACGCACACGCAAGCGTACACGCGCACACGCAAACGCACACGCACGTGCACACGCACGCACGCTTACGCGCCCACCCCCCCACTCACACTCACACGCAAATATTTCAAGTCAGCGGCGCAAAGGGTCCTCAAGCGCGGGCAGCAGATGGAAATGACACTTGCGATCGAACGCGCACACACACACACACACACGCACACACACACACACACACCTCCTCGTGGCGGCTCATCGGAAACGCGTCTTGCACATCCCTGCCTCGTGACTCCCCAGAGTGTGGGGGGTAGGCTGTGTTGGGACTGTGCCCTTCCCCTCTCCCTCGCTCCCTTTTCCTCCTCTCCGTCCTCTCCTCCCCCCTCCGTTCCTCGTCCTCCCCTGGGGTTCACAATTCTCGCCGCGGTTCACTCCCCCGCCAGGGTTGTCTCTCGGAGGTGTGTTTATTTCGTTTGCGGGGATGGGAACAATGGGCGCGGCTAGCCCATACGCCATTCGAAGTGCCCCCTTCTGAACTGCATTGAAAAGGTATGGTCGCTGCTGCTGTGTTTGTGTCCTCTTGACTATGCTCGGGTCGGCCATCCTATGTGCCAAAAAGATTGCTTGGGGGCGGGAATGCATAACCTTCCCGGGATCATCACGCCGCGGAAGCGGTTGGGGCTTCGGCACTCTCCTCCGTGGGGGTTTCGGCTCCGGCCGGGGCCTCGGTGCCACCAGCGGATCCTGGGGTGCAAACCAGCGACTCGTTTGCCCAACGCGCGTCGGTTTTTGAACCGCATGTGGCGTGTGCTGTAGCGAGCGTTTCCATCGAATGGGACGCACAAAAACATACTAATACTATATGTCCTCCTTGGAGGCGCGCGTACGACCTGAACATACAGTATACCCATCTTGTAGTATATCGTTTCCCGAGCGGTGTGGCCAGAAAGCGCCCGCCACGACGCATATACTATAAGATTTCTCGGTGCGCGCGTCGCCCCTGGGGCGGCGACGCACATATAGTATAAGTATGTTGGGGTG
>CAUYUJ010000325.1:0-167500 GCA_963575745.1 Prorocentrum cordatum
AGGAGTAGGAGTAGGAGTAGGAGTAGGAGTAGGAGTAGGAGTAGGAGTAGGCGTAGGAGGAGGAGGAGGAGGAGGAGGAGGAGGAGGAGGAGGAGGGGGGCCTCTCGCCAAAGTATGTCCGGGGCTACCCTGACTCCAGATCCGTCGTACGTTGGTTGATTATCCGACTGAAGAGTGCGTCGGAAATGCAGCCCCGAGGACGCGACAAAAAGAGAAATCCCCGCCTCAATACACGGGGGAGAATCTGTTCGCACAAACATGGAGGAAACAGCGACGGCAAAATAAGGTGGAGTATCGACATCAGAAGAGCTTGACAAGCAGGGCAAACGTTCCCATCCTACCCGCAAAATCGTCCAACCTCTTCCTCCTCCCCCTCCTGGTGTTTTTTTTCGGGTCGCCTCGGGCCTATGGCGGCTTTTCGGGGCGATCCAAGCACCCGGGAACGCTCTCGACGAGGCGCAGCTGCTGGAGCGCCTCCCGAACAACGCCCGATCGCCTCCGCAAACAGACGCGAGCTCGCCCAGCACGAAAACCTCCGAAAACCAACATACGAATCCAAGAGCGGGGCGGGCCCCCACCCCCTCCGCCTCCGCCCCCACCTCCTCCGGCTCCTCCTCCTCCGCTTCCAGCTCCACCTCCTCCTCCTCCTCCTCCTCCACCTCCGCCTCCTCCTCCGCCTCCTCCTCCTCCTCCTCTCCTCCTTTTCCTCTTCCGCCGCCTCCCCTCTCCTCCGTCCGCCTCCGCGCCTCCTCCTCCTCCTCCTCCTCCTACCCCTCCTCCTCCTCCTCCTCCTCCCTCCTCCTCCATCCTCTGCATCCTCCTTCCACCGCCCCCTCCTCCTGTCTCCCTCCACCTCCTCCTCTCCTCCTCCTCCTCCCCCCTTCCCTCCTTGGGCGCGCGCGTCTCCGCCCTCCTCCACTCCCTGAGGCGCGCGTCTCCTTCCTCCCTCCTCCACCTCGTCCGTCCTCCTCCTCCACCTCCTCCCTCCCGCTCCTCCTCCCCTCGTCCTCCTCTCTCCACTCCCATCATCATCATCCTCCTTTCCCCCCTCAGTTCTCTCGCCTTCATTCCTCGCCCACTTCCTACGTGTGCCTCTCGCCTCATCGTCTCCGCCTCCCTTCTCATCCTCTTCTCTGGAAAAAACTTCCGACGGTGTTTGTTGGTACCTTAAGTTCCAAATCCGAACTTCTATCCTCCTCCTCCTGCCCCCTCCCTCCTCCTCCTCCTCCTCGCCTCCTCCTCCATCCCACGCCCTCCCCTCCCTCCCCTTCACCCCCTCCTCCTCCTCCCCCCCCCCCTCCTCCTCCTCCTCCTCCTCCTCCTCCTCCTCCTCCGCGTCGCCTTCGCCGTCGAGCGGAGCGAGTAACCCACGACGCCGATCATGAAAGGAGCAACCCACGTATCGCCCCACAGCTTATCCGGGCATGGCACCGCATCAAACTCGACATCGTCGAGCGCGTCGATCACCTTCTGCGAGCACGTCAGCATCTTCATGTTGCCGCCCTTCGTCTTCTTCGCCAAGTTGGCCTGGACCTCCTTGTGCTTGTCGTCCACCGCGCCCTGGAAGATCGCGACGAGCTCCCGCAGCTTCGCGTGCACCTTGCCGCTCCGGAAGAGTACGGGGTCTGCCATGTTCTCCGCCGTCCAATCGGTGTCCGGGTCGATGCACTCCGCCGGGAAGTTGTCGAACTTCTTCTCATCGACGCTCTTGACCACGTTAGCGAGATGCTTCGTCGTATTCGGCGGCACTGCGGCGGCACTAAAGTTTTTCCCGAACTTCCCCATCTTGTATCGGTCCTTGGCAGCATCAGACAGCTTCCTCTTCTTGGCTTCCTGGATGGCCGTATCGGCTAAGCTCTTCATGTCCGTGAAGGTGACGTTGAGCATCTGCGCGGCCTGGAGATCATCGTTCGTTTTCTGCTTCGCCCCCGCGTACGAGTCGACGGTGAAATCCCTGCCCTCGAGCGCGGTCAGGTTCTCGATGGCAGCTTGCACCGTGATCCTGGCACTCTGCTCGCGATCGTCGAAGTTGACCCTCGCGAGAAACTCTGGCGCAAACTCCTCCAGCTTGGCCTTCATCGCCCGCACCTTCCCCCACGAGCCCGTCTTGGGCATCTGCCCCAGCGCGAGCTCGCGGCCGCCGATCAGATCCTGCAGCACGGACTTGAAGGCTTCCCTCGCCTGAGTCATCTCCTTCATGGTGGCTGCGAATCCCGGCGCCGCCGCAGGCTGCGCGCCGCGAGGGGCCGCTGGGACCCCTGGGCCAGTCCCCGGGACTGCTGGGATGCCCAGGGCCGCCCCGTCAGCGGCCATGGGAGGAGTGGCCGCCCCCCCACAAGGAGTGGCCGTCCCCAGCACATTGAACGCACCGCCGTCGCCGAAGAACGCGGTGTCCGCGCTGCCGTTGCCGAAGCTGAAAACACTCATGCCATCTCCTGAGCCGCGGGAGCCGCTAGCCGCCGCGCGCCCGCTGCCGTGCAAGCCATGGCCAGCATCGGCGATGAACTTGTCCTCCACGGAGGTCCTGCTCTTGACCCGGCGCTCTGCCCGGGGAACCCCGCCAGGGGCAACACTCTGCGATCTCTTCAGGAGAGTCTCCTTCTTGTGCCCGCTCCTGACACGATAGCGCTTGAACTCGGCGACGGCCACGGTGTCGCGATCTCTCGAGTCCTTCTCGCGGTGCACGCTGGGGTCGTTCCACGCCTGCTCCCACTCCTCCGAGGCTTCGTCGGAGTCGCACCCTTCAAAGAGCTTCATGCGGGCTTTGAAAGCTCCTTCGGGGTCGCTGGGGAGGGGACTGGGAGGATTTAGGGCGTGCCCCCCTCACGTTTTACTTACTCCTCCTCCTCCTCCTCCTCCTCCTCCTCCTCCTCCTCCCCCTCCCCCTCCTCCTCCCCCTTCAGTAAGGGGGCCCAAAACTTGAGGGGGGCACGGCACAGGGGAAGATGAGGAGAGGGAGAACGAGGAGGAGGAGGAGGAGGAGGATGATGATGATGATGATGAAGCGCCTTGAAAGGTCGGTTCTCCCAAAACACAAACCTGAGAAGCCACCAATACGCCAAATGCGCACGGTAGAGAAAGAGGGAGGCGAGAGGAGAGGCGGAAGGAAGATGAAGCAGAGGAGAGGTGAAGCCCAGCCCAGGATTGAAACCCATGATACTGAAAGAAATCATGAATGATAGATTGTCCGATGTCCCAAATGAATCCCACCACAAGGTCTCTCTTGCTTTGAATGAAGAAGAGAAAAATGAGAAACGTAATGCAAGATAAAGGAGTATGCTCAAATTGATCAACAATCTTGAGTGGCTTGAGTAGCTCTTGAAGCCAATCTTGGGGGCATACGGTCCCAAGGTCTGAAGTAAACAAGAAGTAAAGAAATCTTTCATTGAGTCCCATGAAACCCATTGAACATAAGTAGCAACCAAGACGGATATATGTACTGAACGAAAGTCTAAAATAGAAACTGACTGTCCCAAGCACGCAATGAACCCAGAAGATACGGAGGCATACAAGATGGAATGTCAAAGCCGAGTGAGAACTCAACCGTGACAACCCACCCCAGGCATATCAAGACCAATGGAGTAAGGTTGAATTCAAACAAGTATGGAGGGCGCAAGATGGATCTGTTTATAACCTCTTGTATTTTGCCAACCAACAACGTTGAAGAACATGCATAGGAGATTGAGGGATACTGGGAGTCCTCCAAAAAAAACAAAAAAAAAAAAAAACACTAAAAAATAGACGCCAAGAATACACACAAAGCCGCAAAAACGAGGGCCCATGCACCGCAGACGCCAGGGGATTCAGTCTGTCGGAGTCCCAGGAATTGCATTCACGGGTACTTCCAGCGCCACTTTTCCACAAAGAAGTCTCCGTCCCACCAGTAGTCAGATAGGCACCATACCACTGGGTGAGGCCAGCCCGATTCGGGGTCGAACCACGTGTCATAGTACTCCGTATACCAGACTTTGGTGTAGACTTTTTTTTTTCTCCCGGAAAGGCGCGGGCCCAGGTCTTTCTCTTTTAGTTGGATAAACCAATCCCCCAGGTGGCCAAACGTGAAGGAACGCGGCGGACTTTTTTCCCTGACAATATCCGAGGTCGAAGGGGCCCGGCGGATTTAAATTATGAAGGAATGTCTCGAAGCGAAACGCTTTGTTCTTGAAAGTCCCGATCGGAAAATCACAGGGTGCGCGGCCTCTTTTTCTGTGTTAAGGATTCCTCTGCTCGAGCGAAACGCTTGCTCCGCAGAGTTTGCCGAGGATGTCTCGAGCGAAACGCTTGTTTTGCAGAGCCGACCGCGACGCGGAAAAGCGCCCCGCGCGAAGGAATTTCGATGATGTCTCGACTAATTCCTTTGTTTTTTGTACGATTTCCTGGAATTTTGGCAGGATGTCTCGAGCGAAATGCACGACCCCACCCTAGCACGACCATACCCCAGCACGACCACACCCCAGCACGACCAGACCCCAGCACGACCCCACCCCAGCACGACCCCACCCCAGCACGACCATACCCCAGCACGACCACACCCCAGCACGACCCGACCCCAGCACGACCCAACCCCAGCAAGACCACACCCCAGCACGACCACACCCCAGCACGACCTCACCACAGCACGACCACACCCCAGCACGACCACGCCCCAGCACGACCACGCCCCAGCACGACCACGCCCCAGCACGACCACCCGCCAGCACGACCACCCCCCCAGCACGACCACCCCCCAGCACGACCACCCCCCAGCACGACCACCACCCCAGCACGACCCCCACACCCCCAGCACGACCACACCCAGACCACACCCATCGACCCCCGTGGAATGTTTCGTGGCGTGTCTGGTTGAGTGGTTGCCTGTTCGTGGGGTGTCTCGTGGAATGTTTCAACGGGTGTCTCGTGGAATGTTTCGTGAGGTGTCTCGTGGAATGTTTCGTGAGGTGTCTCGTGGGATGTTTCGCGGGGTGTCTCGTGGGATGTTTCGTGAGATGTCGCCCAGTTGGGTATCGTGAAAACGTGACCATGCTGCACATGTCTTTATCCCTTTCCGGGTTCGTGGGTCCATCATGTCCTCTTCACAGTAGTTCCACATTCCTCCTGAGCCGTGTGTCCACTTGAGACGCTTCTTGGCGGCTAGCTTGACTGGAAGGCTGCGTTTGGCCACCCCCTGGAATTGGATATGGATGTGGATGTTCCCCAGCCGTCTCGGACGAGAGTTCCCGTCAGCATTTGAGGCGAAACGGCTACTGACCAGCAGCCAGTTCTTTCCAAGGAACTCTCCGAACCCTTTCGTCGGGACCCCGAACGTTGACATACAGTCCCTTAAAGCCGCTGTCCCGACAAGCTTTGAAAAGCGGGATTTTGCACCAGTCATAAGTGAAATGAGGACCACCAAGGTCCGATGGTACAAGAAACCGAGCTGGCAACTTGACCACCCTTTGGAATAGCAGCGTAGAGCAGTATGAGAGTGCCTCAAGATCTTGTTTAGACAGGAAGCAGACTTTGCGTTTAGACCTGCAAAGCTTCCCCTGAAAGATAACGTGAGGGTCCGATGCCTTGGGAAGTAGCATACTGAAAGCTTGAGCCCGAGGCTGCAGGAGCCGACAGGAGGCAAGGGAAGGGGAGGGGGCCACCCCCCCAGACCCCAGGAGAGGAGAACAGACTCGAGTCCCAGAACACGGAGGCATCCTGAGGAAGGATGGATTGTTGCGAAGCCACGGTGTCCCTAAGATCGCATGGACCAGGCGGGTCCCAGATAGAATCGCACAAGTGACATCTCCTGGTGTCAGCCAATCCCCTAGGTGGGAGGCAAAGAGAGGAGAGGAGGACACAAATAGGTCTCGATACAGACCCAAATGCAAATTCCGTGGGGCGTCAAATACCCCGCTCCATTAGAGGAGGAGGAGGAGGAGGAGGAGGAGGAGGGGGGAGCGAGGAGGGAGGAGGGAGGAGGGGGTAGGGAGGGAGAGGAAGGAGGAGGGAAGAGGGAGGGAGGGGGATACCTACGACAATTTGTTCTACACCCACGGTCGTTTATGCAGCATGACGACGCCGTCCTGCTTGTAAGACTCCGCGAAGCTGCTCGCCTGTTCGATGAGATTGACCGCTAAGTCCTGGTGCTCAGGGCCCCTGCGCTCCTGCTCCTTGACGACGAGGTGCAGCACGAGCCTGGGCCACTGCGCCTTGTTCCTTTCCTTGAGAAGCTTGAGCGCCTGCTGAGCCGTCGTGACCTTCTCACCAGCGTGCTTGCTCGCCATCTTGTCCTGGCGATCGGCCTGCTGATCGAGGTATTTGGCAGCCGACTTGCAGGGCTTGTGAAAGAGAGTTGGAGCAGCGGGGTTGCCGACTTCGACCCTGTTGTCAGCCTCCGTGGGGAAGTTGCACACGAAGCATGGGTCGATGACGCTGTCGACCTCCATCTCGACCAAGTCGCCCTGCTGGTCCAAGGACAACTGCTTCACTGGGCCAGAAGGTTCCTGCTCCTCGCCTTTGCCCTGGCGACGGCGGCGGCCGCCGGGGCGGGCGCGGCGGGCGGCGCCGCGGCCGGCCCTGCCGCTGCCGCCGCCAGCGGCGCCGGCATGGGGCGCGGCCGCCTCCTCCTCGCTCTCCAACACCGGCGAGCTGGGCGCGGCCGCCATGACCAGCGGCGGCGATGCGAGATGGAGCCTGATTTTCTTCGGATTCGGGCAAGTTCACTTGCATGGATGGGGGGGGGGCTGGGTCTGAAGCAAGCCGAAAACAATTCGACGCGCGGAAAACACGCAAGTCGAAAGGCACCTGCGCACTCGCGTTCGATTGAAGAGGGGCGGCGGGGGCGGGGGGGGGTGCGAACGCCATGCAAGTAAGCTTGCCTGGATATGAAGAAAAACAAGCTCATGCTGGAAGGCCGCGCGACAGGCAGCTCGGCCCAGCTCGACGCAGTATTGCGCCTGATGAGGACGAGGAAAGAGAGGCCTAGAGAGGACGAGGAGGCGCCCCCTCCGAGACTAAGGTTGCCCTTGCGCCTCGCGGCGCGCGAAGTGCCCGGGGTCTCAGAGCTCAAACCAAGGGCTCCCAAATTCGCGCTTCGCCCTCCGCGAAGCGCGATTAACTTCGCACTCCCGCGCCGAACCCAAGGAATAGGAGGAGGGCGAAGAGGAGGCGGAGCCGAACCGCGAAGCGCGAAGCGCGAATAATAACTTCGCACCCTCGGGGAGGGAACGAGAGGGGGGGGCGGAAGGCAGCGGAGAGAAAGAGCAGTTTTTTCCCGGAAAGGGCGCGGGCCCAGGGTTCTCTTTTAGTATGTAAACATGCCCCCGGTGCCCAACTTGAAGGAGGCCGGCGAATTTTTTCCCTGATAAATATCGAGGTCGAAGGAGGCCGGCGGATTAAAATTCGAGGATGTCTCAGGCGAAACGCTTGTTTTTGAAATCCCGATCGATAAATCACAGGGCGCGGGCCACTTTTTCGTGCGTTGAGGATGTCTCGAGCGAAACGCTTGCTCCGCAGAGTTTTCCGAGGATGTCTCGAGCAAAAAGCTTGTTTTGTTACGTATGTGCCTATAGATTCGCCCTCTCCAGGGGGACGAATCCGCGTGTGTTTACGCAATGAAAACACGTGGGCCCATTTCGCCCCAGAGTGGAACAAGCGTGAAAACACGTGGGTCCCTTTCGCCCCTGAGCGGAACAAGCGTGAAAATACGTGGGTTCCTTTCGCCTCAGAGCGGAACAAGCGTGAAAACACGTGGGCCCCTTTCGCCCCTGAGCGGAACAAGCGTGAAAACTCGCCCCCGAGCGGGGCAAGCGTGAAAACACGCGGGTCCCTTGTGATGCCGCCCCCCCCTTCAAAAAAACAGCTAAAATCATCCTCCTCCTCCTCCTCCTCCTCCTCCTCCTCCTCCTCCTCCTCCTCCTCTTTTTATTCCTCCCCCTCCTCCTCCTCATCCTCCTCCTCCTCCTCCTCCTCCCGCTCCCCCCCCTTCCGCTACGGTCGTCTCCTCATCCTCCCCTCGCTCCCGCCGCTCGTCTGCCGCCTCTTCCTTGCACTTATCTCCTGCGAATGCCCCTCCTACCATGTTCCTCGGCATCCTCGTCTCGATTTCTCCTCGTCCGCGAACTCTTCTTGTTCTCCTCTTCCAGACCCGATTCGCTGGCCAAAATCAGCCGTCAAGATTTTCAAAAATATCGACGGCCGTTTCCCCCCCCTCTCTTTTGGGAGTGAGCGGGGAAGGCACGATTACAGGATAAACCAACCTCTTCCAAGCCCGATTCGGTGGCCAACGTCAGGCGTCAATATTTTCAAAAATATTGACGGCCGTTTTCCCCCTCTCTTTTGGGAGTGAGCGGGGAAGGCACGATTACAGGATAAACCAACCTCTTCCAAGCCCCATTCGGTGGCCAAAATCAGGCGTCAATATTTGCAAAAAAAAAATATTGACGGCCGTTTTTCCCCTCTCTTTTGGGAGTGAGCTGGGAAGGCGCGATTACATGATAAACCAACCTCTTCCAAACCCGATTCGGTGGCCAACATCAGGCGTCAATATTTTCAAAAATATTGACGGCCGTTTTCCCCCCTCTTTTGGGAGTGAGCGGGGAAGGCACGATTACAGGATAAACCAACTTCTTCCGAAACCGATTCGGTGGCCAAAATCAGGCGTCAATGTTTTCAAAAATATTGACGGCAGTTTTTCCCCTCCCTTTCGGGAGTGAGCTGGGAAGGCACGATTACAGGATAAACCAACCTCTTCCAAACCCGATTCGGTGGCCAAAATCAGGCGTCAATGTTTTCAAAAATATTGACGGCCGTTTTCCCCTCTCTTTTGGGAGTGAGCTGGGAAGGCGCGATTACAGGATAAACCAACCTCTTCCAAACCCGATTCGGTGGCCAAAATCAGGCGTCAATATTTTCAAAAATATTGACGGCCGTGTTTCCCCTCTCTTTTGGGAGTGATCTGGGAAGGCACGATTACAGGATAAACCAACCTCTTCCAAACCCCATTCGGTGGCCAAAATCAGGCGTCAATATTTTCAAAAATATTGACGGTCGTTTTTCCCCTCTCTTTTGGGAGCGAGCTGGGAAGGCACGATTACAGGATACACCAACCTCTCCCAAACCCGATTCGTTGGCCAAAATCAGGCGTCAATATTTTCAAAAATATTGTCGCCCGATTTTTGCATGTCTGGGGAGTGTGCCAGGACCTCACGAACTAAGGAACAACAACAACGTCCCCCCCCCCTCTCTCTCTCATCCTTGCTCCTTGATCCTCTCTCAGGGTGCAATGCCCAGATTCAAACACGACCACGCCCCAGCACGACCACACCCCAGCACCAGCACGACCACACCCCAGCACGACCCGATCGATAAATCACCAGGGCGCGGACCACCCCAGCACGACCACACCCCAGCACGACCCCACCCCAGCACGACCCCACCCCAGCACGACCACGCCCCAGCACGACCACACCCCAGCACGACCACACCCCAGCACGACCACACCCCAGCACGACACCACCCCAGCACGACCCCACCCCAGCACGACCACGCCCCAGCACGACCACGCCCCAGCACGACCACGCCCCAGCACGACCACCCCCCAGCACGACCACCCCCCAAGCACGACCACACCCCAGCACGACCACACCCCAGCACGACCACACCCCAGCACGACCCCACCCCAGCAAGACCACACCCCAGCACGACCACACCCCAGCACGACCTCACCACAACACGACCACACCCCAGCACGACCACGCCCCAGCACGACCACGCCCCAGCACGACCACGCCCCAGCACGACCACGCCCCAGCACGACCACGCCCCAGCACGACCACGCCCCAGCACGACCACGCCCAAGCACGACCACGCCCCAGCACGACCACCCCCCAGCACGACTACCCGCCTCGTGGGGTGTTACGTGGAATGTTTCGTGGGGTGTCTCGTGGAATGTTTCGTGAGGTGTCTCGTGGAATGTTTCGTGAGGTGTCTCGTGGGATGTTTCGTGAAGTGTCTCGTGGGATGTTTCGCGAGGTGTTGCCCAGTTGGGTATCGTGAAAACGTGTCCATGCTCCACATGTCTATATCCCTTTCCGGGTTCGTGGGTCCATCATGTTGTCCGAAGCCCCTTGCCCTGGCGGGCGGGGCCATTGAGAGGAGAGGGGAGATCGCGTTTGGGCGCCCTTCCAAAACTAAGGTTGTCCTTGCACCTCGCCGCGCGCGAGGTGCCCATGGGGCTCAGAGCTCAAACCAAGGGCTCCCAAATTCGCGCTGCGCGCTCCGCGAAGCGCGAATAACTTCGCACCCCCGCGCCGAACCCAAGGAATAGGAGGAGGGCGAGAAAGGGGCGGAGCCGAACCGCGAAGCGCGAAGCGCGAATAACTTCGCGCCCTCGGGGGAGGAACGGGAGGGGGATGTGGGAGGTATAAGAAAAAAACGCTTCCTGTCCGCAGCCCCTTGCCGTGGCGGGCGGGGCCATTGGGAGAAACGGGGAGATCGCGTCCGGGCGCCCTTCCGAAACTTAAGGTTGTCCCTGCGCCTTGCCGTGCGCGAAGTGCCCGGGGGCTCAGAGCTCAAACCAGGGGCTCCCAAGTTCGCGCTGCGCGCTCCGCGAAGCGCGAATAACTTCGCACTCCCGCGCCGGACCCAAGGAATAGGAGGAGGGCGAGGGGGGGGCGGAGCCGAACCGCGACGCGCGAAAAACTTCATGCCCTCGGGGGAGCCCTTATCAGAAGAAACCTCAACAGCAAAGGCCACGAGAAATGCGCGTTCGGGTTCCTCGGCGATGCCTGGCTGATGGAACTGGCCCGATAATCGGAACTCGCCTCCGACCCCGCCCCCTGCCGGGCGGGCGGCGCTCGAGGCGGGGGGCCGACGGCGAGCGGTAACGCTGCGACGAGCGGCAGCCTCGCGGACCTCATCCGGCGGGCCAGGGGGCCCTGAGGAGGAGGAGGGGGAGGGAAGAGGAGGAGGAGGGGGGGGAGGAGGGGGGGGAGGCGGAGGAGGAGGAGGGGGAGCAACTCGACCTCGAGGCAATGTCATGCGTCTGGAAGCTGGTAGTGTATAGGAAAAGTGCGCACGTGCCTGGGCTGTTTTAGGGCTGTTTAGTAGTAGCACTAGTAGTAGTAGTAGTAGTAGTAGTAGTAGTAGTAGTAGTAGTAGTAGTAGTAGTAGCAGTAGCAGTAGTAGTAGTAGTAGTAGTAGTAGTAGTAGATGTAGTAGATGTAATAGTACTAGTAGTCGTAGTCGTAGTCGTAGTCGTAGTAGTAGTAGTAGTAGTAGTAGTAGTAATAGTAGTAGTAGTAGTAGTAGTATTTAGTAGTAGTAGTAGTAGTAGTAGTAGTAGGAGAAGTAGTAGTAGTAGTAGTAGTAGTAGTAGTATTAGTAGTAGTAGTAGTAGTAGTAGTAGTAGTTGTTGTAGTAGTAGTAGTAGTAGTAGTAGTATTTAGTAGTAGTAGTAGTAGTAGTAGTAGTAGTAGTAATTGTAGTAGTAGTAGTAGTAGTAGTCGTAGTCGTAGTCGTAGTCGTAGTCGTAGTCGTAGTCGTAGTCGTAGTCGTAGTGACGCTCTCCTTGCCTCCGCCCTCAGCCTCTGCGCGCCATCCCTGAGAGGCATCCTATGTTATCATCTCGGCGCGCGCCCTGCTCCCCCAGAGCGCAGTTGTCTAATCTGCAATGGACATGCGCCCGCTACGCATTGCGGCCGCCTACCTCAAGAGCGTTTGCGACGCCGCCGCCCTGCGATCACGTATCTTGGGGAGCCACACGAAACATGGATGCTTCACGGACTTGTTGAAGAACCTCCTGCGCTTCCCATTGGCGGGCTTGGCGGGGGAATCGTCCTCGCCCAGACGTATCCGCCACCGCGCCCTGCGGCGCGGAGTGGGCGTGTCCTCAACTCCTTCCTCTGAGCCTCAGTCCTAAGTCCTGGGGAGTCTTCAAGGGGGCCGGAGCCCGAATCCCGAAATCTCCCGGGGCTTGCCGCTGCTTGTCGCGCGACTCTGGGGGGCGATTTTTCACGCCCTCACGAGGATCGTGGCCTCCGAGGGAGCTCCGACCTCGAGCGCACCCCCTCCCGCCCCGATAAGCACCCAAGAGGCCTCTTGGGGCGCTCTTGGGAGACTTGGGTGCGCTCCCCCAAATGGCCCGCGGAGCGGCGACAGAACGGCGAACAGGAATCCAGTTCGCCGAAGTGGTGCCGCCCAGGAGGCACCTGAACGACGAGCTGGAGTCCGGTTCGCCGAAGTGGCGCCCCCGAGACGCGCAAAACGGCAAACTGACATCCAGTTCGCCGTTCTGGCCTTCCCGAGAGGCCCACGAAACGGCGAACTGGAATCCAGCTCGCTTTTCTGGCGCCACCCAAAAATCAAAAAAAGGCCCACAGAGCGGCGACATAACGGCGAACTGGAATCCAGTTCGCCAAAGTGGCGCGCCCAAGATGCGCCCGAGAGGCCCCGAGGGGCCCCGAAGACGCCCCCAAGAGGCCCCAATGGGGCTCCCAAGAAGCCCCCAAGAGGCCCCCAAGAAGCCCCAAGAGGCCCCTAAGAGACCACCAAGAAGCCCCGAGAGGCCCCCAGGAGGCCCCAAAGAGGCCAACCACGAGATCCCAACCAACATCCATGAGGCCTCTGACTCACTACCCAGGCACGTTGGCGGATTTGACCGAAGGCCACTAGATATCATGCCATGCCCGCGCATCCCATAGGCTGACCCTCTTCGCGGCGGGGGTCTGCGCAATCAGCCTGGGCGCCCCATCGCCCTTGGCCTCGACATGGGACATTGGACTGGTATCGACGCGAGCAGGAGGCGAGGAGGCGACCGCGCCACTGGCGAGGCTATCGGGAACGACGATGACCCGCCCGCCCCCAGCCTCGAAAGTGGCCCGAGCTGTCAGCTCCAGAGGGGAGGGGCCCGCGTCATCATCGGACTCTCGAATGGTATCTGCAATGCTAACGGGGCTCCCCGTTACATCGATGACATGCGCACTTGAAACTGCCATTGCAAGCAGACGGAGCCCAAACGCCTGCTTGATCGAAGGCCCCACCCCCAGAAGTGATTTACTACTCATTTATGTGATTGAGGGCGAGCGCTGGCTTGACAGGAAATGTTGGTCGGGGCGATCGGTTTTTTCTTTGAAAGAAAAATCAAGCAGAGCCAAAATGGTTCCTCCTCCTCCCCCTCCTCCTCCTCCCCCTCCTCCCCCTCCTTCCCCCTCCTCCTCCTCCTCCTCCTCCTCCTCCTCCTCCTCCTCCTCCTCCTCCTCCTCGTCCTCCTCGTCCTCCTCCTCCTCCTCCTCCTCCTCCTCGCCTCCCCCTCCTCGAGAATTCGTCGCAACAGAGAGGCCGCCAGGGAGGTCAAGCGCAGACGGCGCGCTCCCTGGAATTTCTCTGCCATCTTGTGGCCAGAGTAGCCTTCTGGCTGTCACGGAGTCTGCGCTTTCAGTTTCCCTCTTCATTCCACTCCGGGTGCCCATCTGCGGCCCCAGAGCCTATGCAAAGTCATAGCACGCCACACGCGTGGAGACACACAGAGCACGACCCAGCGTCCCAGCCTGCGTCTTACCTACCTCCTCCTCCTCCTTCTCCTCCTCCTCCTCCTCCTCCTCGTCCTCCTCCTCCTCCTCCTCCTCCTCCTCCTCCTCCTCCTCCTCCTCCTCCTCCTCCCCCTCCCCCTTTTCCGTCCTCCCTTTCGCCCTCTCCTCACGGGCCCCGCCCCCGGGCCATGACCCTCCAAATTATTTGTTGCATTTCGGGTCGCGGGTTTTTCTATATCCCTTCCCGGCGCATGTGGCTTCCCCCCCTACTCCACCGTCTAATCTTCTCCTCCTCCTCCTCCATCCTCCTCTCCTTCTCCTCCTCCTCCTCCTCCCCGCCTCCTCCTCCTCCTCCCCCTCCCTGGCCGAAGGATTCTGCCTCGAAGGGGGGGCCTCTCTTCCTCCTCCTCCTCACTCCTCCTCCTCCTCCTCCTCCCCCTCCCTCCTTCTCATTCCTCTCCTGCTCCTCCTCTTCCTCCTCCTCCTCCTCCTCCACCCCCCCTCTCCTCCTCATCCACCCCTCCCCCTCCTTCTCTCCTCTCCTCTCCTCCTCCTCCTCCTCCACCTTCTCCTCTCCTCCCCATTCTCCTCCTCCTCCTCCCCTCATCATCATCCTCCATCATCATCATTCACCAGATCATTTCATCATCATCATCAGCATCATCCATCATCATCATATCATCATCATCATCATCATCATCATCATCATCACATCATCATCATCATCATCATCATCCCCTCCCACATCCCCTCCCCTCCCCTCCTCCTTCCTCCTCCTCTCCCCCTCCTCCTCCTCCTCCTCCTCCTCCTCCTCCTCCTCCTCCTCCTCCTCGCCCTTCCGCGGTCCCGTCCACCAGGGATAAGCAAACCAGGAAGCTGAATAAGGCTGAGCGTGGCCTCCACCCCACGACGGATGAAGCTTTAGACGGCTAAATTGTTCTTGGCGGTGGTGCTGGCCCTATCCTGGGGGCATGTGCCGCCCACGCTCGTCTCACTCCCTTCCTGGCGCCGAAATTCGTGACATTTTCGTTGCGTCTTGAATTGGGATGCGATTTATTATCTCCGGGCTGACCGCCAGCTCGGCTTGCTGGCATGTGTTCGTAGGGAGTTGGGACACAGTTGCCCGGCGTTTTCCCCTAGCGTGCCATGCCCGTGCTGTCTCTTCTATAGACTGCTGCTGTTCGGTCACACGGACGGCATGTAGTCGGCGCCCACCTCCTCCTCCTCCTCCTCCTCCTCCTCCTCCTCCTCCTCCTCCTCCTCCTCCTCCTCCTCCTCCTCCTCCCCCCCTGGCTGAAGGAATTTCTGCCCTTGACGGGGGGGGCCTCCCCCTTCTCCTCCTCTTCCTCCTTTTCCTCCTCCTCCTTCTCCTCCTCCTTCTCCTCTCCGCTCCTCCTCTCCCCTCCTCCTCTCCTCCTCCTCCTCCTCCTCCTCCCTCCCTCCTCCTCCTCCTCTCCTCCTCCTCCTCCTCCCCCCCTCCTGCTCCTCCTCCGCCTCCTCCTCCTCCTCCTCCTCCTCCTCCTCCTCCTCCTCTTGCGTCGCCCCGTGGCCGGACGCATCTCGACGTGTCCCGCTGAGGCCCTGGAAGCCTCCGCGCAGGTCTGAGACGACAAGTCCGAAGTTGAAAGGCGGGCGTGAAAGTGGAGCAGCAGGGCGCAGGGGGGCGCATATGAATGGGCCGGAGGAGGTTGGGCGGAGGGAGGGGGTTGGAGGTGCGCCGGGGGTGGTCTCTCAACGCGGTTTCTATACGCGCCAATGTCGCAGCGCCTAGCAGGCGTGGCACTTTCTCGACACCGGAGGGGGTGCGCAGGGAGTGGTCTCTCACCGCGGTCCCTATACGCGCCAATGTCGCAGGGCCTAGCAGGCGCGGCACTTTCTCGACACCAAAAGGGGCAGGCCGTGGGCAGGAGTCAAAGGTGAAGCACTGCGCCCTCCTCCTCATCCCCCTCGCCCTCCTCCTCCTCGAACGCTCGGTCGGAAGTCGCCCCGCGCGCGCAGCGCTGGAATCGCCGCGGCTGGACCCGCCACGCACGCGCGGCCAGAAGCGCCACGGCTGGAACCGCCACGGCTGGACCCGCTGCCACGCTAGCCTGGTCAGAACACTTGGGGCCACCGAGAAGCCGAGCAGCCAAGTGCAATTTCCCGCGGTTCATCGGCTCGCATTCCCAGAAAATAAACTGGACAACCGCAGAGTCCGCAGAGAGACGCACGACCCTTAGCAATCCGCTGCGGCCCTCAGGCATGCGACGAGCACCCGGGCCTAATCGACCTGGCGTGCACCTAGAAACGCCCTGGCGACAGCGTTTCCAAAAAGAACTGGGCACTCCTCAGACCGACTGAGCGCGGCTTTCTTGCCGTACACCTTCTGACCGTCGTTGCCGCTGCGGTAGTAGTAGAGCTTCTGAGATTTCAAACTCTTCCTGCGCTTGAGATTCCGGACCCAAGAAGCACTGCTGAATAGCCTCACTGGCTTACACGTCTCAGACCCAAAAGCCCCGAGATATGTTGTCGTGGGGACAGCGTTGGACAAGTCCATAAACCTTCTGAGAGGTGGAACATGGAACAGCAAAGAACTCATTGGCTGCTCTATCACGCTGTCGACCCGAATCATGAACGCCACGATGCATTTCATGACAACTTTCAGCACGACCTCGTTTGCGACGCGGACGCACGGCAACGCAGTCCGACCGAACCAATTGGATTTGCTCCTCTTCGTGGAATAGCGACATATCCACACCCAAGTTTTGCACTCTACTCCATTCCACTCCGCTGCCCCTGCCCGGGTACACAAGAGGGAGCAAAGCCACGCGCGGAAACCGACGGGCGACGCCAAATCGTGCCCCGCCCGCTCGTACTTGATATCGAAGCACTTCACGCGGAGGCCTACGTTGATCATGGCCTTGGTGAGCGTGGCCTCCCCGGAGAAGTACTCGATGAAGTCCGCGAGCTTGCTCGAGGGCCTGCCCTGCCCGCTGGCGCGAAATCGCCAAAGGGCCAAGCACCCTGGGGGCACTGGCGGGGGGGGGGCAGCGCGGAGGAAGCCCGGGAGGGAGAATCGGGGCCAGAGGGGTTAAGAAGTGGCAGGGGCAACAGGATGCCAGAGGCCAGATATTGAAAGCGGAGGGGGGTCGACGGGAGGGCGCTCGCCCCAGAGACCGGCCATTGACCGACTGAGGAGGTTGATGGGGGGGAGGGGGTTGGAGGGAGAAGAGAAGGGGGCGGGGGTGGGATGAGAGGGGAGAGGAGGACGTGGGCAGGAGTCAAAGGTCAAGCACTGCGCCCTCCTCCTCACCCTCCTCCCTCCCCCTCCTCCTCCTCGAACGCTCGGAGCGCCCGGGGGCGCTCCCGCTCGACCTCCGGGGCGGTGCTTTTCTGACACCTCCCACGAGGATCGCGGCATCCGAGGCCCCCCCCCCCGCCCCGAGAGGCTCCAAGACTTGGAAGCCACGAGAGTTTCAAGAGGCCCCCTAGGTAGGAGCCCCGAGAGGCCCTAAAGAGCCCCCAAGAGGCTTCAAAACTGCCCCCAAGAGGCCTCCAGAGGCTTCGAAACTGCCTCCCTCCCAGATGCCCCAAAGAGGCCAACCGCGAGATCCCGACCAACATCCATGAGGCCTCACGCCTCGCGCCCACCACGTAGGCACGGTGGCGGGATAGGCCGAAGGCCATTAGATACACAATACACACGCTTACACACACACACACGCGCACACACACACACACCACGGGGGGGGCATCTACATATCCATACACATTCCCACATGCAGATACACATATCGCTGCCCCACCGCGCCCTGGCCCTCCAATTCGAGCGAATCCAAGCGCATACAGCAACCAGGATAATGAAGCACTTCGCAAAACTGATGCCCTTGAACTCGGGGAAGCTCGCAGTCATGTGCGAATGCGCCTTCTGCGTCAAAGAACCCGAAGGTGGGAAAACTACATCAACGAAGTTAGTGACTTTGGCGACCATCTCTGGGCCTACGTTCGCCATCGCAGTACTGATGTCGATCTCCGACAGCACGGCGTCAAACTCCATGTCGGAGCACGGCGGCGACTTCGCCAGCTCGAACGGGTCAGCGGCGGCGGACAGATCCGCGGAGTGCCCGGAGTGCCCGGAGTGCGAGATGCCGCAGCGGTCGTCCTGAACGGGCGCCGGGCGCCCGGCGCGCGCAGAGCGGCGGGCAAGGGGGCTGGGTGGCCGACGAAGCCAGGAGGGAGAGAAGGGGGAGGAGGAGGTGGCTGGAGGAGCAGGAGGAAGGAGGGAGGGGTGCAATAGCATGGGGGATGGAGGATGGAAGAGGCTTTCTCGCCTCCCAGACTCCCAGGCCCTGGCTCCTGACGATCCGCGCCCCCTGACCCACAAAGAACGCAGGCGTCGCGGCAAGGCCCCCCTGTCCTCGTCGGACGACATGCAGCGAGAATCACGACGAGAGTCGCCGCTATCCGACATGCAACACGAGTCACCATCGGAAAACATCGAACAATCCTGGATGATGAGAGCGGGGGCCGCGCCCCGCACAAATGCCCCTGCTGAAAGCTCGAGGGAGATGCCGACTCTCTAGGAGGACAAGGAAGAGGAGGGGGCATGAACAACACCCGTCGGACGGGCGCCGGCGCCGGCATGACTGCGGCGGGAGGACGAACAGCAGGGGCGCGAGACAAGCGGAAGGGGAGGGGGGCGGGACCAGAATGCGGCAGACGTTAGCCGACCCCCCCCCCACCCCGCCCCCCCACCCACCCGACCCCGCCCCGCCCACGCCCCGCCCCACCCCACCCCACCCCACACGCATCTACTGCTACTGCTACTAGCGTTGCACTAGTAGTGTATATACACTAGTAGTGTATATACACTAGTGTATACTTACACTACACTACAGTTACACTACACTATACTTACCTGTAGTGTAGTTTACACTACACGATATATGTATATACACAAGTAGTGTATATACATATAACGCGTAGGTATACATGCCATCTTGTGTTCTGGCATATATCAATATAATAATAGCTTATGTCCTACTATAGATCGCACACTTGGCCGCCGCGGCCCCCAGGCTTGGCCGCCTCCATGCTTACCTTGCCTTACCTTGCCTTACCTCACCTTATCTTACCTTATCTTATCTTATATTATCGTATATCATGTTGAATTTCGCGCAAGCGCGGCGCCCCGCGAAAGCTGCGAGAAAGCCGCCAGAAGCAGCAATAACTTGGAACGCACCCGAACCGTTGCGTTGAAAGCGACAGCGACCCGCGCCCCTGAACCTCCCGCCCTAGAGGCAAACACGACGCACATACGGCACATGCCACGCGATTTCGAGCCGCGAGAGAACTCGACGCGTGCCGGCGGCCCGTGGAACCTGGACACACACTCCAAACGCGCTGGCGGGCGCGCCGCAAACCCGGGAGCTGCACTGCGCGACGCGCGCGGCGGACACGGAGACAACGCCAGTCAACACGTAAACCCAAGTATCCCTAAAATTTTCCTAAAGTTTCCCCAAATCCGCCCAGCGTAAACCTATGTAAACCTATAGTTTTCCCATCGTATTCCTATCGGCGGTGTGTGAGCGAAAACCTATGTATACCTACAGTTTTCCTAAAGTATCCCTAAAGACGTTGGGGAAACGTTGGGAAAACTTTAGGGATACTTAGGTTTACTGTTTCTGCGTGCTCGCCCACCGTCGATTCAAAGAGGTTTCGCTGCAGTCGCGCGCCCTTCCATGCTGTTGGTTTCGGCGCGGGCTGCGTCTTGCGCTCGAACGTCGTCGCCATGTTAGCTTTCGCTGTCGTTGTGCGCTGTCTCGTTGGGTCTCGCTGAAGTTTCAATGTTTTGCGTCGCGTCGCGCGGCGCTCCGGTGGCGATGGCCTCGTAGTGTTTTGAAGATGTTATGGCATGTTATTTTATGTGATGTTATGTGATGTAGGTCATGTTAGTATGTTATGGTGGTGTTGAGCCAACGTAGGATATGATGTGGTATGAGATGTTGTGATAGTATGATAGTACCATGATATGGCATGACATGTCAGTATTGTATGTTATGATAAGCCATGTTACTATGCTATGAAATGAAATGTTATGTTCATGGTGCAGGTTTGTGTATATGTGATATGTTGTTATGATACGTGATGATGATGTCAGACTGTGCTGTCCGTGTACCACTTTACTTATGGTACAGTGTGGCTGGCCACTACTGTATCGTCCACAATGAAAAGTCGGCGCGTCCGTCGGCTGCCTCAAGGCTCCACAGAAAAGTTGACTGCAGTTTTGGGAATTACCAGGCGGCCTTCTTGTTGACAATACAGACAACGCCCCAACGCGCGCGCGCGCGTAGGGGAGTTCGGTATTGTCCACAATGAAAAGTCGGCGCGTCCGTCGGCCTCCTTGAGGGTCCCCAGGAAAAGTTGAATTCAGTTTTTGGAATTACAAGGCGACCTTCTCATCGTTGATACTACAGCGCCCCACCGCGAGCGCGCGTGGGGAATTCTGCATTGTCCACAATGAAAAGTCGGCGCGTCCGTCGGCCCCCTTAAAGCACCACAGAAAAGTTGAATTCAGTTTTTGGAATTACAAGGCGACATTATGTTGGGGGTTCTGTATTGTCCACAATCAAAAGTCGGCGCGTCCGTCGGCCTCCTGACAGGTCACCAGAAAAAAACTGAATTCAGTTTTTGGAAGTTCCAGGCGGCCATCTTATTCTTGACACTACAGCCCCCCAGAGCGCGCGCGCGCGTGGAGAGCTCTGTACCTGCCACAATCAAAAGTCGGCGCGTCCGTCGGCCTCCTTTAAGGTCCCCAGAAAAAGTTGCATTTAGTTTTTGGAATTACAAGGCGACCTTCCTACTGTTGACACTAGAAAAAAAAAAAAAGAAGAAAAAAAAGAGAAAGAAATAGAAAAAAAAAAAAAGACAAGAAAAAAAAAAAAAAAAAAAAAAAAAAAAAAAAGAAAAAAAAAAAACAAGAATAGAAAGACAAAAGAAAAAAAAAAAAGAAAAGAAAATGAGAAGAAAAAAATACCAAAAACAAAAAAAGCAACCGCAACGCGCGCGCGCGCGAGCGCGCCGCGCGCCGCGCGTGGGGAGTTTCTGTATTGTCCCACGATCAAAATCTCGGCGCGTCCCGTCGGCCTCCCTTAAAGGTCCCCCAGGAAAGTTGATTCAGTTTTTTGAATTTACAAGCGACCTCTTATTGTTTGAGAATAGATCAACCCAACGCGCGCGCGCGCACGGTGGTGAGTTCTGTATTGTCCACAAGCAAAAATCTGCGCGTTCCGTCGGCTCCTTAAGGCCCTCCAGGAAAAGTTGAATTCCGTTTTTTGGAATTAACAAGGCGACCTTCCTTATTGTTGACAATAGATCACCCCAACGCGCGCGCGCGCTGCGCGCGCGCGCAGCGTTTGAGTTCTGTATTGTCCACCACAGAAAATCGGCGCGTCCGTCGCCTCCTTAAAGGTCCCCCAGGAAAAGTTTGATTTCAGTTTTGGAATTACAAAGCGACCTTCTTATTGTTGCAATAGATCACCCCAACGCTGCGCGCGTGGTGAGTTCTGTATTGTCCACCATCAAAAATCGGCGCGTCCGTCGGCCTCCTTAAAGGTCCCCAGGAAAAGTTGAATTCAGTTTTTGGAATTACAAGGCGACCTTCTTATTGTTGACAATAGATCACCCCAACGCGCGCGCGTGCTGAGTTCTGTAGCGTCCACAATCAAAAATCGGCGCGTCCGTCGGCCTCCTTAAAGTTCACTAGGAAAAATTGAATTCAGTTTTTGGAATTACAAGGCAACCTTATTATTGTTGATAATAGAGCACCCCAACGCGCGCGCGTGGGGAGAGTTCTGTATTGTCCACAAACAAAAATCTGCGCGTCCGTCGGCTTCCTTGAAGGTATCCAGGAAAAGTTGGATTCAGTTTTTGAAATTACAAGGCGACCTTCTTATAGTTGACAATAGAGCGCCCCAACGCGCGCGCGCGTGGGTAGTTTTGTACTGTCCACCATCAAAAATCGGCGCGTCCGTCGGCCTCCTTAAAGGTCCCCAGGAAAAGTTGAATTCAGCTTTGGGAATTACAAGGCGACCTTCTTATAGTTGACAATAGAGCACCCCAGCGCGCGCGCGCGTGGTGATCTTTGTTTTGTCCACCATCAAAAATCGGCGCGCGCGTCGGCCTCCTTGAAGGTCACCAGGAAAAGTTGAATTCAGTTTGGGGAATTACAAGACGACCTTCTTATAGTTGACAATAGAGCACCCCAGCGCGCGCGCGCGCGTGGGGATCTTTGTATTGTCCACCATCAGAAATCTGCGCGCTCGTCGGCCTCCTTAAAGGTCTCCAGGAAAAGTGGAATTCAGTTTTGGGAATTACAAGGCGACCTTCTTATAGTTGACAATAGAGCACCTCAACGCGCGCGCGCGCGCGCGCGGGGACTTCTGCATTGTCCACAATCAAAAATCTGCGCGCCCGTCGGCCTCCTTAAAGGTCTCCAGGAAAAGTTGAATTCTGTTTTGGGAATTACAAGGCGACCTTCTTATAGTTGACAATAGAGCACCTCAACGCGCGCGCGCGCGCGCGGGGGGACTTCTGCATTGTCCACAATCAAAAATCAGCGCGTCCGTCGGCCTCCTTAAGGCCCCAAGGAAAAGTTGAAATCAGCTTTTGGAATTAAAAGGCGACGACCTTATTATTGTTGACAGTAGATGACCCCAGCGCGCGTGCGCGCGTGGGGAGTTCTATATTGTCCACAATCACAAATCGGCGCGTCCGTCGGCCTCCTTAAAGGTCACCTGGAAAAGTTGAATGTAGTTTTTGGAATTATAAGGCGACCTTCTTATTGTTGACAATAGAGCCCCCTCGCGCGCGCGCGCGTGGGGAGAGTTCTGTATTGTCCACAATCAAATATCGGCGCGCCCGTCGGCCTCCTTCAAGATCAACAGAACAGATGAATCCAGTTTTTGGAACTACAAGGCGACCTTCTTGTTGTTGACCATACAACATACAGCGCCCCACCGCGCGCGCGCGCCGCGACGCGCGCGGGGGGAGTTCTGTATTGTCCACAATGAAGAGTCGGCGACTTTTCGATTGTGGACAACGCAGCACTGCCCAACGGCGCGGGCGGCGGGTGACCCACCGACCGCGCCGGGTCACCCGAAATCCTGTCGGTCACTGCTGAGGGCCCAGTTTAGTTTCCAGGCCAACATAGCGACTTTTCGATTGCGGACAATACATACAGCGCCCCCCAACGCGAGCGCGGCGGATGACCCACCCACCGCGCCAGGTCACCCGAAATCCTGTCGGTCACTGCTACTGCTAAGAGGTTACATCTGCGAATGCTCAACTTTCAACCTGACGCTGAAAATCTGGATGTTCATTTGAGTTGTGGTTTCTAGATTTCCGACAACTCAGAATGTGCTTTGACGCTGGCAGTACATACTTCTCAGTGCATCGCACACATACATTACACCTCACGCACAACACACACCACACCTACCAAGATACCTCATTTCTCATATATATATATATATATATATATATATATATATATAAACTACAATCCACGCTAAATCCGCCACCGTGCCCTGCGGCGCGGAGTGGGCGTGTCCTCAATTCCTTCCTCTGAGCCTCAGTCCTCAGTCTTGAGGGGTCTTTAAGAAGACCGGAGACCAAGTTCCGAAATCTCCCGGGGCTTGCCGCTGCTTGTCGCGAGACTCTGGGGGGGCTATTTTTGACGCCACTCGCGAGGATCGCGGCCTCCGAGGGGGCCCCGACCTCGAGCGCGCCCCCCCCCGCCCCAAGGAGCGCCCAAGAGGCGCCCCAGAGGCCCCAAGGGGCCCCGAAGACGCCCCCCAAGAGGCCCCAATGGGGCTCCCAAGAAGCCCCCAAGAGGCCCCCGAGAAACCCCAAGAGGCCTTTGAGAAGCCCCCCAAGAAGCCCCGAGAGGTCCCCAAGAGGCCAACCACGATATCCCAACCAACATCCATGAGGCCTCTGACTCGCTACCCAGGCACGGTGGCGGATTTGGCCGAAGGCCACTAGAGAATCACATCTCCAATCTCCAATTCCCTATAACTATACATACACATCTATATACATACATATTACATGTCACATCTCCCATGGACCATCACTCACATACATGTGTATCTATAGCATACCAACGCCCTAAATCCCTCACATCGCCCCAACCCTCCGCCCCCCCCTCCCGCCCCCCTGCCGATGACAGCATCGAGCCAAACGGTTGGTGGACGACGCCGGGCGACACAGTGGGCACGTGCGATCAGAAATCCTGCAGTAAGAAACCTCGGGGCAGATTCCCAGCGAATCACCGAGCATCCCCAGGGGCCACGAGACCCCCCCCATAAGAAATATTGCCATAAGAACCCATCCAATCATACATCTTGGGGCAGACCCCATATCATCTGCACGCGCACTGAGCCATCGGGAAACGAAACATCCATGGGGCACCTGCTGGCAGGCAGACCTCTTACTCGATGCCCCCATCGCGACCCGCGACGCGCGGTCACCTTCGCGCCCACGCGGGGACGCCTTAGAAAAGGGCGGCTCTGCGGCCCAGGCCGCGACGCGCGAAGCTCGAATATCTTCGCGCCCCTGGGGGATTCAGAAAACCCGAGGAGACCCTGGGGGGGCGAACGCAAAGCTGCGCGGAAAAGAAGGCGGCCGCCAACTATGCGCCAACGCCGATCCTAGTCGGGACCGTCCTGAAAATCGATGCACGCGCACCCCGGGCTTCGCCGGGGATGCATGTGAACGACTCGTGGCCAGGATCGACGTTGGCGGCGTAGTTGGCGCCCTCCGAAGGCGGGCGGCAGCGCGGCCGCGGCAGCTGGCAACGGGGAAAGGCCGCACGGCGAGGGCTCCACTCGCACCCGGGCCCCCGCTCCACCGCGGCCGCCGCGGGCGCGCCCTAGCGAAGAACCTGGGCGCAGCGCCGGGCCCGTCGGAGGTAGGAGGAGGAGGAGGAGGAGGAGGAAGAGGAGGAGGAGAGGAGGAGGAGGAGGAAGGAGGAGGAGGAGGGGGGAGGAGGAGGAGGAGGAGGTGGAAGAGGAGGAGGAGGAGGAGGAGGAGGAGGAGGAGGAGGAGGAAGGCCCCGCCGAACCCGGCCCCAGGGGGAGGAGGAGGGGGCGAGAGGGAGAAGAGAGGAAGCACAGGCAGAGCGGCTGCGAAGGGGGAATAAGGGGAAGAGGATCAGGACGGGCAGGAGGAAGGAGGAGTCCGCAAGAGGCGGGAACCTCGCGAGAGCCGCACCCGCGCGGCCGCGCCGGCGAGGTCCAGGAGGCGCGCATCTGGGACGGCCACATCTGCGAAGTCCAGGTGGTGCGCATCTGGGACGGCCACATCTGCGAAGTCCTGGTGGTACGCATCTGGGACGGCCACACCTGCGAAGTCCAGGTGCGCATCTGGAACGGCCACATCTGCGAAGTCCAAGTGGTGCGCATCTGGGACGGCCGCATCTGCGAAGTCCAGGTGGTCCGCATCCGGGACGGCCACGTCTGCGAATTACAACTGGTACGCATCTGGGACGGCCACATCTACGAAATCCTGGTGGTGCGCATCTGGGACGGCCACATCTGCGAAGTCCAGGTGGTGCGCATCTGAGACGGCCACATCTGCGAAGTCCAGGTGGCGCGCATCTGGGGCCGCCTCATCTGCGAGGTCCAACTGGTACGCATCTGGGACGGCCACATCTGCGAAGCCCAGGTGATCCACATCCGGGGCGGCCCAATCGAATATAAATACATGAAGAGTAATTTCCAACATGGAGAAAGCCGACGTAGACGTACACATCTAGAGTGAATGCTGACGAATACAAGGAGAACTGGCACCCATCGAAACCAGCACCTCGCGTAACCAATCAGACTACCACTCGCCAGCCTCAACGAAAGCGTCCACGTCAACACTCTTAGGATTGAAATCTACATGAGCCTTAGCGCTGCCGTACATCGGCCCTCTCTGTACCCAAGCGCCAAGGAACGCAACAGGTTCTAACCTTCCATGTCGCTTCATCTGGTTCACCCCGACGTTCCGACGCTTGAAGCACCCGACGTGGTGGGGGCACTTAACTATCAATCGCTTGTAAGATTGGAAAACTCCATCATGCTCCTCGAAAGACAAAGGACACCCCACCACGCTGACGGGCCAATCATCATCGCTATCTCCTCCATCCACAATGCGGCTGCTTGCAGCAGAACTGGATCCTGCTGGTGGCCCGTCTGCCTCCGAATCCGGGAAAGACGACCTGGCAACGTCGGAGGAGTCAGAATCCAAACTCGAGACTGGCGGCTCGCCAGCGGGCGCCCCGCCCACTGCGCCCTTCTGGCTGTCAGAGTCGCTGATGATACCCCCCCCCATCAGATGACGCATCAGGCACGACGGGGGCCTCAATCACCGGCAAAGCAGGGGGGGCGTCGGCCAGCGCAACCATGGCAGCGTCGTCTTCGAGAAAAAAAAAAAAGAAAAAAAAAAAACAAAGAAAAAAAAGAAAAAAAAAGAGAAAAAAATGAGAAAAAAAAAAAAAAAAAAAAAGAAAAAAAAAAAAAAAAATAAAAAAAAAGAAAAAAAAAAGATAAAAAAAAAAAACAAGAACGAAAAACAAAGAGAAAGAGGAACGAAAAAGAAAAAAGAAATAAGATAAAAACCAGACCAGAAAAACAGAAAAAGAAAAAGAAAAAAGAAAAAAAAAGAAGCGTGGCATCGGGGCTGGGCGCCGCGCGGGGTCTCCTTCAAGTCGTTCAAAAATTTCCTGTAGGCAGCGTCTGGGCGACCATGGGGAATGTCGCCAGGTCTCGGCGCAGCCAGAATCGCTTGGTAGAATGTCAGCACCTGATTAACGTGTAGCTCGCCCAGCCCCCTCGCGCCCAACTCCGCCAACGCAATCACGCACCTCAGATGCAGCGAATTGCTTCTGTCGAGACGCAGCGCCAAAATCTTACCACCGGGATCATCATGCAACGAGTGCGGGCCATGGCGATCCCCAGGGACCCATCCAGCTTCTCTGAGATACTCCATCAACATGAGCTCAGGCGCATCTGCGTCTGCGATGGTCAAGCCGGGCTCTGCGCGGACTGGGCGCGACAAGTTCACGCAACCTGCGACGTCCGACATGGAGGCCACCCAGACCTGGAGGTCCGCGCGCATCACGCTGAAACTGGCGAACTGCATGACGTCCACCACCTCGGGATCGCTCAGCGGAAACACTTCGAGTTCATCTGGGCTCACGTTGCCCCCGCGCCAGAACTCCAACTCCATGCATATGGCAGGGATGGCGCCCTCATGAGCAGCGGCAGGATCCCGGCGAGCCCCTCGACGCCGCGTCGAGACCAATCGCCTGTTGCGCGGGGGGCCAACGGCCAGGGGTGCCCGATGGGGGCGTCACCAAAACCCGCGACAGCCCCTCAGGAACCCGCAGACTCCTCCTCCTCTTCACCCCCCTCCTCCTCCGAGCCTCCTCCTCCTCCTCCTCCTCCTCCCCCTCGTCGTCCTCGTCGTCGTCGTCGTCGTCGTCCTCCTCCTCCTCCTCCTCCCCCTCGTCGTCCTCGTCGTCGTCGTCGTCGTCCTCCTCCTCCCCGTCCTCCTCCTCCCCCTCGTCGTCCTCGTCGTCGTCGTCGTCCTCCTCCTCCTCCTCCTCCTCCCCCTTCCGCCTCCTCCCCCATCCCCTTCCTGCCTCCTGTAACCTGTTTCAGGACGCGCCACCATCCCGAGCAAATTTTCTCCGCCCCCCTCCCCCCCCCCTGCCATCGCCCTCGCCGCCGATACCGAACTGGCCGCCAGATGGAGGTGATGCAGGGAACTGGCGGTTGGATTGACTTGGCGTGGCTTGGAAACGGAAGCGAGGATCGCCCTGGAAACGAAATGGCCCCCCGCCTGCCTGCGGCCGGGGTTCAGCTCCAGGAGCTGGAAGCACCTGCGCTCGCCAAGGCCGCCTCCGTCTCGCGGAATCGTGTAGTACCCGCCCTGCTTCAAGCACATGCTCAAATATTCCTTCTGGACGCGCAAAGTAGACAGCGCAGCCTTGGACAGGGCTGGCTTCTGCCTCCCGGGCGCCGGGGGGATGAGGTTGCTCCAATCCACGTGAGCGTGGGGGCCCATGCGGTACAGTTCCGACCTGAACTCAGGAGTGCTCATCCTCCTGGCCAGGGGGGTAAACGGCAAGCGAAACACCAAGGGCCGCGTCGCGCAGAGCCCGCTGGGGGGGCGTCCACCTTTTCTTCTCCCCCCCCGCCCCCCCTCATCGAAAACGCATCGTGGGCGGCGAAAGGTCCTCCTCCTCCCTCCTCCTCCTCCGCCGCCACCTCCTCCTTCTCCTCCTCCTCCTCCTCCTCCCCCTCCCCCTTCCCCCCACTCCCCCCTCCCCCCTCCCCCTCCCCTTCTCCCTCCTCCTCCACCTCCGCCTCCCCCTCCTCCTCATCATCATCCTCCTCTTCCTGCTCCTCATCCTCCTCCTCCTCCTCCACCTCCTCCTCCCCGGGGCCCCCTCCTCCCCCTCCCCCACCCTCCTCCTCCTCCTCCTCCCCCTCCCCCCCCTCTTCCTCCTCCTCCTCCGTGCCCGAGGCTTGCGACCCCCCCAAAAAAAGAAAACGGACGCTTGAGGACGCGAGAAAGCGCGTGTAGATATCTATTGGCGTGGCATCCTGCTCCTCGTCGCCCTCCTCCTCCTCCTCCTCCTCCTCCTCCTCCTCCTCCCCCTCCCCCCTCCTTCCTCCTCCTCCCTCCTCCTCCCTCGTCCTCCACTTTCGCCTCCTCCGCCTCATCATCATCATCATCCTCCTCTTCCTGCTCCTCCTCATGTTCCTCCTCCCCCTCCTCCTCCTCCTCCTCCTCCTCCTCCTCCTCCTCCCCCTCGCCCCCCCCGCCCCCCTCTCGATCCCCCTTGCTGGCGCGGCCCTGCGCGACGCCGCCCGCGCCGGTTGCCCCCATGGCCCCGCCAACCTTGGACGTAGAAGTTGCCGTGACTCCTGCATTGATCTCCTCCGCGTGGCTGCAACCGGGGGCTTCTGTATAATTCTCTTGTAGGCGTCCCACTCCCGACAAACGAGATCCTCGCCATCCGGAAGGTCCAGGACGTTGTCGATATACTCAAGGTCGGCCTCGGCAGTTGACGTAGCGGACAGCCAAGGGATCCGAGACGCTCTCGCCCGAGTCGATTCGACGTGCACGGTCCGGTGGATCCCCTCGACCTCGTCTTCGACGATGCGAAACGCAGCAAGAGACATGATTGCATCGAGCAACGTCGGGTCGAGTCCCCCCCCGTTGGAATGAGCGACCATGTGGCGCCGCAGCTGGCCTCCTGGATCGCAGAACTCGCGGCTCACCCGGTGGTGCGTGGAGGGGTCCTGCCATGGATGGTCGTCGCCGTCGTCGTCGGTGGCGACGACGGCGACGACAACGATGACGGATGCGGCGACAACGACGGACCGTCGTCGACGTCCTCCCGCCTCCTCGTCGTCGTCGTCCTCCTCCTCATCCTCCCTCCTCCTCCTCCTCCTCCTCCTCCTCCTCCTCCTCCTCCTCCTCCCTCCCCTTCCCTCTCCTCCTCCCTCCTCCTCCGTCCTCCTCCTCCTGTTCCTTCTCCTCGTCCCCGCCCTCGTCATCGCCCCCCTCTCCCCCCTCCTCCTTGAGGCGCGCGTCTCCTCTTCCCCCCCTCCTCCCCCTCCTCCTCCTCCTCCCCCTCCTCCTCCTCCTCCTCCTCCTCCTCCTTGAGGCGCGCGCCTCCCCCTCCTCCTCCCCCCCTCGCCGGCTCGCCGTCGTCGTCGGTCTTTCCGTCCTCCTCCTCGCCCTCCTTCCTCCTCCTCCTCCTCCTCCTCCTCCTCCGCCTCCTCCTCCTCCTCCTCCTCCTCCTCCCCCCCTCCCTCCTCCGCCGTCCGTCCGTCCTCCTCCTCCCCCTCGTCCTCGCCCTTGTCGCCCTCCCCCTCCTCCTCCTCCCCCTCCACCTCCTGGTCCTCGTCCTCCTCCTCCTCGTCCTCCTCCTCCTCGTCCCCGTCCTCCCCCCCCCTCCCTTTCCTAATCCCAGGTCCCAGGTGGGGCGGCGCCAAGGCTGGGGGAGGCCCCCCCCCCGCCCGGAGCTCCTCCTCGGCGTCGTACTGCCGGAGGCACTCGGTCGCGATCTCGACCTCGTCCGCCTGGCACAGCAAGTAAGGGATAACCTCCGCAAACTTGAACTTGACGCGAACCAGGCCAGATGCAAACTTCATGGCGTTCGAAACGTCCAGAGCGAGCTCGGCCCTCCCGCCGACGTCGGCGGGCGTCATGCTCTGGGACACCTGCAGCATCTGCCCCACCACGTCGCTCACCTGGGCGGCGGCAGCGCGGGCGCGGGAAGGGGAGGGGCCCGGGCCCGACGGAGGGGAGGGGGGGCGATTTTGGGGGAGGACAATGGGTTGCGGCTTGTCTCGAAGGGGGAGAGGGGAGGGAGGGGGGGGGAGGGGGGGAGGGAGGGGGGGAGGGAAAAACTGAAAATCGCCTGCCCCCCCCCCCTCCCTCCCCGGGCAAGGGCAAAGGGGGGGCGGCAGGAGGGTATTTTAATTGGAGCCGCCAGCTGGCCTTGCCGCGTAGCTCCCGGAGTCGGCAGCCCTTCCTCGCGCAATGAACGGTCTTGCCCATCCTCAAGTCCTCCTCGTGGCACGGGCAGCCTCCGCCCCACGAGCGAGCTTTTTCGCACACGTGCGATATGACGAAAACCGCCTCGAGCCTGTCCCAAAAGAGCTGGTCCTCGAACGCAGCGCACACCTTCTTGAAAATCTCGGGCTCTTTGGATTTGATGGTCCCCAACGCGTTCTTCACTGCCTCCCAGTGGCCTCGGAGGAACTCGACGTTGCGGATGCCCTTGCAGGCGTCATACAATGTAGACCATCTCCATTTTGCGAACGTGCCAGGCGCCTTGGACAGCGCTGCGTCCTGCTGCGGGGTCCAGTCCCGCACTCCGCCGATGAAGATCCGAACGTCCTTGACGCGCAGAAATTTCACGCAGGCCTTAAGCGACGCCAACCAGTCGGGGTACCAATCCAGCACACAACACACGTCCTTGACCAAATTGTACCAAATATGGTTATACCCAGGTATGTAAAGGCCGCGAGGAAATAGGAACGAATCTGCATCCACTGCCGCGGTAGTTTCCCCAGAGGCAAGCCAATGGAAGAAGCACGGGAGAACGTCTGGCGCATCTATGATCGCCATCTCCGTGCCCATGTCTGTCAACATGACCCGGACTGAATTGGTGAACTGCCTGACAGTCTCGATGCGCGGCCCATAGGCGACCCACAGCATCCAGCAGAGAGCCATCAATTTATCATCTAGGCTGCGGTGGCCATGCCCCAGGGTCGTGAGCGACAGCAAACGCTTGGACTTGCAATCTAAGTCTGCGGCCTCCGCCCGATAACTGATGCACCCGAAGATCTCCAAGCCTATCTGCGGCGACGCGTCAACGCCGAGGGCGTGCCAGCACGCCGGCGGCGCACCCATGCCGGGAGCCTCGGACGCCCACTCGCGGCGCCTCAGCAACGCAGCGACGCACTGGACCCGCGCCCTGTCCGCCCATAGAAGCGAGCGCCCTGGGCACTTCTTGGCCTCGTCCAACAACTCGGCAGCCTTCTCGGGAAACATTGCCTCAACTGCAGCGCGGAAAGTCTTGCCTGTCTTTCTCAAGTCCTTCTCATTCAAAGTGGCCTTCACGAACTTGATGCGCGAAATCGGATCATTGCACGCCTGTTTCCCGCGAGGCGGCATTCGGCCAACCATCGTAAAAGGTAGCGCGGGAGCCGCGGTCAGAAACTCTGTGAGCACGTGCCTCCTGGGAAAAGCATGGTGTAGTAGAGCGTCCGAACGAGTGCGGGCGGTGATCGGGGTGACCCAGGCGCAGTTCCAGCGACAAGAGACGATTTCGCGAGCCATGTGACCATCCCATTTTGCGTGGATCAAATCAGGGTGGGCATCGTGCTTCTCGACCGCTCTCGAGAAGTACCGCCTGACATCTGCTAAAGAACCGAAGCCACCGCCGACCATTTTGAAACAATCACCCCGTTCCTGAAGAGCCTCAAGCAACCACGTGCCAATATGATCCCAGGCTTCTGCTGGAACCTGCAAGGTATGCCTCATGAGATGGACCTGCAGGGGGTCGATTCTGTAAACGATGTATCCATTATGTTTGGCGCACGTGGGCTTCTTGTCCAACGCCTTTCTCATGATCGTAAACTCCTGTAGCGCTGTAGGAGGAGTTGGAGGAGGAGGAGGGGGGGAGGAGGAGGAGGAGGAGGAGGACGAGGAGGAGGAGGAGGAGGAGTAGACGACGGCGTCGACGAAAGGGGATGGCGAGCAGGAGCAGGGGGGGTGGCTGAGGAAGGGGGGGAGAGGCAGGAGTTGAGGAGAGGGGGGCCTGCGCCGCACCCGCCGGCGGAACCAGGGTGATCAGGCGATGGGGAGGGGGGGGGATGGGGAGGAGGAGGAGGAGGGGGAGGAGGAGGAGGAGGAGGAGGAGGAGGAGGAGGAGGAGGAGGAGGGGGAGGGGGGGGGAGGGAGGAGAGGGACGAGGAGGAGGAGGAGGCGGATAAGGAGGAAGGATAAGGAGGATAAGGAAGATATAAGGAGGAAGGATAAGGAGGATAATGATGATAAGGGAAGGATATCGACGCCGACGAGGAGGAAGATAAAAAGGAAGAGGGAAACTCCTCGTCATCGCGGAGCTGGGACGCCGCCAGCAAATCCACGATCTCGCAGTGGACGTGCGCCAAGCCCAAGACCCAGACACCCGGCGTGCCGATCACCGGCGTGCCGAACACGCGCGTCTCGGCGCAGTCGACCCACGCGCCCTGGCCCCATCCCATCAAGCGCGCACCGACTCCTGACTGCGATCCCCCTCCTCCTCCTCCTCCTCCTCCTCCTCCTCCTCCTCCTCCTCCTCTCGGGTCGGGCGAAAGAGGGGGGATAGCAAAGGGGGGGGTGAGAATCAGCTCACGTAGCTGATTTTCCCGGCGCCTCCCGGCGCCGGAGGCGCCCATGCATCGAGGAACGGGCCCCTCGGTGAGGCCGAAACTAGCTGCATGCAGCAAATTTCGTAACCCCCCCTTTCCCAATCCCCCCCTTTCGCCCGACCCCATCCTCCTCCTCCTCCTCCTCCTCCTCATCTTCCTCTTCCTACTCCCCCTTCGCCGGGCTTTACGTCGATGTCTCGCCGGCGGTGTCCCGAAGGCTCTCGGGGGCTCTCGAGCCGCAGGGCCCACGGGGGCGAGACCACGGCGAGAAGCCGACCCCGAAGACGGGGTCGGGGTCCGGAAGAGGAGGAGGAGGAGGAGGAGGAGGATGAGGAGGAGGAGGAGGAGGGGAAGGGGGAATAGGAGGAGGGGAGGAGGAGGAGGAGGAGGAGGAGGAGGAGGAGGAGGAGAGGAAGAGGAGGAGGAGGAGGAAGAGGAGGAGGAGGCATCATGTTTTGCATGTGGGTACCCGCGGGCCTTCAAGTCGGCGGCCACCGGCCGCGCCGGACGAGCTCCTCCCGCGAGTGCACCCCGAGCCAGCGCGGGGGGACCTGCAGCTGCTGGAAGGAAATCCTCAGCTGCACAACATCGCGAGGTCCCCCCCCGAGGACCGCGATGTCGTGCAGCTGGAGAACCTCCGCCAGCAGCCGGCAGTACGACTCCGCGCCATCGCGGTCCTCCGGCGGCCGCTGGCGCCGCGCCGCCTCCACGACGCGCGCCTCTGCGGCGGCCGCGCGCTGCGCCTCCGCGACCGCGCGGACCTCCGCGGAGGTCGCGCGCTCCCTCGCGGCGGCCGCGCGCTGCTCCGCGTCGGCCGCGCGCGCCTCCGCGGAGGTCGCGCGCGCCTCCGCGTCGGCCGCGCGAGCCTCCGCGTCGGTCGCGCGCGCCTCCGCGTCGATCGCGCGCCTCTCTGCGGCCTCCGCGCGAGCCTTCGCGTACGCGCCCCCGCCGCGCCGTTTGGGCGCCACGGCGGGGGCGCCGGCGGGCGCGGCGGCCGCGGCCGCCGCCTCCGCCGCCGCTGGCGCCGCCGCTTCGGCAGCGGGTGCAGCGGCCGCCGCCTCAGCAGTGGGCGCGGCGGCCGCGGGCGCCACCGCCTCGGGCGCCGCGCGCTTGCCCATGGGCCCCCCCGCGACGGCCGCCGCCGACGCCGGGGAGGGCGCTGGTCTGTGGGGCGCAGCGCGAGCGCGCGCCCTCCTCACTCTACAGATAGAGGAAAAAGAACTATGCACATGCACCGATTCTGGCCAGGCCCATCCTGAGCCCGAGATCGGTGTATACGCCCTCCTACCTTGGCCAGGAAGGCATATGCACCGATCCTGGGTCAAGGATGGGCCTTGCCAGGATCGGTGCATGTGCATAGTTCTCTTCGCCCGAACGGAACTCACCGCGCGCGAGCGCTACGTCGGACGCAGCATCGCACCCTGATTAATATCCTCATTATCGTCCTCCTCCTCCTCCTCCGGCTGCTGCTGCTGCTGCTGCCCCTCAATCTCCTCCTCCACCTCCTAACTGCGACGCTCGAAGCGCTACAGTCGACCCGCATAGGAAGGGTGCGCGGCAAAGGCGCAAGGGCCTTGGAAGGCCTTGTTGACGATTTCCGAAGATGCAAAACCTCAGGACGCAAGGCCGAACTTAAGGATGCAATGCAGACATTCATTGGCGACGTGCTCATCCTTACTATGCGGGTTGACTGCATATGACGATGCCCGCTGCCCCTCCTGCTTCGACCAATCTTCCAAGATGGCGCACAAAGCCCGAGTCGGAGCGCCGTGAACGCGTCGCCGACGCGGGTGCGGAGCAAGAACAGCAGGCCCGCCACCGCTACCTCCCGCGAGACGGGCGGGCGCGCGGGCGTTGCCGGAAAGGGCGAAAGGAGGAGTTCTGACTGGGGGCGCGGGGAGAAGGAATGAGGGAGAGAGTTGTGGGATTGGATGGGAAGGAACATGAACGAAGGAAGGAAAGTCCGCCACCGTGCCCTTCGGCACGGAGTGGGCGTGTCCTCATGCTCTCTTTCTGAGCCTCAGTCCTCATTCCTGAAAAGTCTTTAAGGGGGCCAGACCCCAAATTGCAAAATCTCCCGGGGCTTGTCGCGTCTTGTCGCTCCGACGCTCCAAGACGGCCCAAGAAGCGCGCACGAGCGCCCCAAGACGGCCCAAGAGGCCTCCAATAGCGCCCCAAGACAACCCTAGAGGGCCCCAAGACTGCCCAGGAGGCGCCGACGACGGCCCAAGAAGGCCGCAAGACGGGCCCAAGAGGGAGCAAGAGGGGTTTGTAGCATGACTCTGGGGGGCTATTTTCGACACCCCTCGCAGGGGCTGTGGCCTCCGAGGGGGTCCGGTGCTCGAGTGCCCCCCTCAGAGGCACCCGATAAGCTCCAAGGGGCTCCCAGGAATCCCCCAAAAGGCGGCAGAACGGCGAACTGGAATCCAGTTCGCCGAAGTGGTGCCCCCAAGACGCCCCCGAGAGGCCCCAAGGAGCCCCCAAGAGGCCCCCAAGAGTCCCCAAGGGTTTACCAAAAGGCCCCCACGAGGCGCCCAAGAAGCCCCAAAAGGCCCCCAGGAGGCCCCCTGGAGGCCCCAAAGAGGCCAACCGCGAGGCCCCAACCAACGTCCAGGAGGCCTCTGACCCCAACCCAGGCACGGTGGCGGGATTGGCCGAAGGCCATTAGATAAGAAGGGACGGTGGGCCCTCGAATCTTCCAACCGCCCCCCCCCTCCCTCCCTCCTCCTCCCTCTTCCGCCTCCTCCCTCCGCGTTTCCTTCGTGTCTGCCGCGTGCCGAATCCACCCAGTTCTCCTTCCCTTTAACCTCCTCCTCCTCCTCCTCCTCCTCCTCCTCCTCCATCCCCGCGGCCCCGCCGTCGCTCAAGACGCCGCCGCTGCTGCTGCTGGACATCCAGCATCCGGCGCCGCTCCGGCGCCGGCGGGCGACCACCTCCCGTGGCCACGGCGCGACGGAGAGGCGGAAGAGGATGAGAGGAGGAGGAGGAGGAGGAGGAGGAGGAGGAGGAGGAGGAGGGAGAAGGAGGAAGGAGGAAGAGGAGGAGGCCCTCCCGTCGAGGGCAGAAATTCCCACAGCCAGGGAGGAGGAGGAGGAGGGGGAGGAGGAGGAGGAGGAGGAGGAGGAGGAGGAGGAGGGGGAGGAGGAGGAGGAGGACGAGGAGGAGGAGGAGGAGGATAAGGAGGAGGGGGAGTAGGCGGAGGAAAAGGAGCAGGAGGAGGAGGAGGAAGAGGATGCCGCGTGCTGGCGCGAAGCGGCCGGTGCAGTCTGTTCTCCTCCTCCTCTTCCTCGCCTCCACTCCGTCCCACCGAGGCCCGAGGGGGGATTCTGGGCCAAAAAACCAGCGTCAATATTTTTAAAAATTTTGACGCTCGATTTTGGGCTGTTCACGGCCCTATCTACACGCACACTAAGAAAGCCCGTTAACAAACATGCACTATCGCGCATCATGCACCCGTCGGGAGACGCGTCGAGGAGGGGGGAGGGCGGGGCACCTCACTAGCCGAGTCGCCGGACTCACGAGGATCCAGGAAAGGAGTGAGAGAAGAGGAGGAGGAGGAGGAGGAGGAGGAGGAGGAGGAGGAGGAGGGGGAGGAGAAGGAGGAGGAGGAGGAGGAGGAGGAGGACTAGGATGAAGAGGGCGAGGAGGAGCAGGAGGCGGAGGAGGAGGAGGAAGAGGAGGATGATAAGGAGGAAGGGGAGTAGGAGGAGGAAAAGGAGCAGGAGGAAGAGGAGGAGGAGAAGGAGGAGGAGGAGGTAGGTAAGACGCAGGCTGGGACGCTGGGTCGTGCTCTGTGTGTCTCAACGCGTGTGGCGTGCTATGACTTTGCATAGGCTATGGGGCCGCAGATGGGCACCCAGAGTGGGAATGAAGAGGGAAACTGAAAGCGCAGACTCCGTGACAGCCAGAAGGCTACTCTGGCCACAAGATGGCAGAGAAATTCCAGGGAGCGCGCCGTCTGCGCTTGATCGAGGAGGGAGGAGGAGGTAGCGAGGAGGGAGGGAGGAGGAGGTAGCGACGGTGAAACCGATGGCCACGCAAACGATGGTGGTGACGATGAGGTCGCGCGAAGGGCAGCGGCTGGAATGGGAGGACGAAGGAGGGAGGGAGGGAGGGAGGGGGACGAGGCAGACGGCTGCCCCCTCCCTTCCAACCGCTACTGGGCGGCTGGGCGGCGGGCGGGCCCGGGCCAGGCGGGCGGCCCGCGGCGGGCGGCGACGGCCGCGCCGTCGCGGGTCGGGGGTTGCAACGGGGGCGGATGATCCCGACCCAGGCGGCGGGCATTGCGCGTCTGCTTGGGGGCGCCTCGCGGGCGGCCCCCATGCGAACGCGTGTATACCCGCCGCCTGAACCACCTGGACCTCCGCCAGCAGGCACCCCGCCCGCCCCTTTTGCCACCCCCGAGCGGGGGGCCTGGCGCGCCGCCCGCGCGGCGCTCCAAGCCGGGCAAGGCCCCGAGCCAAGCCTGGCCGCGGCCGCGACGACGGCGACGACGACGACAATGATCAAAAATCGATCCGGCGGTCCCGGCGGACGTCCATCGATGGACCCCTGGACCTGCCCCAGGGCGCCCCGACGAGAACTTCGAAACGAATCCTGCCGCGGCGACGAATGTCCACGCGGAGGCCCGAAAACGCGACGTCGTCATCATGATTGGCCGTCGTCGATCATCGTCTTCCGTCGTCGCCCTGTTTTTCATCGCGCCATCGTTCGTCCATCGTCATTGTCGTCGTTTTCGCAGACGCCGCCGTCGTCCTCGATCTCATTCTCGTCGTCGTCGAATATCTTCCTTCCCTCCAAACTGTCCTCGTGCCCCTGCCTCCCCTTCCACTTACATATCCTGCTCCTCAGGAGGCTCCTCTTTCTCCCTCCTCACTCCTCTTCCTCCTCCTCCTCCTCCTCCTCCTCTTCCTCCTCCTCCTCCTCTTCGGCCTCCTCCGACTCCTCCTCCTCCCCCTTCCTCGTCCTCCTCCTCCCGCCTTTTCCTCCCCTTCCTCCTCCGACCTCCTCCTGCTCCTCGGAGGGAGGCTCCTCGTCTTCCTCCTCCTCCTCCTCCTCCTCCTCCTCCTCCTCCTCCTCCTCTTCGGCCTCCTCCCCCTCCTCCTCCTCCCCCTTTCTCGTCCTCCTCCTCCTCCCGCCTTTTCCCCCCCCCCCTCCGCCTCCGACCTCCTCCTCCTCATCCTCGCCTCCTCCTCCTCTTTTTTGTTGTTGTTTAAGTCGATGCCGTGCCGCTGGGTGTTCGCGGGCAAGCAAGCGAACACTTACACGCATAGTATATGTTATACGGGCCCCGTATACATAATCGCGCTTTCGTCGCGCGCCGCGTCTCGAATATCAACGCTCAACAAGCTGATGCCCATTGAGTAAAGGTCGGGACAAGCGGGCGGGACACAACCAGAACTTACAAAAAGTACGTGCCGACTCGCGCTGGCTGCAAGGGGACAACAGAATTAGGACAACAGCATAAACACGTCGGGGATGCCACAGGAGCCACAAGTAACTTGGACAACAAGGAAGGGAACGCAGCGGAGAATCATATGTGCTGCCTGGGCACGCGCGCAACACCCAGACGTGCGAGGCGAATCGCATAAATGCAACTTGATTGATGATGCGCTACTTTCTCAAAGGGAATTATAGGTTTACCTCTAGAACCCCCGCCACAGTAAACCCAAGCGCGAGTCCGCTAATCCTCATCCCACGGTCTTTACACCAGAGCCTGGCGCAGGGCTGCGGGCAGCTCGCTCGTCGGCTCCGGAGCCGCGACTGCGGCCCCACTTGAAACCACTCGGGCCGCCGGGTCGGGCGGCGGCTCCGCCGCAGCCTCGGGGGAATCAGAAGCCTCCGGGGGAGGCGGGCCCTCAGCGGCCACGTCGACTGCGCCAGATCGCTTCGCTGGGTTTCGAATATCGCCCCTTCGTCTGTCTAAGGTAGAGCTGTCCAACAACTGCGCTCCAAGAGTCTCAGCCCTCGTGGCCGAGCGAACTTGTTCGGCCGAGCATTTTGGGAGCCGCGTCCGCACGGCGACCCGCGCATTTCCCTGGGGCCATCAGACTGGAAAGCCACAACCCCAGGTCCTGTCCACCTATCTCTCTGCAGCGAATGCGATATGTTGGAAGATGTCAAGCGCCGGTAGACGTAGACCCACTGGCCAGGTGAGAACTGCCGGTCCACGTGCAGGCGGGCCGACGCGGCCTCAGCTAGCCGAGATCGCGCATCCAGAGCGGCCGGCGCACGACGAGCCGCCTCTCGGATACGATTTTGGCGAGTCAAGGCGGCGGCCGCAGCATCGTTGTCGGCGGACCCTGGTTGTACATCTTCCGAGCCAACGAGATCGAGGCCGTCGTCCGACAGCAGGCTCCGCAGCATGCGCGGGTTCTTGCCGAACACCAGCTGGGAAGGACTAGAACCACCCCTGCGAAAGCCCCGGTTCTTGGCCGCCACGACTTCACATAAGAGAAGGTCCGTCTCTTCGCGGGAAGTAGGACTACAACCGAGAGCGGCCTTAGACAACGCTTCCTTCACCCCCCCCCCGTGTCTCTCGCACTTTCCGTTGTGACGTGGGGTGTTAGTAGGGGCGATTTGAAAGAAAATGCCCAAACGTTCACAACCCCTCACGAAAACGGACTCGAACTCGCCATCCCTCATCAACATCTCAGGGTTCCCAAAGGGGCGGACCCACCACCTCACGAAAGCCCCCCACACCGTCTTCGATGAATCGTCATCGAGCAGCGCGCACTGTTGAAAGCACGCGCCGTGGGCGATGACAGTCAGCACTGGGGTGCTCTGACCACCTATCTCAAGGCAGAAAAGGGCGATGGCCACCATCTTGTTAAAATGCCAGGTATGTGGCAGGTGTGCTTGCGGCGCCACCCCACTCTGGCGTGCGTCTCGTACTGATCACAGCGGAACTCTTCCATGACAAACTTCAGCACGTCCAGTCGAGCTCTGGCTATCCTTGGCGCTCGATCTCCACGCCGGGGGCGCCCAAGATTGACGTGCAGTCTGGCAACCTCGTGCCGCATGTCGGGCGAGAGGGGGGAAGTCGACTGACGCTGCTGTCGGTCCGGCACTGGGGCCCGACGGGTCTCGGGCTCGCCCCCGCCGTCTTCCTCGGCTTCCGCAGCGCCTTCCGCCGCGTCCGCCGGGAAGCTCCCCAGCCCGTCGGAAGAGTCTCCTTGCTGGGCCGAGAACGCCTGCCCCCTGCGATGCCTCCACGCTGTCAGCTCGACGCCGCGGGCCATCGCGGCGACGAGCGCGTGGCGGTGCACCTCGGCTGGACTTGTCCTGGAGGCGCCAATCAAGGGGGCGCGCTCATGGGCCCGCGAGCACTGACGGTCACAGGCAGTAAGGAAGTCGGCAGACTTGCTCATCAGAACGGCGCGCTTCCTAGAGGGCTTGGAAGGGGCCCCCGACCACGTCAAGACCGAACTCACACTTTTCGAAGCTCAGCTTCAGAGGCCCGGGCAGGGAGGCCACGATTTGGAGCGACTCGAGGTCCCACGAGCTCGCCCCTGAGGGCTGCTCCAGAGCAAAGCATCGACCGTAGCCCACCTGATGCTCGGCCACCCGAGCGCGCAAGTGCATGTATCGAATCCCACGATCCTCAACAAGTCTCTGCCTACTCGGATCCATCCTGCCCCAGTATGGGACCGGGGCCAGCGAGAAAGCTTTGCACTCTGGAGACAAGGAAACAAAGAGAGGGGCCTCGGCCTCCAAGACCGCCCACAACTTAGCCTCGCCCTCGGGGGTTCCGAGGTCAACCTCTAGGAGCACATCCAGGGCCACTCCGCCGTGACTCGAGGCCGAGAGAAGATCTCTAGGGCCAGGGCTCCTCCTCTCCCCTTCTCCAGCTGCCTCAATTCTTTTCGACGTCGGCCCCGAAGGCCCTCGAGGCCGAGACCGTCTAAGGTCCGGGCGGCAGCGTCGCGAACTCGATGAGGCAGGGTGGCCTGGGGCCTAGTCACCTCTAGGCGCCCGTCTCAGGCGGCAGCCGCGAAGCGGTCGATCTCGACGAGGCCGAATATGCTTTCCTTCTTCCGTTCGCACCTGTGCTCCTCCTCCAGCTGCTTTCCTCCTGGCTGGCATCCTTCTTCCCGCTGCCCCTCCCTGCGCTTTTCGAACCAGACCGTGGCGCCAAGGTCGCGGGCGTCTCTCGTGTCGAGGCCAGCGACAGCGCCCTGCACTCCAATGGCCCCCCAGATCCCGGATGCCCTAACAACCCTGGCTCTGTCCTCAACCTCGACCCAGCGGGCTCTTTGGAATCGGGGTAGCTGGAACTCTTCCCCCACAGGCGCGCAGGGCGAACGCGGCGAAACAAAATTCGAACCTCAGGCGCCCCAAGACGAAACGGCTGCCACTCGAGCTGCCAGGCAACCTCTCGCCCCGAGATCCACGCGCCGCCAACCTTGTCCCAGATCCCCAGGGCGCTCCTAGAATCCATTATGAAACCTCTGGCTTCTCGATACCTGTTATAGAAGACATACAGCGAGATCTCGGACAAAAGCCCCCCCTGGGTAGACCGCGGAGTCGAGGCCAGGCCGACCCTCACGCGGCAGCGCCTCCAGGCACGCGTGGGTCAGCCGCCGAAGCGATCCGCCTGGCCCGGGCTGCCCGCTGCCTCCGAGACCTCCGGCGCCGGCGCAGCGCTCTGCTGGGCCAAGCTCGTCGCCGCGTGGGCGAGGCGGGCCACGTCGGCATCGGACATCTTCGGGCGGCTCATTAACTGCTTGATCAGCTCGCTCTGCTGTTCCACGATCTTCTGCACCTTGCCGAGGCCGTCGTCCGCCGCGACCTTCGGGTGGGCGGTGGCGTCCTTGCGCTGGCGGTCCTGCTGCGTCGCCATGTCCAGGATCCGCTCGCCGCTCGCTGCCCTCGCGCTGGCTCTCGACCAGCTGGTTCATGTCGAAGAAGGCCTGCTGCATCTCGGCCACCGCCGTGGCCCTCGTGCGGGGCGGGGGGTTCGCCCTCTCGGGTAAAGGCGCCCCCGGGGGAGGCTTCCGCGGGACGTGGCCCTCGCTGATCGGCGCGACGTTCGGGTTCGGGCAGGGGCCGCCCAGAGGCCCCGCGCCGAGGCCTGGCGGCGCCCCGGGGCGCCGAGCTTGGGCGGCGGCGCCTTGGGGCGCGGCGGGGCAGCCCAGGGGCCCCCGCCCTGGAGGTCGTGATCCTTTATCATCTGCTCGAGCTCCGCCTGCATTCTGGCCTTGGCGGCCCCGTTGATATCGAGCTTCTTTTCTCTCAGCGCCTTCTTCCGCTGCGCGTCGGCCTTTTCCTCGTCATTATTCTGCCTGTGCGCCGGGCGGCCCTTGCACTGCATGCAGTCCGTCCAGTGGCAGTGCTGGTTGCTGCTCGGGTACCTGGCCCACGGCGGATGGACGCAGCCCTCCCGAGTCACCTCCTCCTGAGCGCCCGGGCACCGAGACACCGCGTCGACCAAACTGATGCACGCCCGGCTGGACCACATCGCTTTGATGCAGAGGTGCCTCCAGCGGTGGTCGCTCACCTCGAGGTAGAGGCGGCCCTGCCAGAAGAACTGCCTGTGAACCTCGCTCGTCCCTTCGTTGGCCAGCATCTGCTCCATCCGAGCCCGCTCGACCCGGTCGCCCAGCTCCTCCCGGCCTGGAATCTCCTCGTCGCCCTGATCTGGCATGAACTTCTGGCACTCCAGGCCCTCGACCGCCGCGATCTGGGCCCTGCGACGAAGAGAACGAAGGTCGGTCGTCGTCGTCTTGCCCTTGTTGCGCGAGCCGCCGCTCGCGAGCTTCTTCTTCGGCAGCATCTCCGGGTGCGAACCTGCCGCCACTGGGTTGGGCCTCGCCGATGGCTGCAGCCAAGAAGGGCTCCAGACGAAAGACGGGTAGCTGCCCCCCGAGATCGACTCCGAAGGAGGGGGGGGAGGGGGGTCGGAGGGCGGCGAGCCCACGCTGCTGCAAGTGCTGTGATCCTGGGCCCTCACGCTAGTCACTAAAACCGATCCTACAGAAAAGCGGGCGCGGAGGTCCTGGTCGATCGCGAAGTCGCTGACCTGAAACCGCTGCAGGAGGGCCGGGTGCAACGCGAACTTGCCGGGGGACCTGTGCGCGAGCGCCGCGGAGCGGTGGCCCGCGGGGCGCGCGATCGACTGGCGCCTCACCCGATCGCCGTCCTCGCCCACCGTCATCGCGTTACTCTGCAGGTCGATCGAGGCCCCGAGCATCGTCGACAGTCTGGCTGGAAGCAGGGGCGGGCAGGCGCGGGGAAGCACCAATAACTCCACGGTGCCACATCCAGCAATCGTTGTGGGGACCCACGCCTTGGCGACGGGAGTCGCCCGGCCACCGATGCCGGACGCCGCGGCGCCCGTCGCGGGAGAACAGTCGACCTTGACCTTGTAGCCCAAGCTCTTCATCTCCCCCATCTGCACCTCAAGGTCCGGCTTGCCGATGAGCGCCTGAGCCTCCGCTGCGCCCACCAGGGCGTGGGCCCCTGCGCCCCTGAGGCCGGGGAAGGTGGCCAGGGCCTCGGCGCCCGGGTTCGCCCGCAGGAATCGGGCCCACCTCTGAACCAGCTGCGCTCGTCGCTCTCGTCGAAGGTCGTCGGTCATAACAGGTGCCTGCGGAGCCGAAGTCGCCGTCATTCTCGAAGAAGAACGCGGGCCCGTTGCCGCCACCTGCCGCCTCCTTGCCTTGCCCCTTCTCGGCCGTCATCCTGTCGCTCTTGGTCCGGCGCGGGTTCTTCTCGCCGCAGTTCGCGCGCCTGGAGCGCTTCTTCAGGTCCGTCGCCACCAGTCGCTCGAAGCCTGGGCGCGCTCTCTTGCGGTCGAAGAAGTCGCGATCCGCGCGCTTGGCCACCTTGAGCTTGCGCGACTCCTTCCACGTCCTGCGGCGTTATTTGCCGCGGCGCTCTTCAACCGCTGCGGCCGGCACGTCGATCACCTCCTCCTCGTCCAGGTCCTATCCCTCAGGCATCTACAGGAAAGCCTCCGCCCCCTCGACGGGCAGCTCTGCATCGCCCCCGAGATCGTCGTCGTAGAAGACCTCTTGCACGTCGGTGGGCTCGCTCTCCCAGTAGGTTCTGACCGGAGGCGGGGGGGCCGAAGGGAGAACCTTCTTCTCCGTCGCATTCATCTGGAGGAGGGCCTGTCGCATAGACGCGAAATCGCCCCCCCCCCATCGCGAGGGTCCTCATGTTCAACTTGTTCTGACTCGACAACGCCGCGCCCTCCTCCAAGCACCTCGCCTTCAGCCCGTCGGGTAGTCCGCGGGTCTCCGCCTCGGCCACTTGAGCGTCGCGTCGGAAAACGTAGTCCGTCAGCGTCTCACCTCTGTGAATCTTGTAGTCGAACAGTGCTCGATTCTGAGCCTCCCGGGCCCTGTCTCCTGGTCGTTGACCCTTGAGCACTGCTAAGTGATCGGGCATCTTCTTCACTCCGTCCACAGCGCCCAGGGTCTCTCTGATCACCTTGAGCTTTAGCTGAATCTCGGTTGGGAGGGACTCAACTATCTTCGAGGCTTGGTGTCTCGGCTCGTGTCCACTGCGTCCAGACCAGGAAGTGACGTTCTGCCGAAACAACTCCAAGTGTTCAAAACCTAGCCAACTCGGTGGTGGACCGAAATCTTTACTGCGACTGTGGGAACCCCCGCTCCAGCCGGCGCTGGCCGACCACCAGTCTCCCCATCCCCCGGTCCACCACCGCCATTTCGAATCCCAGCGATCACCGCCGGCGTGGTCCTCTCCCTCCACCTCGAAAGTCGATGCGTCGTTGTGACGTCGTCCCTCGTTCCACCACGGCATCTCCGTGGCGACGTCCACGGTTCTGGGTCTGGTCGCACTCCACGCCGGGTCGTCGGCGCCCGTATCCTCGCTGCCTCTGGCTCTGCCCTCACCATCACCGTGTTTTCCCTCAACCATCGCTCCGCTTACAAACTGTCGTCACACAGACGGGCGATGGCGACGGGAGGAGGTGCACTTTTGTGGCAAGGCAGGGGAGGAGGGACGGGGCACTCGACATCCTGGTTGTCAGTGCGCATCTTAGCCAGAAGATGCAGGGGAACAGGGGGCAAGAGGGGAAGGACGGAGAGGACGCGGAGAGGAAACGGGGAACAGTGGGGACAGGTGGGGTCGAGGCGCCGGCGGCGCGCGGGCGCTGGCGACCCTGGGCCACGCTTCACCTTGCGGTTGCGAGAAGATCGGCCCCGAGACAAAAACCACAAACGGCCATGTTGAACATTGCTTAGCAATTCTTGGACAGAGAAGTGTTCAGGAATGACCAACGTTGCCACCTGTGTTTTCGCGGGGGATCGTCGAAGGCGGCAATTTGCGAAGGGATGTCGCCCACATCAAAGAATCTGCCGTTCGCCATGTCGTTTGGTTTTAGCGTCGCATGCGCCGCCGATCAGGGGTGGCGGAAAATAGGAGGCAAAGGAGCAGCGATAAGTGTCGGAAGGCCGTTGCGGGGGATCACGCGAGGAACTTTCAAGACGAGCGTGCCGATGATGTCGAGAATGATTATTCGGCTCGCGGCGGCCTTTGAGCGCTCATGCGGGAGTCCCTGGACCCCGCGGCGCTGCGTCCTGGGGGCGGCGATGCGAACCCCGCGGGCCAGCGACGCCGGACCCTGGGGCGTACTGCACGCACACCGTCTACCTACGACTCGAGTCCCGAAAGCCTACGGCACGCGATCCTAGGCGCTACGATGCCCGATCGTGGACGCGCCTGGACAGCTGTGAGGAGCGATCGAGAATCCTCAAAATGTGCCGAGCCCCCCGCAGGTTCTTAATGATTCCTGCCGATCCCTGAGCATCCCCCTGGAATCTCGACGACCCCTGCTGACCCCTGAGAGAACCTGGGAGGCATGGAGGAATCCTGAGGATCTCTGACAAAACCTGGCGGCGCCTGACGATCCACGAGGGTCCCTGGGGAATCCCGCGGAATCATGCAGACCCTCGATGCATACTCAGGATGCCTAGGGGGCCCTTGAAGGTGCCTGAAGGATTCCCGACCCCCCCCCCGCAAAGCCGAAGATCATTAGAATCCCGTCGGGGCCTGTAGGATCCATGAGGAAGGATCGAAGGTCATCGGGGATCGAAAGGATTCCTGAGGTCTTCTCTTGTCAGGCATCCTCGGGACACTGAGGACCTATGATGAGTCCTGAGGAACCGATCGGTCTCTTCAGGATCCCTGAGCGCCCCTACTGAGTCCTCGACAATTTTGATTTTGATGATCCTTGAGGGACCAGCGGGGATCGTCAGGGTCCCTGAGCACCCCTGAGAATCCATCAGGAATCCTCTGGGATCCCGAGGGCCCCTGCGACGGATGCTTGAGAATACTGGAGAGGTCAAAATGGTTGTCCTGGCCCAAGACTAAATCGCATGCGGCAGTGAGAAACGCGATGGTGAACATCGGATATCGCCTTCGGCGGAGCCTCTTTTGGGGCCACGAAGCGCGCGAGGGGGGGGGGGGCGAAATGGGGGCAGCGCCGCCATGCGAACGCAGCAACTGGGGCTGGCGGCCTGCCGCGGCGCTTCCTGCGGGACCAAGGAACGCACGAGGGGCGTGCCGAACTGGGGGCGGCGCCGCCATGTGAGCGTAATCACTGAGGCGGTCAGCCGATCTGCCGATGTGGGAAAGAAACGTCTGACGGGAAGCCCGAATTGGGACTCCATGCGAACGCAGCCAATGGGGCATTCGGTGGAAGTTTCTGCATGGCCACGACACGCGCAAGGGGCGCGCCGAACTGGGGGCGGCGCCGCCATGCGAATGCAGCAATGGGCTTCGGTGGAGCTCCCACTGAAGCCACGCGATCCGCGAGGGGTGCGCCGTGTTGGCGTGCTGTGGGGTGGTGGGGGACGCTATGCGAACGCAGCCAGTGGGGCCTTCGGTCGAGCTCCTTGTGGGGCAACGAAGCGACTGAAGGGCGTGCCGAACCGGGGGCGGCGGCGCCATGCGAACGCAGACGCCAGGGCTTTCAGTGGAGATTCCTTCTGGCCACGAAAGGCGCGAGGGGTGTCCCAAACTGGGGGCGGCGCCGCCGTGCGCGCAACCACAGGGAAACGCGCGAGAATGGGCATGCTGAAATTGGAACGGTAACGACATGCGAACGCAGCCACCCGACCTTCGATGGAGCTCCCCGGGGCAGCGGGACGTGCGAGGGGCGCGCCAACACGGGCGCGGCGCCGCCATGCGAACGCAGCCGCTTGGAGGGCATGTGGTGGATCTCCGCATGGGGCCACCGCCATGCAAACTCAGCCCATGGGGCGTGCGGTGGAGCTTCCTACGAGGCCACGAGTCGTCAGGGCGTCCACGATGGCCCAAGATGGCTCGAAGAGGGCCTCACAGAGCCCAAGCTGGCCTCCAAGATCGCTCAAGTTAGCCCCAACATGGATCAAGATAGCTAACGACATGCCTCCAAGAAGCCCCAAGAGGGCCACAAGACGGTTCCAGGTGCTTTGGGCGACCCCTCACGACCTCCCCGAGAAGCCACAATCTTTCAAACACCTGAGGGAAATCAATGATGTTTGCAATCTGGCCTTCTCGCTTCCGATGCGTTTTTGAGGAGTCAAGGTGGCCCAAAGATGGCCAGATCGCCCAAGAGCGCATCAAGAGAGGCCCAAGAGCGTCCCAAGAGGCTATTCTGATGGCCCCAGAAGGGGGAACTAAAAGAGAGCAGCACCCCCCCGCCTCTTTTCACCGACACGCTCCACGACGGCCCCAATAGGCCCTCCAGGGCTCTCAAGAGGCCCCCAAGCAAGCCACAAAAGAGCTGTAAGAGGGCCCCATGAGGGCCCAAAGGCGCCCCCAAAACGCCCCAAGAGGACCCGAAGACCCCACAAAGAGCCCAAAGAGGGCCCCAACATGCCTCCACGGAGCTCCAAGAGGAGCCCACGATCCCCCAATGCAGCACCGTAGCTCCAAGCAGACCTCCAATGCTCCAAGATAGCCTCCAAGACTTGAACCACACCCTCCTTCCTCTCCTCTCCGTACATGCTCTGTTTCACTATATGTGTATCTTCTCTCCATTTCCAGACACCTCTCATGGGCAAAACTCCTGAATGGGCTGGTGGGGGATTGGCGAAACGTAACAATTTCTCCATGGGCTGGTGGGGATACGCGATCCGTGAGGAATCAACGATGTATCCGGGCAATTTGATATCAAGCAACGCTTCCTAAGGCTCCCCCCGCTGCGTCACCAAATCCTCTTATGTTGCCATTCAATATCCACGTGCAGGTTGGGGACCATTAGCCCATTCCCTTTTCGAGAGAAGAGGCACAGTCTGGGTGTGGGAGCGTCCGATCGGTAAGCGCCATCGCGGCCGCGTCGGCTGTGCCAAACCAGGCGGCCGCCGTGCGCGCAAGCTGCGGGCGCATGCGCAGCTGATCATATGTGCCCGCCAGCGCCAAGGGAGTCACCGCAATCGCGGCCGCATGGGTTACGCCAAACAAATTGCAGGTGGGAGGGTGGGGCGAATGCGCGAGCGCTGGAGTTGACCATTTCATCCTCTGCAAGGTGGATTGCACCACATCGGCCAACGTTTTGGGAACGAGTAGGCAAGCTCTTGCGGGACAAGCCACCATCTCCAACAAGTTGCCGCGATGTTCCCTGACAGGCAGCCGTGGAAAGGAAGCTGGCCTCGCCCAGCCTGCCTGCTTCTTCCCTGGATCTTCAACTCTCTTCAGAAAAGAAGCTGCCTCGGAAACCTCGCGAGTCTGGGAAGCGCTGCGTGGGAGCTGCGCGCGAGGTAGGAAGTGCTGCCTGGGAGCTTGTCAAACGCTCGCAGCGCACCTAATGGGAACGGCGAGGAAAACGACCGCGGAACACGCGGGGAGGCCCCGCGATTTTGATGTTAGCTGGCATTCGAAGAAACGGGAGAGAGAAAGAGAGAGAGAGAGAGAGAGGAACAAAAAAACATAAAAAAAGTGAGAGAGGTGAGAGAGGGACAGAGAAAAAGAGAGACATAAAGAAAGAGAGAGAGAGAGAGAGGCTCACTCGTCCACTAATTTGATCCTCCCTATCCTCCTCCTTATCTTGCTCCTCCGCCTCCTCCTCCTCTTCCTTCCCCATTCGTCCTCCTCCCTCTCATCCTCCGCATTCTCCTCCCCATTCAATGGTGACTGATAGGGTCTGGCGCGTAGGAGTGTCGGAACTCTGGGAGGCCCCTGAACAACAAAAACACCAATAAACACAATCCAGGCCCCCTCCCCCAAGGACCAGAATGGTTTGTCCTGGCGGACAGCCTTAGCGCCCTGGCCACAGTCGGAGAGGTCCGGCACGACAACGACGGCCCTGGTCATGCCGACGACGATGGCGACGGCGGACGACGACGCCGACGCCGTCGACGACGACGACGGCGGACGACGACGACGACGACGACGGCGACGAACATGGCGATGCCGGCGTCGTCGCCGTGGGCGAGTCGGTCTGTCGAGCGGGCGGGACACGACGTTACCCTCGTCGTCGTCCTCGTCGTTCTCGTCGTCCTCGTCGTCGTCGCGCTGCGGCGGTGGCGGCGGCAGGCGCCTGCGGCCTCACGTAGTTATCTAATAAGGGTGGAGCGTGTGTCCGCTGCCGCTGCCTCGGCGGCGGGCGCGCGCCGAGGCCGCGGCCGCCGCCGCGACCGCCGCCGCGGCCAGCCGCGCGGCCGCTGCCGCTCCAGGACCCCTTCGGGGCACTCGCCGCGGCCGACGTCGGGGCGAGAATGATGCCATGGTTGAGCAGGGGCCGACCGCCCCAGCATTCCGATAGGCCTACCACATTCTCTGAGAGCTGAAAAACGATCTACAAGTGAGAGCGAGGACAATGCTCTTAGAACATGAAGCCGACAGTTTCAAGCAGAACGATATCAGCCAGACTTGCTCTAAGAGCAGCTCTCGCAAATCATAACAACATGTTAGTCCTTTCTATGGTTAGCCAATGGGATCACCAGGAACCCTCATCACTGGTTGACATGCGGCGGCGAGCCCAAGGAGGATATCGTTACATCCGAATGGTGACGACCAGTGGTGTGGGGACTGGCCAGCTTCCCGCGGTGTTTTGTCTGCCAATTTCGCAGCAGCTTGGCGCAACTCCATTCCTGCCATGGGCACCTTGCTGGACAAGGCTGGAAGGAAGGGGCAGGTGGTGGAGCAGCAGGCAATCATGCTATGCTTGTGTGCACTGTGGCATCATAGTTTGGCGTAGCGGCGAGGGCTGCAGCAAGTCCACAGACGGAGGCCCCGAGTCTCATGAAGCCGAGACTCGAACACGCGTGTCCTGATCTGCGTCCTGCTTCACTCTTTTGCTTCCGGTTGAATGAAACGCCGCGCGTCCCCGGGGATTCACAGAAGACCCTCGCACCCCCTGAGAGGCCTTGCGGGCCCTCTCCGAAGCCACAGTCGGATGCTCAGACAGAGCGGGGGCTTCTGAAAAGCCGCGCCGCCTTCTGAGAAGGCACTGCCCCCCTCTCATGTCCTCCCCTGCGCTCGCCGCCGAGTGATGCGATTGGCTCTGGATGTGTTCTGGGAGTTGCGGGCTTCGAGCTGTAGAGTCGCATGGCTGCGACCCGGCAAGCGCCAAGCTGGTTTTCCAATTCTACACCGTGGCCCCCGCGGGCTGGGCCCACGGTAAGCGAGCCCCACCCCACCCCGATTTCACAACCACGACAACTTTGGAACCGCTGAGGGTAGCGGTCTCTAGAAATACCGAGGGCCGCCAGAACTTTCAGCGGCCCTCGGCCACCCGTGCTCGGCCATTTCTCGGGCCGCGCAGGGGAGCGGGAAACCCAGAAAATCATGGAACGCATCAGTTGCCATGACAGAATGAGTGCGCGCCCCGCCCCTGGGAACCGCCCGCAGCTCAGAGGGGATCAAAGGGTAGGATAGCAAAGTGTAGGATAGCATAGGGTAGTGTAGATAATCAACTCACGTCGCTGGTTTTACTGGCGCTTCCTGGTGCCGGGAGGCCCCCAATGTATCGAGGAATGGGCCCGGCGACGGGGCCGAAACCATCTGCATGCGTCAGATGTCGTACCCTTGCGTCCGGCCCGAACAGCCGTGGGCGCGGGCGCTGGCGGGGGGCGCCGGCTCGCCAGCCGCACAGAAGAAGGCAACCCACGGCAACCCGCAAGGGGAGGAGGCGCCCTCAAACTCGCCGTGCCGCGCATACGTAGAAATATCCGGAGGCGCAGCTGCCGGGTCGAACGACAGGGGGCGGGGGGGGATGGTGATGGGGGGGCGGTGAGCGGATCCGTCTTCGTGGTGGGTTTTCCCCGCGCGTCCTTGCGCCGCAGGCGCCAACTGCATCAATGAGAGCACGCGGCGACGGGGCCGAGGCCAGCTGCATGCAGGCGGAGGCGTTCGCCCCCAGGCCTCCCTAACCACGCACTTTGTACCGAGAGAGCACATGGCGGGCACGCGGAGAGACAGACGGGAAGTGAGACCGCTACGCGTTCGCACAGGAAGTACCCGCATCCTTCGCCCCCCTGGACGGGAACGCGTGGGCACGGCGTGCCCCATCTCCTCCCTTTTCTCTGTCATGTTACTCTTCACCCTCATCATCCTCCTCGTCCTCACCATCATGCTCATCTTCACCCTCGCTCATCACTAACACTGCTTGGTTGAGCATACTCAGCATGCCCAGCATCATCAAGATCATCACCACCGACGGCATCATCAACACCATCACCACCATCACCACCACCATGATCAACATAATCAGCAACATCGTCGCCAGCGACATAATCATGATCAACACCGCCGTCAGCATCACCATCACAATCATCATCAGCACCATGGTGATCACCATCATGATCACATTCATCAGTATCGTCGCCATCGGTTTCATCACCATTACCACCCTTATCTCCAGTTTAGCCAGCATCATCCTCATCAACAACATCATCCGTACCATCATCCGCACCAACATCATCACCAACATCGTCGTCAGTATAATCGTTTTCAGATTCATCACCGTCGTTACACCATCACCAGTATCAGCAGCATCATCATCATCATCATCATCATCATCATCATCAGCATCATCATCATCATCACCGTCCTGGCACCAAACGCAAAGGCGTGCCCGATTTGCTCGCGAGATTTTGCTTCGCACCGCCATCTGCTCGACCGCGTGCAGTATCGTGCGAAGCACTGCCGTGCGGCTTTGCTCCAGACATCATGCGTCTGCTAAGGCTGCTGACGAAGCGACGGCTGTGTGAAGTAGCGCACGCATGCATAACTGGAACCATTGTAAGCTTCATGGCGCTGTCTATAGCCCGCTGCGCATGTATGTCTCACCACCGCCCGTAGCAACTGCGGGTCAAGATGGTGCGGCTGCGGGCAAGGATGCGGTCCTCAGGGCTGGCCCTCGCCGGCGCGCCACTGCTTGGGTCAGGAAACAACTGCGCTCGTCCAGAGCGGCCCAGAAGAACCGCAGTTCTTTCATATCCAATCGTCCATCGGACCAGCGGAGCCAGCATCCGGGGGCCCAGGCGCGCGCGCGGGCTGGAGCGATGGGCGGAGTGGCAGGGCGAGGCGGCAAGGGGCAGCAGCCTACGAGCGGCGCGGCAAACAGCAATCGCAAGTGGGACTGCCCGAAGTGCGGAGCCAAGAAAAGTCTGGCATCCCGAAGCACGCGCAATTAGCGCGGATATGACTGGCGGCAGGGGTCTCACGATTCGGATGGCCGGTGGGGAGGAATGTTGGCCCTGGATGAAGGAGAACGGCACGAACCCAATCAGCAACCACGGCGCGCCAAGAAGCTCGAACCCGCCGAGGGCAAGGGTAAGGGTACCACATATCTGGACTACAGGGGCAGCGACCTGGGCGCCGCCAGCGGCAAACAGGAGCAGGTCACGCAGCCGGGCAAGTTGAAGTCGGAGATCAAGAAGCTGGAAGTGGCGTCTGGCGCAGAAAGCACACTCGAGGCCAAGCAGAGGCGCGCGCCCTGCAGGCTCAGATCGCCCAGGACCGCCCAATAGCAGCACAGCTCGGACATGTCGAACGGCGACAACGGACTCAGCGTTCCACCACCGAGGCACTTGCGAAGCACCTCGGACTCATCGCCACAGAGCTCACGAAGCTCGAGCAGCAACGGACGGAAGCGCAATCCAAACATGACGCGTCGCACGCCGCTGACTCGGAGATCGCACAGTTGCTCGACGGACGTCTCGCAGCGCGCGCTCACAAAAAAAAAAAAAAAAAAAAAAAAAAAAAAAAAAAAAAAAAAAAAAAAAGCAGACGACGACGCGCCGTCGAAGGCCCCGCAGCCGCTGCCCGCCCAGCGGCCGCAGCAGCCGCTGCGTCGGGGGCAGCAGCGGGCGGGCCCGATGCAGCGCCTAAAGAGCGAGCCCCTGGGCTCCGCGAGTCGGGGGTGGAGCAGGTCGCCCCCGCGCGCGCTGCAGCAGGCAAGAGTTCGCCAGCCCCGCGACGCAGGCGACGATGGCGGCTCCGAGGCCCACTTTGACGAAACGCGTCGGGGGCCTCGGTCGACCCCGCCGCGGGCGAAGGCGAACTCCGAGAGATGGCAGGCGCAGAGGGGGGCGAACAAGCAGCACGCCGCGCGGCCACGGGCGCTGGCGCCAGCGACGCCACTGCTCGCCACCGCGACGAGCAGCGAACACTTCTGGAAGGGCTGCGCGGCGTTGCGCGCGTCGAGCGGAGGGGGGGGGGGGTGCGCTCCTAAGACGTTCGCGGCGGGCACCCTGGCCTCGGGCACCCCCTCCTCCCTCGCCTCGGGCGCCCTGGCCTCCGACGCCGCGCATAAACGCGCTGCCAGTGGCGGCGCAGGCGCGGGGGCGCCACCCCTCAGGCAGTCGAGCTACCTTGGCACGCGCCAGCAGCCTTGTTCCTGGCGGCATCGTCACCGGCTCAGTCTGCCTGGGCAACGACGACATAGGCCCACCAGCAAGAGCGCGCCCCAGGACTCCGGCAAGATGTTGAGATACGCGGGCAAGCCCTGGACTCAAGGTGGCGCCTGATATGCGGACTCCAACACCTGCCTCATGGTCGCCGATGGCTAGCTCGAGGAAGTCAACGTCGCGCTGGTCGACGCGGGCGACGGGCCGCGGACAAGGGCGCCTCCGAGCTGGACCGGTTCCTAGTCGACACTACGCTGGCACACCGAGTGAAACAATGCGAGATCATCGACGTGACCAAGCAGGGCCTGGCCAATCCGCGCAGGCCGCGCACGGCCGTCCAACTGGCGACCAACGGCGGCGGTCCAGAGCCAAAGTCACGCCGCCTAAACGGGCACCCGGCCTGCCCTATAGAGCCGCCCTTGGGCCCGCTCATGGATGCGAGGTGGGGCTACGCGGCCCTGCCCAGGGCCATCGGCGACGCGTCCGATCACGGTGAGCTCGACGGGGCCTTCGCCGGGCTCTGCAGCTCCAAGGAGACGGAGCTCATTCGCGCCTACCAGATTCCGCCCGACGAAGAGGAGCGGCTACGCGGGCGCGGCAGGGCCCCGCAACTTGCATGGCCCTCAGCCGCTAGGCCTCACTGAGCCCACGATAGGCCCTACAGCGAGCACGACAGGCAAGCACCTCATGGCGGCGGGCGATTTCTGCAAGCAGATGCGCTCGCACTACGGGGCACTGGACTGCATCGACAGGGACGTGGGCCCCGAGCGCAGCGAGCAGGAACGCATGGAGAAGCGCGCGCTCGCGCGTCCCATGGAGACGCCCAGGCGGAGGGCCAGGCCTTGGGTCGGCAACCCTTCAAAAACGCAGGCGGAGGAGGACCGCCAGGAGAGCCTCGACAAGTGCGCCCCCTACACGGACCCAACCTTCGTCGCCGCAGGCGTGGCCTCTAAGTGCGACCAGCGCACGCGGCTGGCCCGGGAGGCCCGCGGAGGCCGTTGGGGGCGAGGCTTTTCAGGCCGCGCCGAGCTCGCGAAGATCTCCAGGAAGCTGCGCGGCCTGGGCGCGGAGGATTGGGGGGCGGAGGTGCACCGCGCGATGGGCGACTACCTGGAGAGCAGGCCGCGGCTCGTCGACCGCCACGGCCCCCCGCCAGATCCTCCTGCTGATGGCGCTGGAGGTCAAGCAAGCCAATTGTTCGCACAGCCTACTCTGTTTCAGCTGGTGGATGTTAGCCAGCTCCAGCACGACGATGAAGCGTTGGCAACATCTCAGCAGGCATGCGCCGACGGGGTGGCAGTCTGGCCAGACCGCCTACCCAATGCGGGTGCTGAAGGGCCCAGCTACGCAGCGCGGCCAGCGGTGGCTTGGCCTGACCGCCCTCCCTGCTAGGGAGCTGAAGGGCTCGACGCAGCGCCGCGCCCGCGCCCCGCGAAAAATGCGTCGGCCACGGCCCCCTCGCGGCGCTCGATGGTGGGCCCAGCCGCAGCGCCCGGGCGCCGCGCTGGCCGGGCGGGGGCCACGCGGCGCTGGGCGCGCGGCTGTATCCACGGGGTAAAGATCGAGGGCCGAGGACGAGAACATGCACAAGCAGGACTGGCTCGACGTCTGCGCGCCCGTCGTCTTTCACCGACCTGGACGCATGGGGCCAAGCGCGCGAGGAGCATCACGCATGCACGCGACTGCGCAGACACGTCGCAGCGCGCAGTGCCACCCAGCGAAAAGGAAGAGCAGGCGCTCGCGAGGCACCTGGGCTGCGCGCCAGCGCGAGACCCCCCAAGGCCGCCGCGGCATCAGCCAAGCTGCCATGCCAGCCGCGGGGGGCCAGAGTCGCGCCAGCGAGCCCCCCATGCACGCGCCCCTGGAGGGCTGGGCAAAGGAGGCGAGGCGCGCGCCGCCGCCGCCGCAGACGCGCCGGCCTACGCCGCGGGCGGGAGCGATGGCTTTCAGGGCTGGATCTCGAAGTCATGCGACGAAGGGGGAGGAGGAGGAGGAAAGTCGCGCGCGCTCGCCGCCGAGGCCCGGGGCTGGACCCCCGACGACCGCGCGGGAGGCACTCCAGCCAGCGGGCAGCACAGGGCGTCAGCCATCGCCGACTTCTGGCCCAAGGGCGACCGGCGAGTTCGGCATGGCGGAACGCGATTCCGAGCCGACAACAGTGCCCACAATGGCGCCGCCCTCCCGCGCCCGTCGGCAGACAAACTCCGCGGCGCAGCCCGCGCATCCAGCAGGCGCACTGGCGCAGGCAGTGTCCGCGCCAACGCGCGGCTCGCCGCGCTGCTCAGCGACGAGCTCCTGGTCCAGCACCGACTTCGGCATCCGCGGCGAGGGGCCCAGCGGCTGGCCAGACGTGCTGACGGACTCGCCGCTGGCCATGCTGCCCCGGCCGCAAGGGGCCTTCGCCCCGTCGGGCTCCTCGCGCGGCCGCCGCGCCTCTGAGGTCGGGCTCGGCAGGCAGACGCCCGCAGGCGGGGCGCCGACCTGGGCGGGGGCCCAGCCGTTTTTCTTTCAGGTTTCTTCTATTTTCTAGATGTCCTCAAATGTTGCGCGTTTCTTCCTCTCGTTGCGTTTAGTTGCCCTTGTCTTAGCGCGCCCGAAGGCGCGCCCCCGAGGAAGCGGCGCGGTGGCAGGCGCTGCGAACTGAGGCCGGCGCCAGCAAAGGGCTGGCAGCAGCAGCTGTCCTCATCGACCTCTGGACGGCCGACGAGCTCGTCGACCTGGCCATCGCCCAGAAGAGGGCGGCGCTGGCCAAGTGCCCCAGCGGGCTCCTCATGATTGCCCTCAGCATCTACGCAGGCGGACGCCGCGTCGCGTCGGACGGGAGCGCCTCGGCAAGGTTGTACCTCGACGCGGGGCTGATCGCAGGGCGCGGCCACGCAGGCCGCCTACTCGAACACGGCCTTCCTCTGATCGCCGACGCGCACGCGCGCGCGGCGAGTGATCGAGCCCAGGGCACCGCTCGCCATCGCGCTCGACGACTGCAGCCTCGCGCGCCACGGCCCAATGGCGCAGGTCGCAGCATGCTTGGCTGGGGTCGCGAGGATGGCGCCGCGCGGACCGGGGGAGCTCGGCTGCAAAATGTCCCAGGACAAGAGCGAGCTCTTCGCCAGCTCGCCCCCAGCGACGGCTTTGGCGGCGAAGCTTCGGGGCGGGGGCCTCCCCTGCGACGGACGGCGCGAGGAATCTGGGGGCGGGCTGCTGCCTCGACGGGCAGGCGTGCAACAGCGCAGCAGGCCAACACAAGAAGGCTAGCGCTTCGAAGTTTAGGGGCAAGGGCGGCAGGCAGGCAGGCTCGCCGACGCAGGCCAGAGGCCCATGACACTCCACGGCGTCAGCGCGATCACCTGGCCAACGCCCGCACTGCAGCGCTGACGAAGCCGCGCCTGCGCAGCTCGCCGCGGGCGTGCATGGGGGGCGCAGAATGAGCCTCAGCCGCCCCATCGGCCGCTCCAGGGCCAGCGACCCCATGCTGGGCCACGTGGCGCTGCCCGTCGTCGCGCGAGCCCAGGTGCCCCAGTGCGTCCGAGGCGCCATTGACGGGGGGGCTCTCGGCAGCAGCTTCAGCAACGCCCGCGCGGGGCCTGCATCTGCTCCGGCCCCCGCGCACCACCGCTCGGGCTGGGCGGCGCGGGCGCGAGGCCAGGCCCTCCAAGGCCTGGGCATGAGCGTCGATCTGAACACGATGGGAGCCTCGGCGCTCACTAAGATGGCCTCAGCGTCCGCCCCACGAGCGCCTCCTGCGAAGGGGCGCGAGTCGACGCCCATGCCTGGGGCACCTCGGTTCAGGAAGGGCACTGGCGCTGATCGGCATCGAGAAGGCGACGCGCCGCAAAGGGGCCTCCGAAGGTCAGCTCCGCGACCAACTTCCTCAACGCCCCTCGGGCTGACTGTGGCCAGTGTCGCGGCGCGCCCTGCCGTACAGGCCGCTCGCTGCGTCGCCCGCGCGCCCCAGGTGACGCGGCGGCCGCGGCGACGCGAGCCGCCCAGCACGGCGGCGCAGACGAAAGGAAGCCGTCCGGCGACATTCCCGCAAGCACGATCGTCGCCATGGGCGAGGGCAACGCTGCGGAGGGCGCCCTTTGGTCTCGTAGACTGGCCCCTGACAATATTGCCCGCGCGCCGCTCCACCAGCCACCGAACGCAGCGCGCGCCGCGCCGGCGCATCTGGCGCGGTCGGACAGCCGCTCGCCGGCGACGTCTGCGCGGATGGCAGCGTCGAGGAGCCCAAAGCATGCGCGGCACGCGCTGGCTGGAGTGCCGTCGCGATGGCAAGAAGCGGAGAACTCGTGGCGCAGTTCGACCCAGTTCCCCGGCCGTGCCCTCAGGAGTCAGGGGCGGCCGAGATCTTGGCGTGCATCGAGGCGCTCCAAGCGCGCCTGCTGCCAGTGCGCATGTTCACCGATTGCGAGATGCTTGTAGATGGCTTCCGCGCAGGGCGGCAATGGCGCCTGCAATTGCGTCGGCAGCGCCGCGAGCTGCGCGCGCGCCCCTGGCGCGCGATGGACGACGCCTGCGAGAGCGAGGTGCAGATCCTCAAGGTCAAGGAGCACGCCACTGAGGGCGACACCCAGGCAGAGCGCATCGAGTGGTGGCAGATGGCAGGCAAGCGCGCTGCCGACCGCAGGGCGCAGCACGGCGTCGCCATGCTCTCACAGGACGGGACCAGAGGCGCCGCAGCATGTAGCAGGACCGCCTCGTGAAGAATACCGCCTGCTGGATCGGTCGCGCCATGCAGGGAGGCAACCAGGAGCTGACGGCCGAGAACGGTGAAGGTGGCGCAAGCCTCGAATCGGCGCGCTGATCGGCGCGTAACTGCAAGCTGCGCCATCGAGCGTCTTGCTTTCGTAGCGGATGTCATCGACCCGTCTGTGGAAGGCATGGCACGTGGATCGATTTGCAAGGGGAGCTGGCCTGGTCGTGCATCAGCTGCGCGGGCTATGGGCGCCAAGTCGCAGGCCCTCCGCCAGCAGCAGGAGGCAGCGGCGGCCCTTCCCTGTCAGCAGCAGCGGCACCCCTTGCAGCAGGAGCCGCACTCATTTCCAGCCGAGCCGAAGGGGGACACTCCAGCGCGAACGTCAGAGAGACGAGTGAGCAGGCGGCAGCACGGCAGCGTCGAGCTCAAGCAGCAGCGGACAGAGCGCGCAGCAGCGGCTGAAATCCAACCTCCGCAGCCGCCCGTTCCGCCGCCGCTCCCGCTGTGGTGGACGCTGGGGGTCCACCGGCACACATCGTCTGTGGCGGGCGGGCAACCGCTTGTTTTGCGTGGTCCGCGAGGCATGAACACAGAGCGTGCGCCTGGAAGGCCTCAGTAAACCCTGCCCGGAGGGACCCAGCGCGAGACAGGCAGCAGTTCCCTCACGTCAGCAAAGAAGCCTGGCCCCGGCTGGCTCGGGCAGCACAGGCACCCCGCAGCCGCTCGTCCGCTTTAGGAACCCACGGCGCAGGCCTGGGGGCCACGGTCCGCCTCTGTCTGCTCGCGACACCCCTTTACAAGGTCAGCCTGCGCGATAGCGGAGGGAGAACCGTTAGAGTAGCGCGTACACCCTTCGTTATATCTCCAAGGGGGGGTGATGCAACCTCGGCCAGTCCTTTGGTGCACAGCCAACCTCGGCCGCCCTCCGCCGCTAAGACCGATCCACTGCGAGCAATCAGGGCGCTGCTAATGGAAGCCCGAATGGGGAGTGGTTCGTGCATTCCGCGTTCTGTCTCCAGGGTCTTGAAGAAGGGTGCATAAACCGTCGAAAAGGCCAGGAACCTGAAGGTGGTGCATGCTTCGAAGCCCGCTAAAGTAGTTGCCAGGCGCCCGTCGGTGCAACTGGTAGGCAAGTCGGATCAGGCGCAATCTCTCTGCCGCTGTTCTGCCCGCGACCCTCTTACAGGGTCAGCGCGCACGATGGTGGAGGGGACCCGATGGAATAGCCGTTCCACGGATCTGTCTCCAAAGGGGGATCGGGGTGCACCGACCGTCTGTGAGGCTAGAAGCCTGGAAAATGGTGCACGCCAATCCGCCATCTGCGCCCGCCGCTTGCGGCTGTTCGCCATCGCCGCTTGAGCCTCTGCCAGAAGGGCGGAGGCCGAACCAGAGGGATAGCTCGTACACCAGAGGCTCTGTCTCCATGGGGGGCTTGGGGTGCACAGAGCGTCTCAAGGCAAGGAGCCGAGAAGGTGGTGCATGCCAGATCGTCCGTCCAATGTAGCGTCGCCGCCATGCGACAAGCGCACCATGCGAATGCTGGCGCAGCTATCCTCCGCCTGCTAGCCCTGTGCTAAGCCGATAGGTGGAGGTGGAACCGATGGAGTAGCTCGTACCCTCCATGGTTTTGTCTTCGGGGGGGCGGGGGTGAACAGATCGTCGAGATGCCATGAGCCAGAAAATGGTGCACGCCTGGTTGCCCGTGTCTTCGCTGCGCTTGCGCTGCGTTGAGTTCGATGCGCCATGCCGAACTCTCATGCTCTGGCATGCTGCGGCGGTTGGCTGCAGCTGGTATGTCCGAGATGCAGGCTTGCCGAGCGCTGTTGCTGACCAGATGTAGAGGATTGTCTCCAGCCTGTCTTTACTCAAGACTGTCTGTACTGCGACGGATCATCATCATCATCATCATCATCATCATCATCATCATCATCATCATCATCATCACCATAATCATCATCAGCATCATCATCAGCATCATCATCATCGTCATCAGCATCAGCATCAGCATCAGCATCAGCATCAGCATCAGCATCAGCATCATCATCATCATCATCATCATCATCACCATCATCATCATCATCATCATCATCATCATCATCATCTGTATCAGCATCATCATCAGCATGAGCATCGCCACCATTACCATCAGCATCATAATCACCATCATACGCCTCATAATTGGTACCACCACCACCATCATCCTCATCATCATCATCATCAGTATCGTCATCAACATCAGCAGCATAATCAGCATACTCATCATCATCATCATCATCAAAATAAGCAGCATCACCACCATCAGCAGCTTCAACATCATCATCATCAGCGCCATCATCATCAGCATCATCATCGTCGGGCCATCATCTTAATCATCATCGTCGCCAGCATCAGCAACACGAGCACCATCATCATCATCACCATCACCATCATCACCATCATCATCATCAACATCATCGTCATCGCCATCGACACCGTCACCAGCACTGTCAACACCATCATCATCATCATCATCATCATCATCATCATCATCATCATCATCATCTTCATCATCATCATCAGCATAAGCATCATCAGCATCATCATCATCATCACCATCATCGTCATCATTGTTATCATCATCAATCGCATCATTATCATCATCATCGTCATCCTTATCATCATCATCATCATCATCATCATCATCATCATCATCATCATCATCATCAACACCATCATAATCACCATCAATATCCTCATCATTATCCTCATCCTCATCCTCATATTGCCCATCTTCCTTGTACCCCACCCTTTTGGTGGTGCGAACTGTTCCGTATCAGCATCAGTACCGTCGCCTTCATCATTGAGATCAGCAACATCGTCTCCATCATCACCATCAATCCCATTATCCATATCGACAACCCCGTACGTTTATACCCACCCCCTCATCAACAAACTCGTCATCATCACCGTCCTCATCACCATCATCACCATTACCACCGCGACTTCCACCATTACCGTCACCAACACCATCACCATCACGATCAGCACCAGCACCACCGCCACGGCCATCGTCAGACTCGGCATCATAATCAGCATTACCATCAACATCAACACCCCCACCATCATCATCAACACCATCATGTCTATCACCATCATCGCTATCACCACCATCCTCCTCACCCTGCTTCTCCTGCTCCTGCTCCTCCCAGTGGGGCTCGCCCTGCGGGCGGCGACGTGCGGCGGCGGCGCTGGGGAGGCTCGCCCTGGGGCGCGCATCGGGCCTGAGAAGACGGCTGCGGCGGCGCGAGAGGCTGAGAGATGCGCTGGGCGAGCTACTCCAGCACAGGAATGCGCCGACCATGTCGGCATGTGTGAGCGGTTTGGCCCTTTGAGTCGTCGTCGTCGTCGCTCCCCTCCCTTGACGCTGTTTCGTTTGTGTCCGGTCCGTCGTCGCCGTCGTCGTCATCGTCGCCGCCCCTTCAGGGTCGGTGGCACTGGCCGTAAGAACGTCGCAATCATGCTGCGATTTGGGGGTCCCAGACTGGTGTGGTGACGCACCGTGTCGCCCGATAAATCCTCGGAGAACGGCCCATGACCCAAAACTGCGCGACGACCCCCAATCATTCCCCTTTGACTCACCACACGGTGTGGTCGCCGCACCTTTTGGGAACCTCCGAATAATGCCATGATGCGATTGGGTCAGGATGCGCTCCAGAAATTCCGGAGCTTGTGGCGACCATTGGACACTCGTGCTCGGCCGGATTCGTCTCTGGCCGTTCGGGACAAGAAAAACTGGAAAAATTGGAACGCATCATTATCCTGACCTCTTGCTCATCTGATGCGCCGCCATCCCGTCCAAGCCAGAATCAAGGGTAGGACGAAAACGATCGTGAATCCCAGGCCGGTCGGCGCGCCATCTTGAGTGCTCACTATGCCCCACCTTCCTCCCTTTGCCTCTGATCCCCCCCGCCCCTTCCTAGACAAGGACTAGGAGAAGGGAAGTGGCCCACAAGGGTTGAAGAAAATCCTGAAGGCCACGTCGTGCTGACGTCGGAACATCGCTGCGCGAACGTCAGTTCGAATCTGCCGGGGCGGACGAGTGGACTAGATAATCCACCACCGTGCCTTCTGCCACGTTGAGGCCTGGAAGAATGCCAAAGTCCGTCTGGTGGGGGTTTTTGGATTCTCATAATGGAACGCCCTTTCTCTGCCTGCAGACTCCTGCGTGCACCGCCCCCCCTTGCCGAGGCAACTTCCCTCGTGCCCGCTCGAGGATGGTGCACTTCCAGCATGGCAGATAATGCCTAATCCCCCCCCCCCGTCCACGCGTGCCCGCTCGAGAATGGTGCACGCACGTCCCGCATGGCAGCTAATGCCTGACCCCTCATTCCATGCGCGCCCGCTCGAAGATTTTGCTCTTCCCGCATGGCTGCTAACTCCTAGATCCCTCAGCCAACGAACGTCCGCTACAGGATTCTGCGCTTCCCGCGCTCCCAAGCGTTACTTCCGAGCGCCGCAGGGCCTCCCATTCAAACCGACGGATGTGCGACCCGAGCTTCCAAAGCGGCCCAGCTCGTGCAATAAACCAAGGACACCAACATGGCCACAAGGCGACCGAGTACTGCTTCGAGAAGGCCCAACATGTCTCCAAGAGGGCTCAAACATGCCTCCAACAGGGCCCGAGGGGCTCAACACACGCTGCCCCTGCATAGAACGAAAGAGCAAACGGAAAACGAAGGAAGGTGCGGGAACAAAGAGAGGAAATTACATAATAACAACCAAAACCTGATCAGGTGGATGCGAATAGCAGAGTTCGAAGCCGGTAGCATTCAAACCATGTTGTGCCCGCGCCTGTCCTGGCCGCGTGACCGATGCGAGGGCCCACAGCTCACCAACCGATTGTCTGCTCGCTGCTCGACATGGTGACGCTGGTCATCCCATCTGCGCATGCCATGGTGCACGTTCAGCACAGACGGCAGAACATGGGGCGCAGAAAAATGGGCCCCAGAAGCGAACAGTAGAACCCCACCATAAAACCCAATACTACCCCGACGCAAAGCCACGCCCCAGAGGACACACTTGAGAGCCCCAGGCGCCTTGGAGCTGCGTTGGCGGCTGCGACGAGCAACAGGGCGGGCCGCAGCGCGCCGCCGATAATGCGCGCGAGCGGAAGCCCGCGTCGAGGGCGAAGAACTCCCTCCTGCCATCGGCGCCGCACAACAGGTGCCCTTTGCGCCGCTCCGCGGCGCCCCGCCGGGATCGGACTCGCCGCGCGCGCCGCCGCCCCGCATTGCGCTACTAGACGCCATGCGCCTCGTCGCCGCCGCCGCCCAACTCACTGAATGACGACGCAATCTGTCCAGCGCACGCGGCTCGCTGCCATCTGCTCGAAGAGTCTCGGGCCAGCCAGGTCGCAGCGGGCAGCCCGCAGCGCGCGCCACTCGCCCCGCACTTGGTGAGATTGTCTGATCTCTCGCTCGAGAGCGAGATGGCCCTGATGCTGGCGTCGTTGCCGACGTCGGCGCCGGCGAAACAAGTGGCACGTGTGCCATGGCTCTTGCACAAAAAGGAAGGGGCAGGAGGAGGATGTGGAGGAGGAGGGGGGGGGAGAGGATGCCAGAAATCGCAGAAGGAGTGAACAACACAGGGCCGCAAGAGGGGCTCCAGAGGGCGAGCGCGAGGAGACTCCAAGGGCCGTCCCCCGCAAGATGGTTTCAAAGACCTTTGACGGGTTCCCAGGAAGCCTCCAACTGACGCCCGAGGGCGCTGAGACGGTGTCCGGGAAGGGGCGGGGCAGGGAGGGGCTGCGGTGCCGAAATAAAGTGGGCGGGGCGGAGGGGGCGCTGGGCGAGCGCTGGAGCCGTGGGGGGCGCTGAGACGTGTGGGGGAGGGGGCGGAGGATGGGGGGGGGTTGTCGGGGCGGAGGGGGCACTGGGCGGGCGCTCGAGCCGCGGGGGAGCGCTCAGACGGCGCGGGGGAGGCGGCGGGGCGCGGGGGGGGGGGCGGTGCCGAATTAAAGTGGTCGGGGAGGAGGGGGGCACTGGGCGGGCGCTGGAGCCGCGGGGGGGCGCTGAGACGGCGCGGGGGAGGAGGCGGAGCGGGGGGGGGTGCGGTGCCGAAATAAAATGGTCGAGGCGGAGGGGGCACTGGGCGGGCGCTGGAGCCGCGGGGGGGCGCTGAGACGGCGCGGGGGCCGGGGCGGAGCGGGGGGGGGTGCGGTGCCGAAATAAAGTGGTCGAAGCGGAGGGGGCACTGGGCGGGCGCTGGAGCCGTGGGGGGGCGCTGAGACGGCGCGGGGGAGGGGGCGGAGCGGGGGGGGGGGTGCGGTGCCGAAATAAAGTGGTCGTGGCGGAGGGGGCACTGGGCGGGCGCTGGAGCCGCGCGGGGGCGCTGAGACGGCGCGGGGGAGGGGGCGGAGCGGGGAGGGGGGGTGCGGTGCCGAAATAAAGTGGTCGGGGCGGAGGAGGCACTGGGCGGGCGCTGGAGCCGCGGGAGGGCGCTGAGACGGCGCGGGGGAGGGGGCGGCGCGGGGGAGGGGGTGCGGTGCCGAAATAAAGTGGTCGAGGCGGAGGGGGCGCTGGGCGGGCGCTGGAGCCGCGGGGGGGGCGCTGAGACCGGCGCGGGGGAGGGGCGAGCGGGGGGGGGTGCGTTGCCGCAAATAAAATGGCCGGGGCGGAGGGGGCGCTGGGGCGGGCGCTGGAGCGCGGGGGCGCCTGAGCGGCGCGGGGGGAGGGGGGAGGGGGCGGAGCGGGGGGGGGGTGCGGTGCGAAATAAATTGGTCGGGGGGAGGGGGCACTGGGCGGGCGCTGGAGCCGCGCGGGGGCGCTGAGACGGCGCGGGGGAGGGGGCGGAGGGGGGGGGGTGCGGTGCCGAAATAAAGTGGTCGGGGCGGAGGGGGCACTGGGCGGGCGCTGGAGCCGCGCGGGGGCGCTGAGACGGCGCGGGGGAGGGGGCGGAGCGGGGAGGGGGGGTGCGGTGCCGAAATAAAGTGGTCGTGGCGGAGGGGGCACTGGGCGGGCGCTGGAGCCGCGCGGGGGCGCTGAGACGGCGCGGGGGAGGGGGCGGAGCGGGGAGGGGGGTGCGGTGCCGAAATAAAGTGGTCGGGGCGGAGGAGGCACTGGGCGGGCGCTGGAGCCGCGGGGGGGCGCTGAGACGGCGCGGGGGAGGGGGCGGAGCGGGGGGGGGGTGCGGTGCCGAAATAAAGTGGTCGAGGCGGAGGGGGCACTGGGCGGGCGCTGGAGCCGCGGGGGGGCGCTGAGACGGCGCGGGGGAGGGGGCGGAGCGGGGGGGGGTGCGGTGCCGAAATAAAGTGGTCGGGGCGGAGGGGGCACTGGGCGGGCGCTGGGGCCGCGGGAGGGCGCTGAGACGGAGGGGGCGCATGATGATGATGATGTGGATGATGATGATGATGATGATGATGATGATGATGGTGGTGATTATGATGGGGGGGGTGCGGTGCCGAAATAAAGTGGTCGGAGCTCTAGACACCCTGTGCAAGAGAATTAATGCCATTATACTGGCGAAGCTTTTGACGACAAAACGCAATTCAAAAAAATAAACGCTTAAACGCCAAATGATCGGTACAGCGTTGGACGAATCGCGGCTGACCGAACGCGAGAACGCGAGCGCCCTCGCGATGCTCCTTGCTGCAAACTGATGCCCCGATTAGGACCACGATAACAGCGTTTGGCGCGAAAGGGCGCGGACCGAATTGCCTGCCAATCGCGACGTTGCGATCGGGAACCGCCGCGCCAATGGCAGCGGCGGCGGTGATAATCGAATAAACACCTTGAGCAAGTGGCACTGCCGCAGCGACATCAAAGGCGCCCTTGCGTTCAATAACACATTGAAGGTCGCGCAACCACGCGCGAGCCCCATGCGCAACAGCATGATGAGCGGAGAAGTAGACGAGCAAACGCGATGCGCGTGCCGGCGCGCGCTAACCTACAACCGCGGGCTCGCACGTGCGCGCGCGCACGTTCGAGGGCGGTGGCATCGCCAGAAGTCGCGGCGCGACGACAACTGGTTGAGCAAATTTGCAAGTCGCCAGGCGCACCTCTGAAAATTCTCGGGGGCGCAAAACCAGACTGAAAACCGCGCTGCGCATCCAAAGCGACGCGATCACGCGGGACGTACTTTCGCGTGAGACACCAGGGAGGCGTCGGCAACGTGGCGGCGGGCAGGAACGCATTAAATTGTGTTGCCGTGTTTGTGCACCCGGGCCCCCCTGTGAACTTTTGCGACCAGTACGGGTTCACGAAACAGAAGAGCCCCCATTACACCAGGCATGGTGGAATGGCCCCTGCTAATAGTCTGGCGCGCGAGTGGGCCGGGCAGGGCGATTATTCTTGCGCCGTGCGGGCCGACCATGATTGCCGGGAAGATTATGCATTCACGCAGGAGGATATCGATGGGCTCGGACAGGGCCCGAAATTCTTGGATACCTTTATGCTTTCGCCAGGCCCGCCGATCTGCAAGGATCCATGCTGGATCGTGGTCCACGTGGCGGCGCCGCCCCATGTGGGCGTCCCCCCCCCGTTTCGCGGCCCCACATGGAGGTCCACCGAAGGCCCCAATGGCATGGCTCCATGGCGGCGCCGCCCATGCGGGCGCACCCCTCGCACGGTTCGCGGCCCCACATGGAGCTCCACTGACGGCCCTGCCGGCAGGGTATACATGGCGGCTGCGCCCCATTTGGCGCACCCCTCGCTCGGTTCGCGGCCCCGCATGGGGCCCCACCGGAGGCCCTAGTGGCGTGGTCCACATGGCGGCGCCGCCATCTTGGCGCACCCCCCCACGCATTCGCGGCCCCACGTGGTACCCACAGCTGCATATGGTTGGGTATTCCGCCAGGCTTATTTGAGTCCAAGTCCTAATCGGCCTTTGCGAGGCCCAGTGGGCGACCGCGAGGGACTCTTTGAGTTTCTTGACATGCGTGGCCGCCCGCCCGCCTCTCGGCGCGAAGGAGTTGAGTTACGTCGCCTGCTTGCTGCGTCACGCGCGGGGCGGACTTCATGAGCACTGCGCCCACAGAGCATCCTGCGCGCGCTTGCGCTAGCATCGAGGTTACAGATTGGAGACCAAAGGTGCCGCGATCACTTCGGCGCCCGCTGCGCGTGGATCCGTCGGGACACGTGCTCTACAAGCAAATGCCTTTCTCATTTCGTCATCATCTGCTCTTGCCGCCCCCCTCGCATCCCCCCCGCGCTGTTCTTGCGTTCTTGCCTTGCCCTGGTTCGCGTTCCTTCTTGTTCTCCTTCTGCGTTGCGCGCGCGCGCCCTCGCTGCCATTCGACCCGTCTGCCCCCCTGCGCCCGCGCGCTGCGGGCGGCGCCCAGCCGACAAAAAAACGATTCCCCCGACAAAATTGACCGACAAAAAACCGAACCGCCCGACAAAAAAAAAACAACAACCCCGACAAGACAATCGGCCCGACAAAAATGGGCCGACAAAAAAGAAGAGGTGGCCCGACAAAAAAAAAGAACGGCCGCGACAAAAATCTGACCGACCCAAGAAAGTGTCGCGACAAAATCGTTCCTGGATTTGGCTGCGGGGCGGATTCATTGTAATTTCACAGTTAGGATGCGCCCCCCCTGGACCCCGCGGCAATTTTGCCCGACGGTCCGGGTGGACATTTTGTCGGTCAGTTTGGTTAGGCGGTTTGTCGAAGCAGTCTGGTGCGTCCACGAGGTCGCGCCGCGTTCGCCGGGCGATTCGCGGTCCTAACGGGGGCGCAGTAGCATCGCGCGGCGAGGGGGGGGGGGGCATGGCGGCGCGGCGGGGGGGGAAGAGGAGGGGGGGAGAGAGATCGGCAGGAGGAGGAGGAAAACGATGAGGGGGAGGAAGAGGGCGAGGGGGCATGGTGGCGGGCATCCCCGACTTCAGCTTGCCTGGCCCAACCCTTCGGGGGGGGGGCGTCGGTCGGCCAGGGCGAACACTGCGTGGAGCTCGCCCCTGGAAGCTCCCAGGGAGGATTCGGGGGTGCGCGAAGGCTTTGTTATTCCGATGCCTGTGGCAAACCCCGCCGCTACGCCTGCGCTGTGGGTCGCAAGCCTCTTGGGCGCCGGTGCAGATTTCGCTTTTTTGCGCGAAGGGATTTCCAAGATGCCCTGGGGGCTTTCGCGCAAAACTTGCAAGGCATTGTGGGCGTTCTCGGCGGCGTCATGGGCCTTCAGGTGGCGCTTGTGGGAGCCTCGCAGGGGCGTCGCGGAGAAATGTGGGCCCTGCTGCGGACAAGTTGGGGCTGCTGGTTGACGCTATGTTTCGCGGTTTTCCATCGTATTCCAACCCTCTCCCTTTATCACCCTTCCTTCCTCCTCCCTACTAACTCGCCCACCCTCCCCCCTGCCCCATCCCTCCCCTTTCCCCTGGCTGCCCCCCTCCTTGGCCCCCCTTCCCCCTTTCCCACATGTTCCCCTCCCCCTCCCACCTCGCCCTACTAACTCGCCCCCCCCTTCTTCCTGCCCCGTCGTTTCTCTTCCCCTCGCCCTTCCTCGTCGTCGCCCTCCTCCCCCCCGCCTCCTCTCTCTTTTTTCTGTTCCTGCCCCTCCCTGTATAATTTCTCTGTTTCGGCACGCCCAACGCATCGCTCCGCGGCCCCAGAGGGAGCTCCACCGGAGGCGCCAGTGGCAGGGTCCACATGGCGACGCCGCTCCATTTGAGCGCACACCATCACGCGGCTTGCAGCCCCAGAGGGATCTCCACCGCAGGCCTCAGCGGCAGGGTCCGCCATCTGGACAGCAGAGGGGAACTCGAACGCGGCGCGCCGCAGCGCGCTTCGAAACGACGCTGGGCACAATGGCATTTTTACCGCAACGCCGCGAATTTGTTAGCCGCCCCGCGCGGGTGATGCCGAACGCATTCGTGTGCTACCGCACGTGCGCCGCCGGAGCTAAGTTTCCGACTTCGGTCGTGAATTGTAGCGCGGGCGCGTGTCAGGCGCCCTCGACGCGTCACGTAGGCCCGCGCGTTGGGCGCCCACGCATCACGCCGGAAACATGTCATCCCACTACTCTCGCGTAGTGCAGCGCTTTCGTTGCAGCGCGGTTCGCCGAGGGCGCTGGTGCGTCGCCGAAAGCGACGGCCAGGTTCCTTTGGCAGGAGGACTGGTGGGGAGGGGTGGAATGGGGGGTGCGCGCGAATGAGGAGGGGGGGGCAATGCGGCGAGGAGGGGGAGGGCGAGGCGGAAGGCGTGGATGAAACGGGGGAAGGGAGGGGGGGAATTGAAGGTGGTTCAGGGGAGCCGGGGGCGCTCAGGGCCCCTCTTGGGGCCCTCTCGGAGCCGCCCTGGGGCTCTCTACGAGCCTCGGAAGGCGCCGAAATGGCCCCGAGATAACCCCGAGAGAGCCCCAAGAGAGCCCTAAGAGGGGCCCTGAGGCGCGTGGACTGCGGCCTGCATGCGGTCCGCGCACTAGTACGAGCGATTGAATATGAAAGGGCAAGCGCGGCACGCGCGCCATGAAAACGCGGCACGCGGCAGAAATAATTATGAGAAGGACACTCGCGCGCTTCGCGTGCGTCCGTGGACCGAAATTGCTAAATCAGGGCAATGGCGCGGCGACGACCGCGTTTGTCTCCACCAATCAATAATTCAAAAAATGCAAAACAAATTTGTCGAGGCCCTGGTTTTGTTTCCTGGCGGGGGAGGGGCCCGAAATAAGTGCCAACGTTTACGCTGGCGTCGGTGCTACCGTCGCGCTGGTGTAGGCGCTGACATCGGCGCCGGCGCAGGCGCCCGGCGTCGCTGCACCGTCGACTATGGTGTGGGCGACGGCGTGGGGGCCGGAGCTGGCGTCTGTGCTGGCGTCGGTGCTGGCGTCGGCAATGGCGTCGGCAATGGAGCAGGCGCTGGCGCCGCGTTGGCGTCAGCTTCGGAAGTGGCCTCGGCGCTGGGCGCAGCGCCGGTGTAGGCGCTGGCGCCAGCGCTGGCGTCGGCGCCAGCGTTTAACGCCAGCGATGGCGCTGGTTTCGGTGCTGGCGTCGGCGCTGGTGCAGGAGCTGTCATGGGTGCTGGCGTAAGCGCCAGCGGTGATGCTGGTGTCGGTGCTAGCGTCGGCGCCGGCATAGGCCCTGGCGTTGGGGCTGTCGTAGGTGCAGGCGTAGACGCTTGTGTCCGTGCCGGCGAAAACGCTTGCGTCAGTGCTGGTGTCAAGGCTGGCGTCGGCGCAGGTGTAGGCGATGGCGCTGGCGCCCGCGAAGGCGCTGGCGTCGGCGCTCGCGTCGGCGCGGGCGTAGGCGCTGGCGTTGGCGCTGGCGTTAGTGCCAGCGTCAAGGCCGGCGCGCAGCGCGCGCCGACGTAGACGCAGACGCAGGTTCTGGCGCCAATGCCAGCGTGGGCGCAGGCTATGGCCGTCAGTGCCAGCGCATGCGCGGGCGCCCGTGCCGGCGTCGTCGCTGGCGTCGGCGCCGGCATTCGCGACGGCGTCCGCGCTGCCGTCGGGGCTGGCGACGTGGGGCGCGAGCGTCGGCGATGGCGCGCGCGCCGGCGCAGGCGCCGGTGTCAGCGCAAGCGCCAGCGCCGGCGCTGGCGCCGGTGATGGCGTCGACGCCGACGCAGACGACGGCGCGCTCAGGCGCTGGGGCGCTCGTCGGCGCCGGCGCCAGCGCCAGCGCAGACGCCTGCTTTTGTGCCGGCGAAGATGCCGACGTTAGCGCTGGTGTCAATGCTGGCGTCGGCGCCCGCCCGCAGGCGCAAGCGTCGGCGCCAGCGTCGGCGCTGGCGTCGGCGCAGAAGTTGGCGCCGGCAACGACGCTGACACCCGCGATGGCGTTGGCGCTGGCGCAAACGCCGGCGCTGGCGCAGGCGGTGAATCCGGCGTCGGCGCTTCTGTCGGCGACCTATAGGCGACGGCGTTGGTTTCGGCGTCGGTGGCGCGGGCGCCAGCGGGGGCCCCGGCGCCGGGCCCAGCGCCGGCGCCGCCGCGAACAAAGGCGACGGCGCTTGCTGGGCGCAGGGGCGCAGGCGCAGGCGTAGATGCTGGCGTCGGAGATGGCGTCGGCGCTGGAGTAAACGCCGGCGTTGGCGCTGGCTTCGGCGCCGTCGTCGGCGCTGGCGCAGGCGCAGGCGGTCGCGTCGGCGTTCTGAGATCCTCTTCAATGCGTCTCAGACGCGTTGATTTTAAATCAACGAATCAACGTACATGTGGCATGCACACATTGTAGATAGTGTACACTGCCGTGTGCCACCATGAAGTTGCACATGCACGCATCATGCATTGAGTTGCGTTTGCATTGCATCTAAAAAAAGGAAGTGGAGGGGAAGGAGGAGGAGGAGGAGAAGGAGGAGAAGGAGGAGGAGGAAAAGGATGAGGAGAGTGAGGAGGAGGAGAGAGGAGGGAGGAGGGAGGAGGCGGCGGGAGGAGGCAGGTGATCGAAGCGCAGCGGGGACGACTCGCCTGCAGACCCTGCATTGCGATGTTCAGAGGTCCTATAGGACCTCTGAACATCGCAATTCAGTCATTGTGGCTTGCGCTGGGTCCTTGTGAACCGTGGAATTCGCCCCTTTGTGCTTCCCCCCTGCCTCTGGGTCCGAGAGCACCTGGAAGCCTCCCGTCGCCCCCTCTCAGTGCGCTGGGGCGTCTTGTTGCTTTGCGTAAGATGACACGATGGTCGGGCACTCCTCGGCCCCCCACATCCCGCCCCAATTTCACGCGAAGGGGGGCGCTTGAAATCCTGGCTTTCGCTCCGCAGCCGATTTGTGTCGAGAGCCCGCGGATCCATAGAGGCTTCGACCCCGCGGGCCATTTATGGCCGCTTCCGTGGAACCAGATGGGCCGAGCGGCCCACCAGAGCAATGGCAGTCCTTGCAGAGATCCAAGCGCGTCAAGTGGTCAGTGGATGCCGTGTTTGATTTCGCACAGGCGATTTGGACAGGTCTCTCCAAGCATGCCAAAGAAAAAGTTCGGTCGGGCGACTTCAAGGGCCATGTATTTCATTTGGATCGGACATCGGGAGCCGCCCCGAACACGAAAGACCTTGAGAGAAATTTCAGTCTATTGCAAGCCGTACTTAAGAAGTGGCTCGGTGACCTGTCGGAATGTTTCTGGGCCGACGTGTTCTTGATGGTGGACTCCGTGTTCGCCGACGGGATGCTGTTCCGGCGCGAGATCGGCAAGGCCGCCGAGGCGGTGCAGACGGCCAAGGACTTGAAGGCGTGCATCACGTGCTTGAAGAACCTGCGCAGGAACAGCTCGAAATCTAAAGGCCAACGGAGCTTGAACCATGGCAGGGGGAAGAGGGGAGCGAGGAGGAGGAGGATGAGGAGAAGGATGAGGACGAGGAGGAGGATGAGGAGGAGGAGGAGGAGGAGACGCGACGGAGGACCTCGAGGAGAAGTAGCAGCATAAGGATGGCGGGGATGACGGAGAGGACGAGGGGAAGGGGGAGGAGGAGGCCAAGAAGGAGGATGAGGAAGCCGCAGTGGGGCAAGGGGGAGGTTGAGGAAGGAGGAGGTGAGCTCCATGTAGTTGCCCGTCGTTCGCAGGGGGTGCTCGAGGTGGGCGAGCCCGCAGAGCCCACGCGCGGGCCCATGGAAAGAGTAGCATTTCTGCGTCTTGGCATCGGGCTTTGTTTGCAAATAAAGCCCGATACCACAACGAAGAAATCATTGAAACATCCCCCTCCCCCAAAAAATACAACCGGTCGCCGACCGACAGCCCCTTGGGCGAGCAGGGAGAGAGAGAGGAAGAGAGAGAGAGAGAGAGAGAGAGAGAGAAAGAAAGACATAGAGAGAGGGAGGGAGAGGATGTATCTATATATATATATATATATGAATTTATATATGTATACTAGAACCACGCGCGCGCTTCGCGCGCGCTTAGGTTCTGTCGAGTCACAGACCCAGGAATCGTTGTGAGAAGAAATTGGTGACGCGAAGCGTCGTGGGGGCGTCCTTGGACGTCTGGGGTCTCCTGGGGCCTCTTGAGGGGCCTCCTGGGGGCCTCCTGGCGGCCTCTTGGGGCGGAAGGCTCGAGCTTGCGGTTCGTGGTCCCCCTCTGGGCCCCCTCTTGGGCCCGTCTTGGGGCCCTCTTGGGCCATCTTGGGCGCCTCTTGGGCCGTCTTGGGGCCCTCTTGGGCTGTCCTGGGGCCCTCTTGGAAGCTTCTTGGGCCGTCTTGGGGCGGTCTTGGGCGCCTCTTGGGCCGTCCTGTAACGTCGGAAAGCCCCAAAGACAACTTTGTTGAAAATGTACGTTTTACGAAGGGAATGGGTCAATTTTTGCGTCTAGGGGCCCTCTTGGGACGCATGTTGGAGGCTTCTTGGGGCCTCTTGGGGGCGTCCTTGGACGTCTGGGGTCTCCTGGGGCCTCTTGAGGGGCCTCCTGGGGGCCTCCTGGCGGCCTCTTGGGGCGGAAGGCTCGAGCTTGCGGTTCGTGGTCCCCCTCTGGGCCCCCTCTTGGGCCCGTCTTGGGGCCCTCTTGGGCCATCTTGGGCGCCTCTTGGGCCGTCTTGGGGCCCTCTTGGGCTGTCCTGGGGCCCTCTTGGAAGCTTCTTGGGCCGTCTTGGGGCGGTCTTGGGCGCCTCTTGGGCCGTCCTGTAACGTCGGAAAGCCCAAAAGGCAACTTTGTTGAAAATGTACGTTTTACGAAGGGAATGGGCAATTTTTTGCGTCTAGGGGCCCTCTTGGGACGCATGTTGGAGGCTTCTTGGGGCCTCTTGGGGCGTCCTTGGACGTCTGGAGGCCATCTTCAGCATCTCGGAGCCCTCTTGGAGGCCTCTTGGAAGTTTCTTGGGCCGTCTTGGGCGCTCCTGGGGCCGCGTCTGACCGGGGAGCCTCCGGCAAGCCCGACGAGCCTCGGGCCCCGGAGCCCACATTTGTGGTCGAGGTGGAGGCCATCTTCAGCATCTCGGAGCCCTCTTGGAGGCCTCTTGGAAGTTTCTTGGGCCGTCTTGGGCGCTCCTGGGGCCGTTTTGTCTGACCGGGGAGGCCTCCGGCAAGCCCCGACGAGCCTCCGGGCCCCCCGGAGCCCACATTTGCGGTCGAGGTCCCGGCCCCGGGCCCCCGGACCCGTGTGTATATATAATGTGTAATATATATATATATATATATATATATATATATATGTAGAGAGAGAGAGAGAGAGAGAGACAAAACAAGAGACAGAAAGAGAGAGAGAGAGAGAGAGAGAGAGATAGAACCGAGTCGGCCCGCAGGCAGCGACAAGGTCACCGAGCTCAAGCAACTGTTGATTGTGGCGACGCTGCCTGAGAGCTCAAGTCGGTTCTCTGACGGCGGCGGCATGAATGGCTATTTCCCCAAGAGCAAGGCCGAGCAGCCCGAGCAGCTCGAGGGGGAGGCGGCCATCGCTCTCGATGATCTGGGCGAGGAGCCCGCCGAGCAGGATGCCGATGAGAAAGATGCATCTGATGAGTCTGGCATGTGCACCGAGGAGGAGGACGCGCACAGCGAGGAGGAGGGTGCGTGCAGCGAGGAGGTGAACGGCGAGCTCCCTGCTGGCGACGTCGACGCGGGCAGTCTTGTCGACGTCGACGCGGGCAGCCTTGGCGACGTCGACGCGGGCAGCCTTGTCGACGACGGCGCGGCCATCGTGCTGCCCGACGACGGCGAGGACATCCACGGGGAGAGCATCGGCACTCTTTGGGACGAGGAGCTGGTGATCCCTGGCGAAGATGGCATGGCCGAGGCTGGTGGCTTGCTCATGGAGGGTTCCATCGGCGAGAGCTTGTCCAAGATGGAGGCTGACGGCGCGCGGCAGTTGTCGAAGAAGGACTCGGCCGAAGCCGACCCCATGGAACAGCTGGCGATCTTGGAGAACGAGGCCGAGAGCCAGCAGCACGACATCGCCGATGGCAACATCGCGGAGGAGCTGGAGATCAATGCCAAGCCCATCGTGCACGCTGATGTGGCGGTCGTCGGCAAGAAGAAGAAGAAGAAGCCAAAGAAAGCGGGCCCCAGGAAGAAATCCAAACCGATGAAGACGAAGAAGAAGAAGAAGAACATCCCCAAGTGCGACGCACATGTCATGGATCGGGACGACTCGGACGTCAAGAACACGGACACCCCGCAGAGGAACGAGAAGAAGGCTGCGCTTCGCAAGAATGCCGACGACGCCGAGGAGACCCCCGACAAGATGAGCGAGACTGGCCCCACGCAGCCAATCAAGAATGAAAAAGAAGAAGCAGACTGAGGAGATGGAGTTCATCATCCCTGAGATGCCAGACGGGCCAGACGACGTCGCAGCTGCAAGCGCATACATGGACTGGAACCTCAAGGAGATGGGCATCCCAACCAAGGCATGGCCCAACCTATCTACTGGCAAGGGCGCCAACTCGTACACCGCGACGGTCGACGGCTTAAGGGTCTCGGTGATCTTGAACAAGATGGCGTACTTCACGGTCTGCAACAAGCTGACCTACGGCTGGAGCACCTACGGTGGACCCGAGGATACCTCGGGCCAAGTATCGTTTGAACCAGCATTGGCAGATGGGAGGAGGAGGAGGAGGAGGAGGAGGAGGAAGAGGAGGAGGAGGAGCAGCAGGAAGAGGAGGAGCAAGGATGAAGGAATGTTGGAGAGGATTGCGAGAAAGAGGACGACGAGGACGAGAAGCAGGATGGGGGAGGAGGAAAAGGAGAAGGAGGAGGCGAGGAAATAAAGAGGTCATTGGATCCCAGGGGGCGAAAAGAGGGAGGCGGAGGAAGAAAAAGGAGAAGAGGGAGGCGAGGGGGGAGAGGGAGGACGAGGAGGTCTCATCATCCACACATTCCCCTTCACCGCCTCCCCCGTCTGATGTGGCCCCCGTCTGATGTGGGCCGTCTGATGTGGCCCTGAAGTGTTGGGCTTCTGCGAGCTCCTCCTCCTCCTCCTCTTCCTCCCCCTCCTCCTCCTCCTCCTCCCCTTTCCTTCCTCCTCCTCCTCCTCCTCCCTCCTCCTCCTCCTCGTCGTCCTCCTCCTCCTCCTCCTCATCCTCCCCCTCCTCCCCGCCCCTCTGTCCCTCCTCGCCGTACCTCCTTCCTCCCCTCTCCCATTCTCTCCCCGCGCGTCTTTCAGTGCCTCGTCCTTCCACCTCATCCTTCTCCTACTCGTCTTCTTCATCCCCATTTCCCTCCCCCCATCTCCCTCCTCCTCCTCCTCCTCCTCCTCCTCCTCTTTCCCTTCCACTTCCTCCCGTTTCCAAACGCTCCTCAACATCATGTTCCCCCTCTTCCTCCTTCTCCTCCTCCTCCTCCTCCTCCTCATCCCCCTTCCTCTCGTCGTCCTGATCCTCCTTCATTTCCCGTTTGCAACTCTCTCCGAGGCGGCGCTCGAGACGGCCACCGACGGCTGCAAGGGCGGGAACTCGCCTATAGGCACCTATAGGCTTGCGCACGAGACACTCGTGCTGGGGATCGAGCTCGAGAGCTCGCTTCAGACAAAAAAAAAAAACACACGCACGGAACCGACATTTGCAAGACTTCCCCGACAAAATCAACAGGTTACGGGCGCACAAATCAACAGGTAACAGGCACCCAATCAACAGGTAAAAGGCAGGTAATCAACAGGTAAAAGGCGGTAACAACCAGTAAACGGCAGCCTCCAGAACGGCCGCGCCCGAAAGATGAGGGGATTAATGGAGGGAAGAAGAAGGAGGAGGAGGAGGAGGAGGGGGCTAAGGAGGAGGAGGAGAAGGAAGAGGAGGAGCGACCTGCAGGCAATTGAAGGAGGAAGAGTATGGCAGAGAGGAAATATAGGAGAAAGAGAGGAGGAATTGGAGGGAGGGAGGAGGAAGGGCAAGGAAAAGATGAGGAAGACAGGAGGACGAGAGGAGTTAAAGGAGGGAGGGGGAGAGAGAGAGAGACACTCCCGCGGACGCGGGTCGCCGCCTCGGCGGCCGCCGCGCCGAGCGCCCGCGGGTCGCAGGCACTCAGCACCATCTCGTCGCCCAGCGCCACGCGGAGGACGAACGCGTGAGGCAATCTGAGGGTGCCCCCAACTCCTGGACCAGTCCACGTGGATGACCCAGTGCGCGCGGTATGGATGCATCTGCACGCTAGCTCGCGCCACGGCGTCGCACCGCGGCACCAGCGGCCCTGCCGCTGCCCTGCCGCCCTGCGGCCCGCCCCGCTGCCGCCCTGCCGCCATGCCCCCCCTTGCCCTTGCCCTTGAGCGCGAGCTCGCGGAAGCGGTCGAGCAGGAGCTGGAACTCCTCGGGGTCGTTCGGGATGTCGTCCCGCGCCAGGGTCAGGCCGAAGCTCGGGCCCAGGGCCGCGAGCTCATCGCGGAGCGCCTCGGCTCTCTCCATGGTGTAGTCCTCGTACTCGTCGCTCTTGCCCAAGTCCTTGTCCTTGTCCTTGCCCTTGCTCCGACCTGTGCTGTTCGGCGGGCGGCCCCGCTGCACGGGCAGCTCGTCCGCCCAGGCGTCGTCCAGCATCATGGGCTCGGCCGACGCTGCTGCCCCCTCCGCCGCGTCGTCCACCATCAAACCCTCCTCGACCGTCTCCGTCTTGCTCCCATCGCCCGCCCTCGCACCACGCCCACGCGGGCGGCGCCGCCGCCGAGGGGCAGCGGGGGGCGCATCCCCCGCCGGCTGTGGCGGGGCGGGCGCACGGGGCGTCGCCAGCGCGGCGACCGCCGTCCGGAGAAGGCCCTCGGCGGCGCGGATGAGGCGCACCGCCTCCCGCTGGCCGCCCGCCAGCCCAGCAGCCGCGTGCGTCGCCAGGACCGCGCCGCGCGCGGCCTCCAGCATCGCCCTCGCGGCGCGGGCGTCCTGCGCACCCTGCATCGGCCGGGCGGCGGGCCGACGGCCCCGCGGCGGCTGACCTGAGCAAAGATGGCACTGGAGGGAGGGGGAGGGAGGGAGAAGGACGAGAGGAGGAAGAGAAGACGTAAAAGGTCCCCTATAGACATGCCTAAAGGTCACCTAAAAAGGTCCCTGTGTGAAGTTCCCATATGGTCGCCCCGTCCCTCCGTCAAGATTCTGCAGGATTGCGTAAGATGCGCATTTTCTTCAGGGCGTTCCACGATTTCCAGGCGAATTGAGAAACAATTCCCGGATGTTTTGTTTTGTTGTTTTTTGTGTGTGTATTTTTTCGTTTTTTCAAGATTTTCACACATTGTCGCAAATGTCGGCCCACACATCAACAGGGAATAGGCCGGTAATCAACCGGTAAGTGGCGGTAACCACCGGTAATTGGCAGATCAGTGCTCCCGCTAACCTTTTGCGTGGTCCGTCGCCTGATTTTGGCTCACGTTCGTGGCAGCTCGCGCCCGCCAGGCTAGCAGATGCGCCATCCTCGCTGTCCCACGGCATGCCGCACCTGAAGAAGAAGAAAAAAACGTGAGCTCAAGAACATGTCGAGTCCTGAAGTTCCTCATGGGGAGCTCGAGGTTGCGAAGCAGCCAGCAGCCTCGTCCACAGACCTCAACGCCTGGAAGCGCTTCATCAGGCTGACGAAGAACCGCAAGCGCTTCCCCCTCGAGCTTCGGGACGACCTCGAGAATGACAGGAACGCGCTCTTCAACAAGTACCTCGAGATCGGCGAAGACATCAACTTGGTCCTTACGCTGAAGAAAAGGGCCAGCCGTCTGCAGGAGACGACTACAGGGTGGACGTACGCAAAGGAGCGCGACCTCGTCGGGCCGCCGTGGAACCTACCAGTCAAGAAAAATTAAGGAGCTGATCAAGAAGAGCAAGTGGGTCTACGACCCCGATTTCCCGAACGACGACGAGGAGAAGATGTACTGGGTGAGGGAGAGGGTCAGCATGTCGGACAAGAGGAAGATCGAGGCGGAGATCGAGCTGTCGGGCTCGAAGAAGCTCAAGGCTGACGAGGCGCAGAGTCTCCTGGACGATGGCGCGATCTTCGGTGCTGACACCAGCGTTTCCACCGCTCTCATGGCCGACGACGACATGGACGCAGTCCTGAAGGAGACCGTCCAAGCGAAGAAGCGCAAGAAGAAGACCACCTCACCCCAGGGCCTGCCAGGTGCAGCTGTTGAGACCACGACGAAGGAGCTGGGTGCCGCCACCATGGCGACTGTCATGAAGGAGAAGACCGAGGTCCGCCAGTTCCAGTTGAAGATCAAGGGGTCCACAGCTCCCTACGCAAAATATATGTGCAAAACGTTGGTGCAGTTCAATGAGAAGCAGGATGGGCTCTATGCCATCTTCACGGGAGCTACCAAGGGCGAGGGTAAGGACGCAGACATCACACGGGCCATCAACGTCAGCAAGGCGAGGACAGCTTGGTTCGACCAGAACGTTCGGAAGCTCGCCCGCTCGTTGGCGTCGTCCCAGGTGCCTGGCGGCAAGAAGAGCAAGCCGATCAAGGACTCGGCTTGAGTTTCGGGGGGCGGCAGGCCATGCAGCAACGAGCTGGCATGGAAGCAAGCCGCGCATGCACAGCATGATGGGGGCCTTGAAAACACACACAGAACAAAGCAACAGTTCAAACATGAACGCCCACAAACAAATGCGCCCAGAAACCGAAAACAATGCCACCATTAACGAACGCGAAACCGAACACTAAAAGCAAACACGAACCACGTCATCCATAAAACAAAGCATCAGAAGTCAACGCATAACATTCGAGCCCACAAGAGTCCAGTAACAAAACAACAGTAGCCCGTGCACTTAGGCCCCATACAACAACAACGACAACAGACGCCCAACAATAACATTCAATCACCCGTAGCCCACTTAGGCCCAAACATGCTTCAGAAGGAACACCGAGCGCCGTCAGGTGCTCTCAAACGTGGCGTCAGTCTTCGATCTCTCGTCCAGGGGGGGCATGCAGACAGTCAGGCGTCAGCTAAACGTGCCAAGGCGAACTCGGACAATCTAGTTGCCCAGAACGCCGTGAACTTACTATCCCACGGAGTTCGCCTGAGCGACATCAAACGAGTTTGCAAAACGCATGTTGGTACCTCTGGCGCTTATTCTGATCAACTTGCTTCGAAGTGCGCAGGCATCGGCGGTGCCAGTTCAAAGAACATCGAGCGATATTCCCACCTGTTCATGCACAAAGTTTTCCCTGACGTTCACATCGAGCCGTATGTTATCAAGTTGCCACTTCTGACGGCTCACAGCTCAACGAAATGGTCATGGCAGTGGTACCCCACCTTCATGCTCCATGAGATGCTGGAGTTCATCAGCGCTGGAGGCACCATCCAAGAACATGCCAGTCTTATAGGTACTGGCGGAGCCGAGTCTGTGCGCTCCTTCTGGTGCCACGCTAACCAATGCGAAGGCCTCGTCGATCTCTGCATGCATACCGATGGGCATCCGATTCCTCTCATCAACCATTACGACGGGGTTGTCATGTTTCGAAACACGGAGATTGACGTTGTATCGTTTTCATCGGTCATGGTGCACGACAAAGGAATTTCGATATTCGACAAGAAGTTCCCGCTGTGCATTCTGAAGCACAAGGCCGTGCCCGACATCCTTGCGAAGTCCATGGCGTTCGAGCAGGAAGTGTTGCTATCAAGTAAGCATCCATGCGAGGGCTTTTACGGTGAGGCCCTCAAGCGAGCGCACACTGCCAAGCCGCTGGGCGTTCGCGCTTGTCTGCTGGGGTGGCACGGCGACTTCAAGGCGAGAAAAGAGTGTCATTGCATGCCGTGGTACTACCGCACAAAAAGCATTTGTGACCTCTGCGAAGCCCAGCATACGTCAGCCAAAGCTGACCCCACGATGACCGTCAGAGATGTTCGGTCGACGGCGAAATGGCGAGATACCGTTTACACGCTGGGACAGCTCAACAGTATGGTGCCGTCACCGTGGTTTAAGATCAGAGGCTTCAGCCATGCGCGAATTTTCATGGACGAGATGCATCTTCTCTGGCTGGGGATCTGCCAGATCATCGTTGCAAACGTGACCATTCATTGGCTCGATGGGGGTCAGCTTCGCGAATGGGCCAAGGCTCGGGCGTGAGAGCGTCCAAGACTGGGGGGGGGGGAGGGACGGATGGGGGACGGCAATATGAGGCGGGCCAGCGAGGGAAGGCGGTGGGACCAGCGAGCGGAAGGTTGAGGAGGGGTGGGAGGACCAAGGAGGAGAGCGGGAAGATTTGTTTCGGCCCCAAAGGCTCGTGGCAATGATGATCCGTTGGGTGAGCGATGGCTTGACTTCAGGGCGTTCGCTGATGCACGCGGCCTGCAACTTAGTTCGTTTTGTTTTTTTTTCACGCTCCGCCATTCGGGCAGAGGCGACGGCAAGAGGAACCACCCCGAAGTGACCTCGATGGTTTCAGCCGAGAGCGTGAAAGCTTGCGTGATCTACTTAGCTCATGTTGCACACCAAATTGAAACAACCTCGTTCGAGTGTAAAGTAATTCGGTTGGTGTTGCGGAGCTTGTACAGCATGCTTAGGCCGATGGATTCGTCCCCCGTGTGGCTCCCCAGTGACACCCGCAGGGCGCTTCAGCGTTTTGTTCGCACAGTGCTTCTAGGCTGCCAACACATGTCGTATTGGGCTCTGTCGAATGATGCCGTGGCTTGGGATCTAAGGCCGAAGCACCACTACCTAGATCACGCTGCCACCAACCTAGACGTGTCACCTCTGAACTGGAATGTAACTGCATGCTGGGATTCCGAGAAGTGGCTGGGCAAACTGAAAATGTTTGGCAACGCAACGCACTCTGCAAAGGCCGTGGGCCTAAGGGGCTTACAGAGATACGTTGCATTCCTGAAAGTGCGGTTTAAGAATAGGGGTACGTTCAACAAACCAGATATCTAACTGCAATCGCTGCAGCTCTGTTGCATCAGAAAATAAAAGCGAGGGGGAAGCGACGAGCGAGGGGGGAGAGGAAGGGGAGGCGTGGGAGGGGAGGGAGGGCAGAGGAGGGAGGGGAGGGAAGGGCCGAGGAGAGAGAAGGGGAGAGGGCAGAGGGGAGGAGGAACGGGGGAGAGTGCACGGAAAGAGCGAGGGCAAGCAAGCGCAGCAAGAGGGAACGAGCCCCCCGCCGCCCCCCCCGCCGCCGCCCCGCTTACGTCGGGATCACCTTCACTGCGAAGGCTGCGGGCTGCCCGACTTCTCTGCTGTCCTCCCCCCCCCCCCCCCCCTCTCCCACCTCTCCTCCCTCCTCCTCCTCCACCTCCTCCTCCTCCTCCTGCTCCTCCTCCTCTTCCTCCTCCTTCTCCTCCTGTTCCTCCTCCTGCTCATGCCTCCTCCTCCTGTTTCTCCTCCTCCCTCCTCCTCCTCCTCCTCCTCCTTCCTCCTCCCTCCTCCTCCTCCTCCTCCTCCCCTCCTCCCTCTCGTCTTTTTCCTTCTCCTCGTTTTGCTCCCTCCTCCTCCTCCTCTTTCTCCTCCTCCTCCTCCTCCTCCTCCTCCTCCTCCATGTGTTTCCGCGCCTCGTTCCTCTGCCTCCTCCTCCTCCTTCCTTTCGCTTCCTCCCGTTCGAAATAAAGAAGGAAGTTCAGAATGTCAGTTTCTTTCAAACGTTCCTCCTCCCCCCTTTCCTCCTCCTCCTTTTTCTCCTTTTCCTCCTCCTCCTCCTCCTCCTCCTCCTCCTCCCTCCTCTCGCCCTCCTCCTCCTTCCCTTCCTCCTCCTCCTCTGCCTTGCCTTACAACTAAATTAGTAGATATCTATTTGTATATATAATAGTATTACCATTTTCTTGTTATTCGTCTGCTTCTTGTGTTTTTTTTGCCGCGGCCCAGCCCGAAAGGGCAGGAGGGCGCTCGCGCGCGACGGATCGCACGATTTTTGGCAACATATGGTAAGCCAAAAATGCGTTGATTTATAATCGACGAATCAACGCGGCCCAGACGCATCGATGAGGATCTCAGTTGGCACCGCCGTTGCTGGTGGCGCCCGCGCTGGCGTAGGCCCCGACGTCGGGGCCGTCGTCGGCGCTGGCGTCGGAGCAGGAGCAGGCTCTTGCGCTCGCGCAGTCTCCCGCGCTGGCGTGCGTGCTGGCGTAGGCGCCAGTGTTGGCGATGCCGTCGGTGCAAGCGTAGGCGCACGCGTTAGTGCCGGCGCCAGTGCCATGGCTGGCGCAGGCGTAAGTGCCAGGTTTGGTGCTGGCATCGACGCGAGCGTCGGCGCTGGCGGAAGCGCTGGCGGTGCCGTGGTCGGCATTGTCGTGGGAACTGCGCTCGACTCGTTCTGGGCTGCCGCGGGCACTGACAGTGGCGTCGCCGTCGACGCCCTCAGGACTTGCCGAAAATGGTGGCATCTGCTAGGCGTCAGGAGTCGCACCTCGCGACATCGCCAATCCAGCCGGCTGCCTCCGCGGTTGCCGGCATCGGCATTGGAAGCGAACCTGGGAGCGGGGCGGGCGCGGGAGTTGGAGTCGGACCTGGCGTCGGAAACGGAGTTCAAGCACGTGCTGAAGTCGTGCCCGGACACCTTGAATGCTGGATGGTTAAAACGCGCGCTGGGCGGGGGGGGCAGGGTTTGCCCGCCCTGTCCGTCTCAAAACACGACGCGCTAGGAAGTGGCAGAACATTTGGAAGCTTAGATTTCAGCAGAAACCTACGCATCTATTCTGGGGATGCCAGCCCATCCTCGGCAGCTCGTGGGATTCGTCGTGCTGCTGATGGCATCCGTCGTGCTGCTGCTGCTGCTTCGCGCTGTTCCTGGCGCCCGTCGTGCTACTCGTGGCGCCCGTCGCGCTGCTCCTCGTGCCGGCCGCGGTGCCCATGATATCCGTCGCGCTTGTGGCATTGCTCGCGCAGCTCGTGATATCTGTCGCGCTGATAGAAATATCCACCCTGCTGCTCACGGTAGCCGTCGTGATGCGCCTGGCACTCGCAACGTAGCTCATGGCGTGCGTCTCCGTCGCCAGGGGCGCTGCGGCGCTGCGCCCGAAGCTCATGTCGGAGCTGTGGGCTTGTCGTTCAGCGTGTCGTCATGCTCCACTGTCGCGCTGCGCCGCGCGCAGAGCAAGTGGCACGTGCGCCATGGCTCTTGCGCAAAAAGGAAGGGGGAGGAGGGGGGGGGGGGGGGCGGAATGGGGGGGGGGGAAGGGGGCAAGACATCGCCCCTCGGGGCCAACAGCGTGGCCCGGATCCCAGATGGGGGGGGGGGAGGTGGCGCGCGTCGCGACGCGGAATAAAGTGCTCGGAGCGGAGGGGGCACGGGGCGGAGGTCCCACTGGGGCGCTGGGGGCGCGGAGAGGAGGGGGGGAGGCGGTGTTCGTCGCGACGCGGAATAAAGTGGTCGGGGCGGAAAGGCACGGGGCGGGGGTCCCACTGGGGCGCTGGGGCGCAGGGGCGCGGGGGGAAGGGGGGGGGGGTGTGCGTCGCGACGCGGAATAAAATAGCCGGAGGGCCACGGGCGCCCACCGGGGCGCTGGGGGCGGGGTGGGGAGGCGGCGCGCGTCGCGACGCGGAATAGAATGCTCGGGGCGGAGGTGGCACGGGGCGGAGATCCCACTGGGGCGCTGGGGACGCGGGGCGGCTCGGGGCAGAGGGTCACGGGGCGGGGGTTCCACTGGGGCGGCGGGGGCGCGGCGGGGAGGGGGAGGCGGCGCGCGTCGCGACGCGGAAGACAACGTTCGTGGCGGAGGGGGCTGCGCGCAAAATGATATTTAAACCCGCAGCGGCGCCGCCGTCGAACTACCGCTCGTCACCGCGCGGACCAGGGCGGCAAGGCAATCCTGGCAATATCCACGGGCCCCGGGGGAACAGCTGGGACTGGACTTCCAAAATGGCGCGGGAGGTTGGGGCGGCGCTGCCGGCGGGCGCGGCGGAGATCATCGACGGGGAAAGCCGCCCGCGGGAAATGAGTGGACGCGCCGCCTCTGGGACGCCAGGTCAATGTGTGACGCGCGCCGCGGGGTGGAGGTGGCGAAGGAAGCGGTCGTCGACGTGGCTGCGCTGGTTGGCGGTCGCGGAAGCGGCGGCAGCCTTCGCGGCTGCGGGGGGCGCTCAGCCGCGAAGCCCCAGGGCGCGTTGGGCTTCGGCGCGGCCGCGCACTAGTCGGCGCGCGGGTTGCTGCAGCGCTCGGCAAGCCGCCCCCCAGGCAGCGCGCCCCCAGGCCGCGCAATGCAATGCGCCCTGCAGGCCGCGGCCGCGCGCGGCGCTGTTCGCGCGAGGAGCTCGGCCGCGAACTCGACGGCGCGCGGCGGCGCGTCCAATATGGAGGAAGCACAGTGGGCAATCCGCCGGCGCCGCGGGCCGCGCCGGCCCCAGCCGCGAACGCGCAAGACTCAATATGTATGAGCGCGCCGGAGAACGCCTCGTCGACTCTGTCGCGCCCAGCCCGGATAGAATCTATTGCTATTCAAGCTGCCGGGCCTGCCCGGGCATCGCCGGCGCGTGTTCCAACCGTTCCACGAGGCGCGCTGCGCCGCCAGCCGCGCGCGGGAGGGCAGTAACTGACGCAGGAGTCAAACACTTGAATATCTCGCAGAGTGCGGATCTGCGGGCACTGCGGGACCCCCCGACGCCCCAGCTTGCGGCGCGTCCGACATTCGAGCTGCGCGTCGGTAATCTGGCCCGTGGCCGCGGCGGCAGCGAGCTGAAAACCCCGCCGGGCACGCAGCGCCGCGCAGCGTCGGAACGGCCGTAAGTCGTCCGAGGCCAACTGCGTCTCAATATCAGCAGGAGTCACGCTGGCTCTCGCGACGTGTTCCACTGCGCCCTCCACGGATATCGCTAGCACCCCACGAGGTTCAATAATTCCACGAGGGGCGGCGGGAAAAACGAGTCCTCAGGAGTCCGCCGGGAATCCTCAGCAGAAGCCCGGAATCCTTCAGGAATCCGAAAGGAATCTCCAGGAATCCTGTGGGGCGGGGAGCCAAATGGCGCGGGGTGGGCCCATGTGGGCGGCTTCCTGAAGGAATCCGACTGGGAACTCAGATTGAGGAACCCTACGGGGGAGTCCCAAGGGGGAGTCCTCATGGGATCTGGGATCCTCCTTGCACGCTATCAAAGTCTGGTCAGGGTCAGAATCGATCAGATAGTTAGTGGCCTTGTTTCCCTTGGCCATTGGGGCTCTCATTGGAAACCGATCGGGGACTTGTTGAAATTCTACCATGATGGTGGTGGGATGCCGCAGTGAGGGTCCTGGGGGCGGGATATCACGCTCAAGGACGAGACGCTATGCAATTTCCCCGAAATGGGGGGGGGCGATAACTTGTTTCAACGGTTACTACCGTGTGCCCTTCTTGGGGTCGTGCGTTCGACCAGATTGGATAGCACAACAATGTGATAGGAAGTCGTCACCCCCCAGTGGTACGACAAGCGAGCGCTAGGCACTGAGCATGTACTATAAGACTCCTGAACGCGCGAATCGACCATGTGGGGGCGACGCACGCCGAGTAAAAGTATGCTTGGGCGAAGCTGATCGGATGGAGGGCAGTTTTTCTTCAGAATGGGGCTATCGCTTTAGCATCGCCGCGCTCGTTTGAAAACATAAACGGCGTCCTCGCCTTAGCGCAGCGCTCAATCGTTCTCAGAACTTGCATCCGTTAGAATGATGGGGGCCGGTTCTTTTTCGAACTGAGGCTTTGGCTTGAGGCTCCCTACACTTTGAAACCCGCAATTTCAATGCGCCACGCAATGCGCGGATCGAGGGCGGCTCATTATCAAAATAGAACCTTCGCGTGAGAATTCCTCGAAGCTCATGACCACAAGTGTAAAGCTGCGCAAGACATGCATGGATATGGGAGCGGCCCTTTCTTTCGCAAGGAAAATATCGCTGGGAACCTCGTTCAATTGTCTGGCAATATTATTTGGAACCCTACTTACACACCATTGGCAGATCTTTTCAAAACGGGGCACTCGCCAAAATGGCATGTCCTTGCGGCGCGGGCCTTTCAAGAGAGGCACTTTTGGTAGTGACCTAACAAGGTTGCAGGGCAGTATGGGGAGGGACTTTGGACGGGAGGGTGTCTTGCAACATCGCTGGTGCATAATGGATATATACGAGAAAAGCGCACATGCACCGTGCCATGTCTGGATTTCCTTCAGGTCCCGCTCCAACGCGGTGCGACGCTCAGGTGCCGAACGACTATGCACCGTACCATCCCTGGGCCGAGGATTCACGACGACTCGGCAGACGCAACCGCGGCACGGTACATACAGGCCGCCCGCGGAGTTTACTCTAGTCCTCTTCCTCCTGCTCTTCCTCCTTCCGCTCCTCTTCACCCTCCTCCTCCTCCTCCTCCTCGTCCTCCTCCTCCCCCTTCTCTTCCTCATCCTCCTCCTCCCGTTGGCCTAACCTAAGAAGCAGGAGTGCTTCTCAGGACCTTCCACCCTTCCCCTATTACCACCTCCGCATGTGGCCGATCCCCCAATCTCCCGCTCATTCCTGCCAGGGCCTGGCGGACCTCGCGCAGGCCATCCGTGCCGGCAACGCGCGGCCGCACCGCGCGGCCGCACCGCTTGGCTCCGCGGGGCAAGGCACAGCCCACGGGCGCAGGGGTATTAAGCAAGCGGCGACGACGTCTGGCCAGAGAGGCTCGAGGCGACGTGCTGCGGTGCGTTGGAGAGCGCGTCGCGCGAGCAGTTGCGCTCCAGGGAGAGCAAGGGGCATCCAGAAGCAGGGCGCCCAGAAGCGGGGTCCTCCCTCATCCAGCACGCCGATTATTAGCTCCATGGGGGGGGGCTACAGTAGCGTTGAAAAAATTGCACTGGTCAAATAAAGTGGACGCACAAACAGGTTCGAGACTCACGGTCTCCCTTGCCATAACGGCAAGACAACCACGAATGGACAAATCGCATCACATCCGAGCTTGTTATATACTGCTGTACAATCACGCACGATACCGTTCACAAACAACCTCCATTCCCCCACTCCTCTGTCGCCCTCCTGACCAGCCGATGTGCAGCCCTTCGGCTACAGTTTCATCGATCTGGCCACTCGCCGCTCATGGGCAAAGCTGGCCTCCCTACGTTCACATCATGCCGGACCATTTCTTCGATGGTCACGGGCAGCCTAAGAGTTCTGCGCAACGGCAAGATGAACCTGAGAGCACTTCAGTCCAGTCAATACAGCCGCGACCGAAAATAAGGACACCCGAGAGGACGCACATGTCTACCAAGGGCGACATGCCACGAACAAACGGGAAAACACACGGCACGACACGCAGAAGATTGAGAGGACAACCGTGAGGGCGCCTTCGCTTGTGCAGGGCCGACAGCTCCACCCATCGGTCACCACTGTGCCGCCGAGAGCCTGAACGGAACGCAAACCAAGTCGTGTTTGTGCTCGTTTCTTACAAAGAGGCCAGGGTGTCCGACGTCCACGAGGGGGGGTTGCAACTCATGGCCCGAGGTATGTGCGCGGCGCAGGTGGAGCCAGGGGATATATTGAAAGAATAAGGGACGCCATGAAATCCTGGGAGACTATCCCTGGCCATGATATGAACCCCCTGGCTTGTCATCACCCCCCTCTCTGCCGCCCCCTAGAAGCAGCGCCCTTGGGGCGCAACACCATGAGGCCAGAGAGCAAAACCCGCCGCTGTGCTCTCGGCACGCTGGAGGGTGCCAGACTAGGGGAACAAAACAGTACCCGTTCCTCTACTCCACGAGCGAACCCCCCTCCCTGGAGATCACCGCCCTCCGACGGACTAGGGCCGCGACCCCCCGAGGTGGGCCAGGGCCTCCCCGAGACGGCCGCAGGGCGCGCACGTCGATAGGTTGGCGGCGCACATAGGGGGGGGGGAGGGGGAGGGGGGGAAAGCTTCTTAGAGGGAGGCTGCTTCTTAGAAGGCGCCGGCCTTGCGGGTGGCCGAATAAGGGCAAATAGCCCAGGGGCGGGCATTACACGTATTCGCACGAGAGCCTCGACGAAGACATGGATCGTCGGCGCCCCTGGATACATGTGTTGCTCCCCCCTTCGCTGTTTGCCTCAATCGTCGCCTCCGGCACCAGGGCCAGCACCAAGACGGCCCCGCGTCCCCCCTGCGAGACTCCAAGATGATCCCAAGTCTGATGGGTGGCCCTGGACTTCTGGGCTTTCGGTCCCAAAAAGCCCCACTCAGTTTCCCAATGTCGGCGGCCCGACCACTTCGAATCGGCTCCAGTACAGTCGATCCGCTTCGAAAGCGCCTGCAGGCCTCGCTCAAACGCTGTACGGTACGTAGTTCTTCGCCAATGAAGGCCGAGCAGATGCGCCGTACGATTCCCAGGTCGGGGATCGACGACGCCTCGATGGACGCCAACGCGGTACGGTGCACCCAGGTCGTCCAGGGATCCTAGACGAGCCCACGACATCCCGGGAGGCCTCCGAGTCCCCGGGGGGTCTGCAGGGAGGCCTCCAGCGAGGCCCAGGGCGGCCAAGGCAAGACAGCTACGGACGTTCTGTGCACGTGCTTCTTCAGACACTGCGGGGAGGCTTCAGAAGGCTCCGACCGTCGGAGGTCCGAGCGGATTTTCTCGGATCGGCGTCTGGGCGTCGCTGCCAGCGGGGCCCAGGCGCCGATCCGAGAAATCCGAGCAGACCTCCGAAAGCTTATGTTTATACCGCTTTCCTCCTTCGACAGCCACAACACGGCACCAAGACGGTCACAACAAGGCACCAAGACAGCCCTCCCCAAAGAAAACAAGACGGCCCGCCTCGAGAAGACTGCCCCGAGATCCGCCGAGAAGACCCCGGCCCTGAGATGCTTCGACCGAGTTGTTTCGGGAGAGCGGGGGGGAACACTCGCGCCCAAATCCCAAGACGGCCCCGAGATCCTCAAGAGGCTCCCAAGGGATCCCTAAAATAATCACTAGGCACTGGGGCATAAACATAAAAGTTCCAGGGTCCGCGTGGATTGCCGGATCTGCGCTGAATCCCCCTCCCCGGCGCGCGGAGTGCGCCAGGGGCGGCGCCCGAGGCGCCGCCAGAGGGGGGCCCAGCGCTGATCAAAGAAATCCGCGCGGAACCCCGAAAGCTTACTTTTGGTATTCCTTACTTGATCCATGCAACACCCACCAAGGATGCCTCCATGCGAAGCGATGCGATGCGACCACCGTTGCGGACAGCGTCCGGGCCTAGAGCAGACCAGGTGGGTGAGGCCATGGCCTCTAGGATCTGATGTGTCAGGACTCATGCAGTGCGAGACATGCTAGAAATTAGAAGGAAAGGGGGAGGAGGAGGAAACAACAAGTCCTTGGTGTCGGTGTCGGCGCGGGTTGGGCGAGACGTCTCGACGTTCGCAAAGATTCTACGTCATTGGTCTGAGTCCCAAGTGCTGGTCGACATGAGGTCGGTGAAGTGGTGCTCGAGCGCTGTCCATGCTTCGGTGTCCTGGGCTGTTTGCGTCCATGTGGGCGAGCAACGACATATGTACATGTACGCCCTCCGCGGTCTTGCCTGCACGAACGTCCGCGTTGACACGCACTCCGGGGGAAACTAACCGCGTACGTGTACATATGTTGCTGGCCTCTGACCATGTGATGTCGTTCGGTTGTCCTTTCGAATGGAATTGCGTGGGCGGTCGGTGGAAGTCTGGTCTGCGTTGACGCAAGTAGGTCGTACCAGCTCTTGTTTTGGCCACCGTGTTGCCTGTGTCCCCGCTGGCGCGGGTTGAAGACTGGGTGCCAACGCAGCACTCGCCATGTCCACCTCGTCCAGCCGTGGTTTGCGACTCGTGAAGCCATGCGCCAGACTTTCCCTTTGTGCAGCGTCTCCCAGGTGTCAATGTGGTGGAACTTCATGAGGTGCCCTGCGCGTCGTGTCGCTCGTTGGGTGTAGTCGACCCATGGTTCCATTTCGTCTGCGGTGGTGCTGTCTTCGCCGTCTTCGCTGTGCTTGTCGGGCGTGTCAGGTGCATCACACTGTGATGGGTTGCTGTCTGCGTCGTCGCTAATGCTGTTGGCGCGGTCTTCGTGGTTTTGTGCTTCGTTGTTCGCGCCGTCGATCTGGACGCCCGACATGGGTACGGAGAGAATGGGTACAATGCCCAACAGCAGTTCCTGTTCATTTGAACAGGACTCGCTGTCCGCGCCGCCGCAGCCTGTGTCCATTCGAAACAGAAGGCTGCCTGCCAAACAGCGGCCGCTGTTGGTTTGGGGCAACATTTGTTGTTGGGCATTGTACCCATTCTTTCGGTACCCATTCCGGGCGTCCAAAGTCGAGACCAGGTCCCTGGCCGTCGTGAGGGTCGTTTTTTTTTGTTGTGCGTCTCCGCGGCGTTCTGATGATCATGCGAAGCATGCGTCGTTGTGTCCGTCGTAGATGCTGCCGTAGAGACTCCGTGAGGGTCCACGTCTCTGCTCCGTATAACGCTGTAGGTGCTACAGTGCTGTTGAAAAGTCGACGTCGGTGAGCCAGTGGGTAGCGTTTGCTGGTCAGCTCCTGCTTGCGAGACGCGAATGATGCCCAGGCACCTCGCGCGCGGTGGTGGGTTTTCGATTTCATCGGTTCGTGGAAGCTGATCAAGTGGCCGAGGTATTTTATACTGCCCTCGTATGGAACGATGTCTACATCAATGTCTTGGAAACGTGCTGTGCGTGAGCTCGCCCTTCCGGTCCTTCTCGTCTGGTTGCTCAATATTTTGGTTTTGCTTGAGTGTAGTTCGAGCCCGCGTAGCCTCGTCGCGCGCGCAATGTCGTCAAGCATCGCTGTCAGGCGCGGGGGAGTTTGGCTGGTCAGGAGCACGTCGTCGGCGAAGCGCAGGTTGGTCAGCGCGGCGGTGCTCGCGGATCCCAATTCAACTCCCTTCCTTTTTTGCTGATGTTCGGAAACCAGCGGTCCAAGGATGTACGGTAGAAGAGCTTTGAAGAGTAGGGGGCTGCGTGGGTCTCCCTGCTTCGTGCCCCGCAGGAGGCTAAAGGGTCTGCTGCAGACGTCTGTCCTCACCGTGGTTCTGTCCCTCAAAGAGCTGTTGGAGTAGTGCAACGTATCGAGGTTGGACCCCTTGTGCCTTCAGCACTGCCCATATGCTCTTGTGCTCAACTGAATCGAGAGTTTTTTTGAAGTCGAGTGCTGCGACCCAGAGGTTTTGGCCCCATTCGCTTGCGCGCTCGCGCAATAAATGGAAAGTAAAGAGGTGGTCAGTGGTCGAATGGCCCGGCCTGAAGCCCGCCTGTTCGGCAGTCTGGTGTGAGCCAAGCGTCGGTTGTAGCCTGTTGTACAGTAGTCGGCTGACTAGCTTGCACTACAATGGTATCGTGCAAATGGGGCGGTACTTTTGAACAACGCGAGATTATCACTTTTTGGTACGACTGTGATGACTGTGCTCTTCCAGCAGGCTGGCGGCGGGGCTTCGCGCTGCAGGATCGTGTTGTAGAGGGGGAGAAGTGCACCTCTGAGTTCATCTGTGCCTTCTTTGAGCATCTCTGCGAGGAGGCCTTTCGTGTCTGGGGCTTTACCAAGCCGGAGACCTTTGATCGCCTTGTTTGGCTCTTTCGGTGTCATGGGTGGGAGTCGGTGAGTCTGCTGGTCGCTGTCAGTCGTAGGTCTGCCAAGTCTGTTGGCCGGCGGGAGGGGGTCGGTCTGCTGGTCTGCTGGTCGGTGTTTGCTGCTTTGCCGGTCTGCTGGTCGGTCTGCTGGTCGGTCAGCGGGGTCGTCGTTTGGTCGTTGTGGGAGTCGGTGGGTCTGCTGGTCGGTCGGTGGCAGTCGGTCTGCCGGTCTGCTAGTCGGCGGTCGGTCTGCTAATATACTGGTTGGTCGGCCGGCGCGGCGTTCGGCCTGTTGGTTTGCCGGTCTGCTGGTCGGTCTGCTGGCTGGTGTGCTGGCCAGTGGTCGGTGGGGTCATCGTTCGGTCGTTGTGGGAGTCGGTGGGTCTGCTGGCCGATCGGTGGTAGTCGGTTTGCTGGTCTGCTAGTCGGCGGTCGGTGGTCGGTCTGCTGGTCTGCTGGTTGGTCGGCCGGCGCGGCGTTCGGCCTGTTGGTTTGCCGGTCTGCTGGTCGGTCTGCTGGTCGGTCAGCGGGGTCGTCGTTTGGTCGTTGTGGGAGTCGGTGGGTCTGCTGGTCGGTCGGTGGTAGTCGGTCTGCTGTGAGCTGTGAGCTGCGGGGCCTCTAAAGGCTGGAAACAAGGTGGGCCCGAGGCTCTCTCTCTCAGGAGCCTCCAGGGCCAGCAGGAGGGGGCCGCTTCGGGCCGCCCTCCCCGAGGGGCCGCTTCGGGCCAACCTCCAGCACACCCTCACGAGGGGCCGCGTCGGGCCTCTCCGAGGGCAGGCCGCCAGGGCCAACGGGGGCGCCTAGGCCCCAGGGCCACGAGGGCGGGCAGTGCCGAGAGGCATGCAGAAGCAGCGAAGCTGCACCGATTGCTAGCTCACGTACACATTCAAATACAAGAAATGCGAATGCACGGAGCAAACGGAATTAGCGTCCGCACGCAAGGCGAACCGTCCTGCCCCTGGGCCTCGGCAAGGACGAGGAGCCTCTCAAGCGAAAGCGAGGGCCCGTGAGCAACACAGGCGATCGATGCTAACGAGAGGTCGTCCAAAAAGGCCCAGAGACCGCGAACGGGCTCGTCCACGCCGCCAGCTCCGCCTCCGCGCGGGGGGGCCTCCTCCGACTCCTCCTCGAAGGCCGTGCCGATGACGACTGGACGCAGGTCGAAGCGGACGCGACGGGCGCGCCGCCCCATGCTTGCACCTCGCCTCCTGCGGACGCGGCTGCCCTCGAAACCAGCGCCAGGACCAGTACCGCCAGCCACAGGAGCCGCGAGGGCCCCGCCGCCTCCCGAGAGGAGCGCCGCAGGGTGAGCGCGCAGGTACGCCAGAACCGAAGTGCTGGCCTGTGGCGCCGCCTCCGACACCGAGCAGGTCGTATCCACTTCAGCGTCGGCAGCACCCACCTCCTGATAGTCGAACTCGGCCGAGTCGGCCGCACTGCCAGCAGTGCCTCCAGGGCCGAACACGTCAAAGGCATTCATACAGACATCGGCACGCTCAGGCCGAATAGACCCAGGTAGACCATGCAGAGAAGTCGGATCCACAGCAGATCCCTTCGGAAGGGCGTCTGCAGGGGCAGGAAAGGACCGATACCGCCGAAGACGATGGCGATGCTCGTCCGCACCCGGCTCATATACGGCTTGCTCGGCATGGTAGTCCACAGACGCGCCAGCTGCTAGGTGTGCATGCTGTACTTCACACCCAGGTGGGCCTTCAGCAAACTCTGCTTCAGGTTGAACAGCTTCAGCACGAGGTGCCTGGGCAGTCAGATGACCGAGCTCGCGAAGCAGGATCTCCGCCTGTTCGCCCTCAAAGGTCGGCATGAACTGCTCGAAAAGGTCCGAGCCCTGTGGAACGAAAACCGGGGCCTCAGGATTCCAAGCGAAGCCCTCTTGCCTACACTCCAGTCGCGGCCCCTTCTGGAGGCTCTTGAGAGCATGCACTCCTGCGCTGGCGATGCTTACACCAGAAGCGTCGGAGTGCAACGCCACGTTCCTCCTGAGGACGCTGACGTGGCTTGGGAGGCGTCCACGCAGCAAATCCTGGAGTGCTGGCGCCAGTGCCAACAGGCGGTCGGCCAGCTCCGCATCGCCGCCGGCCAGCGCGCCCACGAAGTCGAGCAACTGCATGTGCTGTTCCCTGATACGACCAAGCTCCTCCGATAGCTTGGAGACCGCTCTATCCGCTGAGCGAATGGCCCAGAGCCGTGCGGCCTTGCGATCTTGTGCCGTTCTCCTCGGCGCGCATTCCGCGCCGTCCCGTATCGCCATTCCGCGCCCGAGCAAGCATGCTAGATCGCGAACTGACTTGAGCCAAAATGGCTACGGGAGTCGGTCTGCTGGTCTGCTAGTCGGCGGTCGGTCTGCTGGTCTGCTGGTTGGTCGGCCAGCGCGGCTTTCGGCCCCTTGGTTTGCCGGTCTGCTGGTCGGTCGGCTAGTCGGTGGTCGGTGGGGTCGTCGTTTGGTCGTTGTGGGAGTCGGTGGGTCTGCTTGCCGATCGGTGGTAGTCGGTCAGCTGGTCTGCCAGTCGGCGGTCGGTGGTCGGTCTGCTGGGCTACTGGTCGGTCGGCCGTCGCGGCGTTCGGCCTGTTAGGTTGCGGGTCAGCTGGTCGGTCTGCTGGTTGGTCTGCCAGTCGGCGGTCGGCGCGATCGTCGTTCGGTCGTTCCGGCTGCGTCGCCGTTGTTGTCGAGTTGTACATTTGCTGGTAAAACTGCGCGAAAACGTTCGCGACTTGTCGCGTCGTACACTTGTTGCCCTCTGTGTCTGTCATGTGGGTAGTGAGAGTTCGTTTTCTTCGTGCTTTGATACGCGGCATGCTCTTTAAATATCTGAACTGCTCCAGTACGTTTGCTTTGTGTGCCCGTCGTCTCGTGCTCTTCTGTGCACGGATCTCTTCCTGTATACGTTTACTCAATTGCTTGCGGGCGTGGTGGTCGTTATTTGGCGTATCGTGCGGTTCAGTAGTACATTGTCGAACTGCTTGTGATTGCCGCCACTGCTATACGTGATTATTTTGCATTGGATTGCGAAAAAGCGCGTTCGCAAAAACAAAGCCTTCCAGGGCGGCCCAATGATGTAGCCAACTACCCCTCGAGGTTTGTTCCCCGAACCCATGGCGGCCAACGTGTCTGGAAGTGGTGCTGTCGAAAATGTCGGCGGCGTCGTCTGCGTCCTCGGAGGTCATGGAAGCCCCCACCTGTGCGGTAAAATCGCCTGCGAGTATCAAATGATGTCGTGTTTTGGTGCTCTCTCTCTCTCTCTCTCTGTGAAGTTCGTGGATCATGTCGTACATGCGCTGCACGCGTGGGTCATTCTATCCCGAATGAGGAAAATATGCAGCCACGAGTTGTTGTTGCAGTCTCCCTTTCTTCACCGACACCGAGGCGAGTCTGGGCGAAAGCGCTTGGAACCTCTGTATGTTTTAAACCCAACGTCGATGTATGATCAAGGCAACTCCATGGCATGCTTGGTCATTGCCAGATCCGGCGAAGGCGTGCCCTTCCGAAGTTGTCCAGAACTTTTCGGCCGTTGTTTTCCATGTTTCGTTGAGAAGGACGAAATCCCAGTGATCGGACTCGGGCTCACTGATTATCTCGCTGACTCGGTCGTCTGTTGAAAGGGACGGGGCGTTTTTGTGAATGATTGTCATATGTATGTGGTCGGTCTGCCCTGGTTGTTGTTGGTGCTGTGGAGGGGGAGGAGGAGAGGGGGGAATGATGGGAGGGAGAGGGCTGGACGACGTTGCTGCTTGTCTGTTGTCGACGACGATTGGTGATGGAGTTGCTGGTCGTCGCCGGTCGGTGGCAGGCTGGTCGGTTGGGGTCGGTGTTGTTTGCTGTGATGTGGCTGTGTGGTGTCGGTGGGCGCTGGTGGGCGTCGCTGGTTGGTTTGCGTCTGTGCTGCTTGTGGTGGCGTCGCTGGTAGGTCGTGTTCGGTGGAGTGCGCTTGTGTGTGCTGTTGGTCGGTTGGGGTCGGTGGTGCTTGTGGCATTGTCTGTCGGTCGCGGTTGTCGGTGGGCGCTGGTGGGAGCTGCTGGTCAGTTGGAGGTCGTGTTTCTTGCGGTGGCGTTGCCGGTTGTTGCTGGTCGTGAGTGGGTCGCAATGGGCGCTGCTCGTCGGTTGGGGTCGGTGTTGCTTGCTCTGTTGCTGGTCGGCGGCTGTCGGTGGGCGCTACGGGGCGCCGCTGGTCGATTGGGGTCTGTGCTGCTTGCGGTTGCAGTGCTGGTCGGTTGTGGTCGGCGGTGGGCGCTTGCGTGCATTGCTATTCGGTCGGTTGCGGTGCTGCTTGTGGTGCCGTTAGTCGGTCGCAGTTGTCGTTGGGTCGTGGTTGTCGGTGGGCGTTGGTGGTCGTGGCACCGTTGGTCACGGTTGTCGGCGGGTCGTGGTTGGTCGGTCGGTCGCGGTTGTTGTCGGTCGCGGTTGTCGGTGGGTCGTGGTTGGTCGGTCGCTGTGGTTGGTGGTTGTGGGGCCGTTTGTCGGTTGGGTTCGTTGCTGCTTGCGGCGTTGTTGGCTGGTCGTGGCTGTCGGTGGGCGTTGGTGCGTGCTGTTCGTCGGTCGGGTGTTGTGTCTTTTGTGGTGGTGTTGTTGGTCGTCGCTGGTCGTTGGCTGGTGGCGGTGGGCGCTGCTTGTCGGTTGGGGTTGGCGTTGCTCGTTGTGATGCTGGTCGGTGGTTCCCGATGGGTGCGTTGGTCGACGCTGGTCGGTTGAAGCCCGTGCTGCTTGCATTGGACTTGTTGTTCGGTTGCGGTCGGCGGTGGTCGCTCGCTTGCGCTGTTGGTCGGTTGGGGTCGGTTTTGCTTGTGGTGGTGCTGTCGGTCGGTGGTTACTGGTGGTGATTGATGTTGGAGGTCGCATTGTTGTCAAGAAAGATGCCGTGTGGCACGCCGCCGTCGACAGGAGAAGGAGGAGGAGAAGGAGGAGGAAGGAGCAGGGGGGGGAGGAGGCGGGGAGGGGAAGGAGAAGGTGGGTCGGCGCTGGTGGGTCTTGGGCACTGGTGGTCGCTGGTGGGTGCTGCTGGTCGGTTAGAGTCGGCGCTGCTTGCGGTGCTGCTGGTCGGTGAAAGAGGTCGGTGGTTGGTGCTGGCTGGTGTTGCTGGTCGGTGTGGGTCGGTGTTGCTTGTGGTGTTGGTCGTCGGTCGGCGGAGGTAGCTGGTGGGTGCTGCTGGTCGGGTGGGGTCGGCGTTGCTTGTGGATCTGCTGGTCGGTGTTGGTCGACGGTGGGTGCCTTGTTGTGTTGCTGGTCGGTGGTGGTCCGTGGTGGGTGCTGGTGGATGCTGCTGGTCGGTCTGGGCCGGTGCTGCTTGTGGTGTTGGTTGGGGGTCGTCGGTGGTCGCTGGTGGGTGCTGCTGGTCGGTCGGGATCGTTTTTGCTCTGTGGAAGATGCATGCTGGTACGTCGCCGTCTGTTCGTGCATAAGCCTTTCTTCCGCCTCCAGTGCTCCGCGCTGACGTCGGTGAAGCGGTTGGTCGCGATGTCGGCGTCGAGGCTGCAAGTCCTGAGGGGGCGGTTCCTGAAGACGGGCAACAAATTACACTGCCGTATTGGTCTCGCATCGAATTCTGGAAGACACGGGTATTCTCAGCGGGAGGCGGAGGGAGGTAGGGGAGAGGAAAATTCGAATACCCGAGTGTGTTGACAAAAACCTCCAAAACTTTCAGGGCCAAGGAAGCCTCCAAGAAGCCTCCAAGGGGCAACGCAACAATCGTGCAATGGACTTCTGGCAGCACAAAGAGCAGGAAATGCACAGGAGGCGCAGCGGGTCGGGTAGGCAGGGTCGGGGGGTCCTTCAGAAAGCAGGAGGGGACACGTTGTTTCACGGGCGCTCGTTGACCCGCGAGAATGAAAAGATGCAGCCTGGACAGGGGTGAGAGCACGGCCATGCGCACCTTCAAATATGTTTGTCAACGAGGCCCTCAACACCGAAGATGTAGTCGGTAGCGAGAACACGATTCCTGAATACAGTGTGGAGCAGTCTCAGGCGAAACCGCCGCCTGACCGACGCTGTCGACCTGGCGATCTCGAGCTCCCCGTCCCCACTGTGGGATTTCTGTTGTCCCTTTTTACTTCCATGAGAAACCTCTAGGGCAAAACTGCCCAGCGGCTTCCAGCTACCCCGAGGAGGTATCCGTCGACTTCAGCATGCTGGGGGGAGAAAGCGTGTGAAATGATGAGGAGGACGGGGGGGGAGTCAGGGAGCGGCGCCAGAGCTCCTCAACGCACCTCCCTGGCCCTCGAAGCCTCTCCAGGACGGTGCAAGAACGGCTCCAATGCGCCCCAGGAGCCTCAAGACGATTCTAGATGGCCGCAAGACAGTTCGAGAAGCTCCCAAGACGCCCGAAGAGGGCTCCAAGAGGACACCCAAGACCAATGATTTTCTAAAATGTTGATTCAAAACAATAAAACTTGTGCGCTCGCAGTGTTGGCCTAAACGCGCCCCACACCATCCCAAGATGGACCAAGAGACCCGGAAAGGGACCCGGAGACGGCCCAAGAAGGGCCCCCAAACCGCCCGAGGGACCCCGAAGACGGCCCAAGAAGTGCCCAAGAGGGCCCCGACCCGAGGGGGGTAACTCGAAGGGGCTCGGGGGAGCCTCGCCCCCTCCAAGATGGCCTCTAACATGCCCCCGAAGGAGCCCCCAAGAGGCCGCCAGGCGGCCCCACGGCGCTCCCGGGAGGCCTCACACGGCCCCCTCGGACCTCCAAACGGTCTCCAAGAGGCGCCGCAACACATCCCGGGCGACTTCCAAAAAGCCTCGTCGTCCTGCACCTTCTCACCTTTTGAAATCCAGTTCCACAAGAAACGAAGCCGCTGCATCCCCTGAATCACTGTTACCCTGGGGGTCGGCAGAATGACGTTGGCCTAGCGAATAACCATGCTGCGTGAATTTCTATGCTGCATCCACACTGTGGCGGGGTTCGCCGCAGGCAGCTGGATAGAAAAAAGTAGCATGCGGCATGCGTACAGAGGATGCGTCAGGCCTTGCCCAGGATTCTCAATGCGTGCTGCTGCTGTCCAGCGGACCAGAAGCTGCCACCCGCAACCTTCTGAGAAGGCCCACGCGGTGGAGATCCGTCACCACCTGCTACCTCTGGAGCAGCACTCTTCCTCTCCATCACGTACTGGGCCCACTCCACCTCCATCACGTTGGTCTCCCCGGTGTCCAGATTGTGGACCGTGAACGGCAAGACGTTACCATGGATGGAAGAAGAACGCGCGGCATAGACATGAACTGTCGGACCTCCGCGCGAAACTCTCGGGTCTGAGCCAGACCCACATCCCTATCGCGAGGAGCGCGCTGGGGGCGGCGCCGTTGGGGGCCCTCGGCGCAGATTCGAGAAATCCGCGGGGACCTCCGAAAAATGATGCTCATGCCGCCTTCTCTCCTCCCGACATGGGGTGCACTCTTCTCGTGGCCAGGTCTGAACGCCTGCGGCATGACCACGTCGGCGCCGCCCTCGCCCTCGAGCCGGCACCGCTCCAGCACGGGGTCGGCCCGACCGCGCACGTGCCAGCTCGCCTGGCCCGTGTTCAGGTCCTTCTCGACCACAAGCTCCGTCTCGTCGGGACAGCCCGAGGCGAAGGCGGCCTCCAGGTCGGACAACATCCTTCGAGGAAGGACAAGAGTGCATACATATAAACTGTCGGAATTCCGCTGGGATTTCTTGGATCGGCGCTCGCCCGCCTGGCGGCGCCTCCGGCGCGGCCCCTGGCGCGCCGCGCGCCAGGGAAGGGGGTCCAGTGCCAATCCGAGAAATCCTCGCGGAGCTCTGAACATGATGTCTTCGTATGTGATGTGTCTTACTTCGAATCCTGTGGGTGACCTGAAAGTCTGATGCAGCGTCGAGCAACCTTTCGGCATCCCACTTCCGCGTGCGCGTGAAGCGCTTCAGGAACGTCAGCACCTCGCAGCCATCGAAAGCCAGGAGGGAGTCCTGAACTTCGTAGAGCAAAGCAAGGCCAACCTGCGCAATCACCTCCCAGCCCACTAGGAGGAAGCGGTCCCAGATGCGGCGAACCAAGGGCTGCGCGAGGTCACTCGCGAAGAGGGTCAAAAACCACTGCACCGCGTAGTATTCGGAAGTGATGCCATGTCTCTGCAGCCCACCATGTACACCCGGAAGAAAGCATTCCACCAAACGATCAAACTGCCAAGTGGTAACGCCAAGCTTGGGGAAGCGCGGCCTGTAGAAGTCGGCCAGCGAGTATCGAAAGAGCAGCGCCTGCGCGCAGTGGAAGACCAGAGCCTCGTCGTCAGGGAACACACAGATGAGGGTCGCGATGACGAAATTGAGACTCTGTACATAGCCGATGTCACAGAGCTGCACCGCCAGCGCGTGGAGGACCCGGAAAAGAGCTCCTTGGCCCCTGCCGGCCTTGTCCCGGAAGAGAGCCTCCTGCGGCAACGTCCGCCCCAGGTCGCGCCGGATCACGTCGTCGTACGAGGACGGTGCCAGGCCCAGGCTGTGGTACGAGTCCTGCACGGCCTCGGACTGCATGTTTGAAGGAACAAAGAGCGGCAGAAGCATAACTTCTCTGAGGTCCGAGCAGATTTCTTGGATCGGCGCTGGGCCCCTCCCAGGCGCGCGGAGCGCGCCAGGGGCGGCGACCGAGGCGCCGCCAGGGGGGGCCCAACTCCGATCCGACGAGAGGTCCGCGCGGGCCTCCAAGAGATCATGTTTATGCCGTTGTTGGTTCCTCGGATGCTCAGGCCATCCATGAAGACCGCCTTCCACGCCCGCGCCCGCTGCGACGGGTCCAGGTCGGTCTGCCACATCGCCGCCGACTCCGCCTGGCGCTCCCACAGCTGCCTCCACGCGCGGCTCGCGCAAGCGGCCTCGTGCCAGGACGGCGGCGCAAGCCACAGCCTCAAGTGCCCAGCTGCTACCGATGGTTGCAGAAGAAAAAACAGCATAAGCATCAACGCTCCAGAGCGGGCGCGGACCTCCTGGATCAGCGCCTGGACCCCCCCCCAAGCGCGCGGAGCGCGCCATCAACCGCACCCGAGGCGCAGCCAGCGCCGATCCGAGAAATCCGCGCGGAGCTACGGACACGAGTTTGGGGGAATCTACTGACCCAGGTCACTGCAGAACCCGGGTAAGTCAGGCTTCGCAGGATCCTGCACCCAAGCCTGGGTCAGTGCAGTCCTGGCTCTGCCTGTTTGCATTGACCCCCGTCTCTTGAGCCCCGATATGTGAGTGCCGATTTTCCTTCTTCGAGATGGTTCGGCTACACGCAATGGGTGACCCCAGGCAAGAGGAGCCTCTGGTGCGCGACTCTCGGTGGGGGGGGCGCGCGGAGGCCAAGCCCGAGCGCGGGAGCTGCTGCTGCCCCATTGCATTCAGCCACCTGGGGCCCCCAAATTCAAATGTGCCTCGAAGATCCACTGACCTGGGTCCAAGCCCGGGTCAACCTGGCCTTGGATCCTGCAAACTCCAGCGCTCTGGCTGACCCCCGTTTGCACTGACCCCGTCCCAAGACATACGAGTGCCCGCAGCGGAGGTCACTCCGGCGAAAAGTCACTCTTGCGTGTAGCCGAGTGCCCCTAGGCAAGAGTGACCTTAGCGAAGAGTGACCTCAGTGCGCGGCCAAGGGCGGACCCTTCGGGGACACCACCAGGCGCGCAAGCCGCTACTACCATCGCATTCAGCCACCTGGGGCCCCCGAGTGCGCCCGCAGCAAAAGTCACTCCGGGGAAAAGTCAATCGTTACGTGTAGCCGAATGGCGTGCGGCTCCAGGGAGCCACCTCCAGGCTGGCCGGCCTCGAACTCGCCGCGGCCGCTCCTCCTGCGCTCACCATGTGCGGGCGTCGAGCGCCGATCCCTCGCCGCCGCGCCGCCGGAGCCGAGGGCACCAGTGACGACGAGTACGTCGCCAGGGAGGCCTGGGAGGCAGGAGCTGCCTCGAAGAAGATGATGGCGCGCCAGAGCGCGGGGGGGAGCATCGGGAGAGGGGATGATATGCCTTTTGCAATCCCAGCCTTCTTCCTCGTTCTCGGACTCTGGGGCCAGAGACTGGGCCCCGGGGCCACCGGACATGGATCTGGGGCGAAGAGCTACCCCATGGGGAAGGGGTCGGGCCCTCTGGGGCCGCGCATGGGAACAATCACAACGCCGGGCATCTGGGTGTGCATCACCACGAGGCATCCCCAGAGATCCAACGGCGTCGAAGAGTTCCAGCATCGCCACAGGTCACGGCCGTGGCAGACCCCTGCCGGGTCGACCTGCGAGTGCCCTGGGGCCAAAGACAGGGCGGAAACGCCCAAAATGAAAGAATGGCCGCGCACGGAGGGCCCAGCTTGTAGGGCACGGGCCAGAGCGCGTTGTCGGTTCCCCCGGCCAGGCCAGCGAATGGCACATTTACATCGTGCCAGGGCCTCGCCCCGGAGTAGCCCCGTGGATGCCTGCCAGGTGGTGCACGAGCGCAGGAAAGCGAAGGGATGACGATGAGAAAAATACGGTGAGAGCATTGGATCGGGAACCAATCCATACGGGATCCAGGGTCTGGAAGCCAGTGCAACCCCAACCGTGGACTGGCCATGGGTATCACTGCCGTCCTCATCAGGTAAGGAGTCCTCCAAGATCTGAAGCATCCTGGGCATATTTCTTAATCACTGCCCCCACCGTATTGTTCTGCCGCTGCGAATTGTTGTGGGAAAGAACGACCAAAAAATCTCAATGACGACGAACTCGACGACGACGACGACGACGGCGTGGAACCCAATGTATGAAACATTGCCCAGCGCGCTGCTGCGTGACGGGCCAACCTGGGCAGCTCTTTTGGAGGCCTCCCCAACTGGAATCCGCGTAGATGAGGTCGGAGGATCGCGCCACATCGCCGATGCAGCGCCAATGCATCGGCGAGGTCGGCGATGCATCGGCGCCGTCGGCGTGGAGGAAATCGGGCCCCACATCGAGCCGAATCGCCGATGCATCGGCGATGCGGCGCGATCCTCCGATCCCATTACTCGGACCCCATGTGGAAGGGTTGGATCTGAATCGTCATCCCACATTGGAAGCGTCTGAGGGGTCTGAACTGGTTGGGACCCTCCAAATTTTGTCGGGAGGAGGACGACGCCAACTCTGTTCAAAATCGGTCCCTGGACCCCTCCTCCCGGAGTCCAGTTGGTGCAGTTCTGTCACCCAAGATCCGTTTGTTTTTATGGCCCAAAGGCCCGAAGACGGCCCCAAGAGGCCGAAAAAGCAAACAAACAAAAAAAAAAAACCTTCCCGAACCCAGATTCTCGAACCGGCCCGCCCTTCCTACTGGCTGGAATCAATGCTGGGCAACCTCAGAGCCCCAGACGGCTCGAAATCCCGCATTGATCTCCCTCTCCCGGGAAGACCCGCGGCGGCACCGAGGGGGGCGGGGGGGGCGCGGGCGGCGCTCGGGCCGAAACGTGGCGATGGGCTGCTCGGCGGCGCACGCGCCCTTCGGGCAACGACCTCGCGCCCGCAGGCAGGCAGCAGGAGAATGACGAGATGGAATGAGGGGCAAGGATACGGCAAATTCGTGTCGTGTCGACTTCGGCGGTTTCTGACACCGTGGGGATCGTTCAACCCTGAACGATCGGCCGGTTTCGAGAAGTCAGACCGTTCAACGTCGCCCGATTCTGGGTCGCTCGCGGCGTTCAAAGGGCCGGGCAGTGCTACACGCCCCGGGCGGAGCTTAGCTTAGCTTAGCTTCAGCTTAGCTGCGCGTAGCTGTAGCTTAGCTTAGTTGTATCATATGATGTCATATCGTAGCCCAGCATCGCATATCATAGCGCAGCATATCATGGCATGGCATATCATAGCATAGCGCAACATAGCACATTATATCATAGCATCGCGCTGCATATCATAGCGTACCATAGCCTTGCATAACATAGCGCAACCTAGCGTAGCTTAGCATCGCGCACTATAGCATAGCATAGCATAGCATAGCATAGTGCAACATAGCATAGCATAGCAGAGCAAAGCAGCAAAGCAAAGGCAAATCAACAGCAAAGCACAAGCAACGCAAAGCAAACAAAGGCAAAAGAAAGAGCACAGCAAAGGAAAGGCAAATCAAAAACAATGTGGTGACGATGAAGATGGTGATGGTGCTGGTGATGATGCTGATGATGACGATGATGGTGACGATGGTGATGGTGCTGGTGATGATGCTGGTGATGATGATGATGATGATGCTGATGATTTGAACGCCACTCGCAGAAGCCAAGCACGGCCCTGCTCCCAGCGCCAGCTGGACCCCTCGTGCTGGCGAATCGCCTCACACGCCCCCGCAGTGGAGAGGAAGAGCGAAAGACGCGCTCCGAGACAGGTATGCGGCGTCACCTGGAACAACGCAGCTCGTGCCATCCTCCAGGCCGTGCAACCCTCAAGCCGAAGGTCGCCCACCGAAACCACTCCCTGGGAGCAGAGGTGTGCGGCGTCACATGTGACAGCACAGCGCGCGCTATCAGACAAGCCGCGCCACCCTCAAGCCGAGGGTAGACAGCCGAAGCTGTTCCCTCGAATGACACGCGCGTGAGAGAGTAAATCTCTAAGCTGTGGAGAATGGATGGATCAGCGCGAGGAAAAAAAAAACAGGGGGGGAACCGCCACAATGGCAACCCCACTGCAATGACACCAGAGGTAATTCCTGTCCAGGTCACGTGATCCATCCTGCTTCACTATTGATATTACCTTGGTTCCATTCATAGCCAAGTTCTGTCACGATGCATGGGGAATCGCTCATCGATTTGCAGCAGACGTCCAAACCAACGCGATAATCGCCATACGAAACTATCGTAGTCTCCACCCTGTTTGGATGCGTCATCTTGTCCTCGCTGTAACCTCGGACAGCGCCCCAAGCAAAGCCCGCGAAGGCAGGAGGACCAGGATCAGCATGTACAACTTGACCTCCAAGATTGGCACGATCAGCTTGAAGACCAATATCGGCTTGCCCAGCTTGAAAACCAAAATCGGCGCCAGCAGCGGGAAGACAGAGGCCAAGCCCAGCGTGAACAACAGGAGGACGAAGATCGGAAAGACCAGCTTGATGACATGGATCGGCATGCGCAGCTTGAAGGTCACGTTCGGCACGTGCAGCAGGGCCCAGGTCCGCAATTGCAAGAGGAAAACCGAATGTGCCATGAACAGCTGAAGGACCAAAATCGGCAGCAGCAGTTTGAAGATCACGACCGGCACGTACAACGTGAAGCCCAAGATCGGCACGTTCAGCTTTACACCCAGATCAGCATGCGCAGCTTGCCGAACAAGAGCGGCCCTTTCAGCTGGAAGACCAAGATCGTCAAGCCCAGTTTGTGGACCAAGATCGGTGCCCACAGCTTGAAGACCGAGATCGGCACGTACAGCGTGACGGCAAAGATCGGCATGCATAGCTGGATGACCCAGTTCCGCAGGGGGGAACAGGAGCACCACGCGCGGCAAAAAGAGCGCCATGACCAAGACCGTCAGCTTGAAGGCCAAGATCGGCGTCCCCGCGATCATCGGCAAGAACACGAGGAGGATAATCCTCGGCAGCAGCAGGATGAATAGCCGCAAGTGCACCAACATCATGCCGAAAAGTCTCAAGAAGAACTGCCTCCAACTCGAGCGCGGTCGGCCCTGGCCAGAACTCGTCGGCGCCCATGTTGAACTGAAGGTGTGGAACGACGGCGCGCAAGGAAGATCGCCTTGACGCCTCGGCGCCCTCGCAACTGGGCACCCTATGCCAGCAGACCAAGGGTCTAGACCCCCGCTCCAGGGATCCTCCGGACCATCCGCAGGAACATCGCCGATGCTACGGCGCCGCCCACCAGCACCAGGACCAGAGCTCTGATCACCACCTCCTCCGTCCTTGTCTCCTCCGTCATCTCCGCCTCCAGCACTCCTTGCAGGACGGGCGCGTGGAAGCACGGGCTTACAATATATGGTAATCTCGCTGATGCCAGAGTGTCGATGTCGGTGGCGGTGGTCGCTGCTGCACTGCAACGGCTCCCGAGCTCGAAAAGACTGCACGACCGCTAGCATAGGCGCCTTGCAGGTGGATCTTGAAGACGCACTTCTCCGAGGATGTGTCACTTTTGAAGTTGGCGTGCATGGTGATGGTGGCGCCATCTTGGAGTTGCCGCTCCAGCAACGCCAGGCGCGCACAGCACAGCATGGCATGGGGAGCGAAGCAGGGCTGGGCCGAGGGGCGCAACTGCGTCGGTGTAGCCCGCGTGTCAGCAAATGCTCGACCAAGCGGGCTATGATGATGGTGCTGTTGCTGATGATGATGATGATGCTCAAAATGATGATGATGATGATGATGATGATGATGATGATGATTATGATGATGATGATGATGATGATGATGATGATAATGATGATGATGATGCTGATGATGGCTATGATGATGATGGTGCTGGTGATTATGAATATGCTGCTTGCAATTGGTGGTGGTGCTGGTAATGGTGCTAATGATGATGATTACGATGATGCTACTGCTGACGATGATGGTGGTGCTGACGGTGATGCGGGCCAATATGATGGCGATGGTGATTGTGATGATGATGACGATGATGATGATGATGATGAAAATGATGATGAACATGATGATGATGATGATGATGATGATGATGCTGATGCTGATGAGTGTGCCGATGATGCTGCGCAAATCATGACGATGCTGATGAAAATCATGTTTATGATGGTGGTGATGATGATGAAGCTGGTAATGGTGATGGTGATGATGACGCGGGTGATCTGAAGGTGTCACAATGTTGGCGATATCCATAATGGGAAAGATGGTGATGATGGTGACGGTGATGAAAGCGACGACGACGATGACGGCGACGACGATGCGGATGCTGATGCTGATGATGGTGTTGACGCCGATGCTGATGATGATGTTGCTGATGATAAAGGAGGTCGTGTAATGGTGTAGTGGTGATGGTGATGAGAACGCGCATGCGGGCGATGCGGATGACGATGTTGTTGCTGACGATGATGATGATGCGGATGCTGATGATGATAGTAATGATGATGCTGATGCTGAGTATACGGATGATGCTGATGATACGTATGATGACAATGTTGTGAACTGGTGGTGATGACGATAATGATGCTGTCGATGGGATGGTGATGGGGATGGTGATGTTGGTGGTGATGATGACGATGGTGATGGTACTGACGATGATGATGACGGTGATGATTTTTGTGATGATGCTGCTGCTGATGATGATGATGACGGCGATGATGATGGCAATGCAGATGATGGTGATTATGATGATGATGATGCTGGATATGGTGGTGGTGATGATGCGGGTGATGATGGTGATGAGGATGGTTGCGACGAAGAAATTTAAGACAAGGGAAATAGTATACCGTTATGGTGATGCTGATCTGAGAATTATGATGATGGTGAATATGATGATGACAGCGACGAAGACGATGACGGCGACAACGATGATGATGCGGATGATGATGCGAATGATGATGCTGATATTGATGTTGATGCTGATGCTGCTGATGATGAAGGTGGTGGTGTGATGGGGATGGGGATGGCGATGAGAACGCCCATGGGGGCGATGACCCCCAAGTTACCCCGAGACTGAACACTGAACGGAAGCAGGCACCAAAGAGCTACCCATGGCAATGACTGAGAAGAGAGCAGGAGGATGAAGACGGCTAGGTGCAGCTGGCACAGGAGGAGCTGCACCAGCGGTAGGGCCGAGGTGGAGGAAGAAGACGAGGCGGAAGGGGAGGCGGAGGAGGAGGAGGAGGAGGAGGAGGAGGAGGAGGAGGAGGTGGAGGTGGATGAGGAGGACGGCGAAGACGAGGAGGTGGAGGCGAGGCTGAGGGGAGTGACGAGGCGGAGGAGGGAGGAGGAGGAGGAGCAGGAGGAGGAGGGCAAAGGAGAGGGACGGAGGGAGGGTGGGAGGGAGGGAGGGAAGGAGAGGGGGAAGCAGGGAATAATAACAAAAACTATAAGGAATGAGGACGGATCAGGAGGCTTCCGGAAGAGGAAAGGAGGACGAGGAGGAGGAGGGATGGGGAAGAAGAGGGAGCACGAGGAAGAATGATGTGGGAATAACGGAGAGAGGAGAAGAAAGATGTTCGCAGACCCCCAAGGGCAGAACCGAACGCCCATCCCGGGCCGGCGAAACACGCCCTGGCACATAACACTGCCAGAAATCCTCTTTTGCATACGGGCACACGTGTATAATAGGAAGCAGGCACAAGCTGAATCCGTCCTCCGGCTTCCTATCGTTGGCTAGCCCTCAATAGAACCGGAAACGCCGTCCCTCAGGGGAGAAACCAACAATAGGAAGCAACGGGCAGGACCCGAGCCTTGGACCAGCGACCGCAACCCCGCAGGGTGAGGTCTCCCCCTGGCCCTTTCCCACCAGCCAACAGGCGGGGCAGGAGGAGGAGGAGGAGGAGAAGGGAGAGACGGATGAGGAGGAGGATGAGGGAGGAGAAAAGGAATTGGAGGGAGGAGGATGGAGGGTGGATACGCAAAATGAGGAGAAGCAGGAGGAGCAGCAAGGAGGAGCAGCAGAAAGCAAGGCCGCACGTAAGCAAGCAAGCGAACACCACCGTCCCGCATGCGCAGCCCGTCTGCACAACCCTATCCCGCATGCGCAGCCCGTCTGCACAACCCTCCATGCGCAACCGAATGCGCCAAGGGGCCACGGGCAACCCCGATGCGATACTCTTCGACTACTCTTCCAGTTTCTTCAGTACTTTATTTCTCTACTGATCAACCACTACGGCGGTTTCGTACATCGTGAAGACCCCTGCGCTCGTTTCAGACACCACGTGGATCGTTCGACACTGAACGATCACAGCTTTTCGAATGCCAACTCGTTCCACGTTGGCTAATTCTGGGCCGCTGGCGGTGTTCAACCATGAACGCCCGCTGCGGGATCGCCTCCGCGTCGACACGTCGCGAACCTGCCATTCTACAACTCTTCTTTCTCTCTCTCTCTCTCGTTCGCTTCTGCTCTACAGTTATACGACTTCTCTCCTGTACGACTTCCATGCGCAACGAGGTAAGGTCCGGTCCCGCGGAAGAAAGTTAGGATGAGAGTGAATGGTCCTCAGGCTGCTTGCACTTCGCAAGCCACCTGGAACAAGTTGAAACATGGTCCACCATCCAGCCATGAAACTGTTGGCACTCCTAACCTTACTGTCAGATATCGCGAGGAAGTCTCAGGCGGAACGCCCCGCCCGCCTGACCGACACGCCTGGTGGCGCAACGACGAGGAGATAACAATTGAGGAAGAGGGCTGGATGAGGAGGAGAAGAAGCAAGAGAAGGAGCACAACCCTGGGGCGCCGCACCGTCGAAAAGGAGAAGGAGGGGGAGGATGAGAGAGAGAGAGAGGAACAACAAAAACGGTCAGGAGGGAGGATGGGAAGGTTGAGGCGGGTGGGATGTGTGCCAAACCTCCTCCTCCTCCTCCTGCTCCTCCTCCTCCTCGCCCTCCTGTCACTCCAACTCAACCTCATCTGCCTGCTGCTGCTGCTGCTCAGTGAGACTGTTAAACCTTCAAACCACATCACCCCCAGAGAAAACAGCGTCGCAATGGGTGATAGACCGCCCCCTTGGCACTCATATTGCTTTCGCTGTGTCAAAACTACACTGTGCCGCCAGTCTGACGTGCATTGTAACTGTGTCCAGCTAGTCAAGTTCGCCTAATACGAACAGCTGGTTGGGGTCGCGCTGGGGGCTCATGATATCACCAGACTAGACCATCGTGGGCGCGCTTCGCACGCGCTCAAGTTCGATATGTTTTGGAACCTGGCGTAAAACACACAATAAGGGAAGCGACCAGCGAAACAGGAACCGCAGGTTTCGAAGCCAACAGGTTCGGGACCGAGTGCGCGATTCGGGTTGGTGCTCGGGGTAGGGCGAGGGGTGCATGACCAATTACACATGGACATGCAATCAACCCTGCTGCTACTCCTCCTGGCCTCCGCACAATCCGACAGCCAGAGTACGGGAGAGGAGGAGGGAGGGAGCGAGGAGGCAAGGCAAGGAAGAGGTCGGGCAATAGGGACCGGGGCGGAGGGATGAAACGAGGGGAACAAGGAGGAAGTAGGGAGAAGGACGAGGAGGGAGGAGCAAGAGTAGGGGACTATGTTTCGGACTATGTTGTTCCAGACGGTCCCCGGAGGTTGCCCGAAGGACTGGGCGACTCCCCGGCGCGGGGGACCATCCGCCCCCTGGGCCTTCGGGTGCCGCGAGCGGGATGGGCGCGTCCGACCCAACCCCTCTCCCGGGCTCCCCCCCGCGGCCCCGCGCGCCCCGGGTGCAGCGGGGCGGCCCCCGGGGCCTGCCTCCCCCCGGGCCCCAGGGCAGTCGAGGAAACCCACTTGGGAACGCCGAGCGCCTCGGCGGCGAAGCGTTCAACGTTTCCCTCGGGATTTTTGGCGGGCCTCCGCGGGCCCGCCTGTCGCGGCTCCCCTGGCGCGCCCGTGGTCCCGTCAGTCGGACCATGCGTGTTCCGCCGAACAAGTAAGGGCCAAGGCGCCGCCCCCGTCCACCTGACCCTCTCCCGTCCGAGCCCGACCCAGCGCCAAACCGGGGGGGGGCACCCCAGCGCGAGAAGTCACGCACGGTCTGACCAACCGCGCGGGGCTCTCGCTACAAAATCGCCACCAGCCCCCCCCCCCGGTGGCAGCGTTCCCGGAGCGGCCCAGACTGGGGCGTCGGCGGCGGGCGCGCCAAGGCATGGGGCTGGGGGGCGACGACAAGGGAGGAGGAGGAGGAAGAGGAGGAGGAGGAGGAGGAGGAGGAGGAGGAGAAAGGAGGGGGGCACGAGGGAGGCGGAACAATGGAGGGTCGGTTCCCCCTTCGCCTCCAGCCGCTTTTGTCTTTGGGCCGTTTTGTCTTGAAGTTCTTGTGCGTTTGCTGGAAAATCCGTTTTGGGTGTCTGGTGGCGCCGCTGATCGGCCGTACGGGGTTTCCCCCGGCCTGTCGTGGATGTCTCTCGGCGTTGTTTTCGGGCCGTCTTGGGTCGACTCATTGGGGGGGTGTTGGGGGCCTGTTGGGGGCCTGTTCGGGGCATGTTGGGGGCACTTTGGGCGTCGTGGGGGCAATAATCAAGGTAAAGGCTCCCAAGGTCCCTTCGTTTTCCTCCTCTTGGGCCCCTGAGTGGGACACTGTTGAAAGATGTTGAATCCTTTTGGGGTATCATAAGCCGTTTTGGGGTCCACTTGGGCCGACGTGGGAGCCTCTTGGGCCGCCTTGGGCAGTCGGGAACCAGCTCGTCTTGAGCCCTCAAAATTCAACATTGAATTCAACGGTATTTGCCTGTTGGGGCCCTGTTGAAGCCCTCTTGGGGTTTTCTTGGACCGTCTTGGAAACTCCTCGTTGGGGCCATCTTGAAGCGGTCGTGGGCGTATTCGGGCGCCCCTGGGCTCTCTCGGTGCTCCAGGGGCAAGGCGAAGCGAGGCGAGGCAAGCGCGCGGTTCCGCCAGGAGCGGGGCCCTTTAGGGCCTGCGCGGGGGGGCCGTGGCCCTCAGTGCTTGTAGACCTTAATTGCCGAGGTCGGAGCGCTGAGTTAAAAGCTGGTGGACGTCGGAAGCCCAGTTGTGCAGGTGGAAAAGGAGAGTCGGAAGCCAGATGCTGGAGTCGGAATGCTGAGTGGTCGGCAGGTGGAAGCGGAGGTGGAAAGTCGGATGCTGGAGAGCGGAGGTCGGAGTGCTGAGCCGCTGGACGCTGGAGGTCGACGGGTGGTGGGGGAGGTGGAGAGTCACATGCTGCCGGAGGGTGGAGGTCGGAGTGCTGCGCTGCTGGGCGCTGGAGGTCGGCGGGTGGCGGTGGAGATGGAAAGTCACATGCTGCTGGAGGGCGGAGGTCGGAGCGCTGCGCTGCTGGACGCTGGAGGTCGACGGGTGGAATGGGAAGTGGAAGTCGGAATGCTGGATGCCGGAGGCGGGAGTGGTGAGCTGGAAGAAGCTGGAGGTCAGTAGGTGCAAGTGGAAGTGACAAAGCGGATGTCGCATGCTGGAAGTCGGGATGTGGACGCGAGAGCTGGGGGTCGGAAGGTGGAGGTCAAAAGCTTGGAATTGGTACGCGTGTCCAGCTCGCTCTGGTTCGATTTCACGTCTTGGCGGACGGGCCAAGTGTTTCAGTTCGTGTCGTCCGCGCTTTGATGGTTGACGGCGCATCGCAAACGCTTGTCCTCTAAGCCCTGCCAGGTGTAGCTATCGTGCGCCAGCGCAAACCACCATTCGCAGCCAGTATCATCGGGGAGTCTCTTGTTGTTGTCAATCATATCCGAGGTGCCCAAAAATGTGACGACCTCGTTGTCCCAACGCTTCCTCGGTCCGCCTTGTTTTCGTTGTGCGGGTCTTCTGTCGCGCAGAGGAGGCCGCCGAGCGGCGGCGGGAAAATTGGCAACCCGCTTGGCCCATCTCCACTTTGCATTAAAGTCGTGCGAAGCCCAATCCTCGACTTTCGCGCGTCTGGCATGGGCATCGGCTGTGTGCGTCGCTCGTCGGATGAAGTCCACCCATGGCTCTAATCCGTCGTTGCTGTTGGTGTCGCCGTCGTTGCTGCTGGTATAGCCGTCGTCGTCGTCGTCGTCGCTGTCGCTGCTTTTACTGCTTCCGTCGTTGCCAAAGTCGTCGTTCTCAGTGCTGTCGTCATTGTCTGGGTTGCTTTCGGCGAAGTCTCCGTCAAGCTCTGCGCACTATGCTCCATCTCCCTCCTCCAGTTGGCCGCTGCTAAGTTGGAGGTCTTTCTCATCGTCGTTCCAATGATTCCCTCGCGCGCCTCGTCTGCCAATCCCCACGATGATTCGGACCACCTTCCGCTGCGCACGCTGTAGTAATGTAAGCGCGTCTTTGGTTAGAGCCCACGAGCTGCATCCGTACATGACACTGGGCGTTACGGTCCCACTGAAGAGGCATAGGCGACTTGCGCGAGGGTAGCGTTTGCATGTCAATTCGTGTCTCAAATGGTTGAATCGGCGTCAACCCGACGCGATTCTGGCGTCGAGCTCCGCGATGTGGAATTCATGGTGTGTAAGATCCCTGCCCAATTACTTCGTGCTCCGCGTTGCGCCCACAATCTCGACGCTATCACCTTCGATGTTATGGAATGGCCTTGGTAGGTCTGCCTTGTCGCTGGGTGACGTTGGACCGTACTTTCGTCTTGTCTGGGTTTAACTCGAGGCCGCATTGAGGTCGCGCAGTGAGAATTTCAGTTGACGCAAATTTGGCGCACACAAAATAAAACGTCGTCTGCAAAACGGAAGTTGGTGAGGAGGGTGTCTGCGGTGAAACCCATATGTATGCCAAGCTGTTTGTTGCGCCATGTGTCCTTCATGCGTCGGAATTTGCTTGTAAGTAGTGCGCTGGAAAATAGGGAGCTCAGTGGGTCTCCTGGTTTCACACCTCGCTGGATGTTGAAGTGTCTGCTCGTGCTGTCCGTCCGTACTGTAGCGGTCTGGTCGGTGTAGAATTGTTTGAGGAGGTGTATGTAGGATGCCGGCGCCTGCTGCTCTCTGAGTGAGTCCCATAGTGTGTTGTGGTTGACACAGTCGAATGCTTTCTTAAAGTTAACCGCCGCTACCCAGAGTGGTACATGCCATTCTTCAAACTGGTTGTGCAGGAGAGCCGGCGTTGTGAATAAGTGGTCGTCGGTGCTGTAGCCGTGTCTGAAGCCTGCTTGGTCTACGCTTTGTTGCTTGTCTAACAGTGGACCCAATCGCTTGTACAGGAGTCGAGACATAAGCTTGTCCAGGGGCCTCCCGGGGCAACCCGTGGACGCAGGGAGGCCCCAGGGGCGGGAGAAACCACTTGGTTTACACTGGGTTCCGCAGGTGTGCTGCAACCCCCTCGGGGCCCCGAGGCCCCCCAGGGCTGGGTTCGTGGTATATGAGATGCGAGGCGATTTTCATCGCTAGAGTCGGACCTGGGACAGAATAATACCCTCAGCTGGCCAAGCTAAATGATACACGAGGGCACCCTCCCCCAGGATGCACAAAAACATCCAACGAACACGAAAAACTTGGGGCATCCTCCCCGAAGCTGCCTCGATCTTGCGCTTCGCACCGACCGTACTATAGACTTTATGTATAAACCCTTAGGTTGCAGGATGATGCTGATCATGACTGGTGGCTCCAGTGCAGCAATCAGAGCAGGGCAGGTTCACGTCCCTGTGCCGTGGGCGTTGGTCCCTGACACCACGTGGACAGCTCAACCTTGAAAGATCGACGCTCTCATACAGCAGAGGTCGTTGACCACGGGTCTAGCTCGCACAGCTCGGGGAGGCACACCTTGAAGGCCCACGCTGTTGTCGCCGCCGCGCCAACGCGGCGCGAACCTGCTGTACAGGCAATGTGTGCCAATAAGAGAACCAATCAAAGTGGAGGATGACACATTCTTTGGTAGCAATTCTTCAAACACGATGCGCCCGAACGCCCCGGGCAACCTCATATCACTTGATGAGCGGGTTCGCGAAGAGAAGCACCTGAGAAACTTTCCCTGCGCCCACTTGACCGATTACCCATCCTCCTGCTTCTGTTCCTGCAACTGCTCCTGCCCCTGCTCCTGATCCGCCTCCTGCTTCTCCTCCTCCTTCTCCACCCACCCATATCCTCCTCCTCCACCTCCTCCTCCTCCTCCTCCTCCGCCTCCTCCTCATACTACCCTCATCCTCCTCCCCCTCCTCCGACTCCTCCTACCTCCTCGATGGAGGTCAACTTCTTTTCAAGAGGGGTCTCGCTCGAAACTTCCGCTGGCCTGGCGACGAAAACCTGAAATTGTGCAACCCTTGCACGGATGGAGGGTGAACCCTGTACAAACGGGGTCTCGCCTGAACGGCACGCCCACCAGGCCGTTCGTCATTCAAGGGGGCGCTTCCCACGGTGGGGAGAGGAGGGGGGTCCCGGGAAAAAACCGGGGAAGTCCCGGGTCAGATGCGCCTCCCCACCCAAGCGGTTCGGCCCTGGCCCCGGCCCCGGCCGGGCCCCGGCCCTGACCCCGGCTCCCGGCCCCGGCTCGGGCCCCCGTCCCAATTCCAGCCCCGGCCCCGACGCGCGGCCCCGACCCCGCCCAGGCTCCGGCCCCGGTCCCGCTCTCATTCCCGGCCCCGGCCCCGACCCCGCCAGCCAGGCCCTCGCCCCCAGCCCCGGCTCCCGTTTCCGGCCCCAGCCCCGGCTGGCGGCCGGTCCCAGCCCCGGCCCCGGCCCGGGCTCCGCCCCCCGATCCGCCCCGCCTCCGATCCCCATTTCCGGCCCCGGCCCCGACCGCAGCTGGTCCCAGCCCCGGCCCGGGCCCCAGGTCCACCCCAGCCCCGGCCCTGGTTCTGGCCTTGTTGGCCTCGGCCCTGGCCGGGCCGCGGCCCTGACCCCGGCTCCCATGCAGTCCCGGTTCTGACCGCGGCCCCAGCTCCCGGTCTCGGTTCGGGCTCCCACTTTGAGGCCCAACTATGTCAAAATAGATATCGAATAGTCGTGCTACACTTTAGCAATAGTTGTAGCATAGTTATGGGATAACCAATAAGTCCTACAAGTATTCCCAAGCCATCTCAGATCTACGTATTCCATAGCAACATGTTGCAAACTACGATGCAACTATAGCCTGCCGGAAATTGGAACACATGTCATTCTACATGGTTTGTACCAAACATGTTCTAATACATCATGTTTCCAATTGAGTATGTGGTGTTTTGCGTGCTTATAAATATATATATATATATATATATATATATATATATATATATATATGTTGTTGTTTCACTGTTTTTTGCTTAGCTGACAAATCTTACTCCTGACGAAACATCGCGCGCGCGGCTCGCTTCGGAAACTCATCGAGCTCGATCATGCCGCGGCATCGCGAGCATTGCTCGCGCCCGCGCATGCATGAGGACGATGACGATGAGAATTGCGGGTTATTGTGGTGAAGGTCTCGATGGTTGTAGCCGCGTTGGCACGAGCGCCGCAGCCTGTGCCGCAATTGCCGTCCCTGCCCGAGCGCGCTGAGCTATGGCGGTCGCGTCGCGATCGCCATGGCGCAGTCGAACGATGTGGTCGCGGCCGCGTGCGAGGTATCCGCCTTAGTTTCCGCGGCGAGCTTTGCTCGTGTGACGGTGTATATACAGTTGTGGTGCAAAAAAACGCTGCTGCTGTGGCGTTGCAGCGTAGACGAGCATTGCCCGCGTGGCGTTAAAAAGCGCCAGCGCTGCCAAATGGCGAGCTTTGCTCGCGCGGAGAGAGGCGCGCGACGCGCGCGTGCGCAACTAAGGCCGGCGTTGCCGGCGCGAGGTCGACGCGGAGCATGGAGGAGCGCGCCTCCGCGCTGGCGCCACTCATCAATCAGCAGCTCCAGCTGCACAACGCCGGCATGAAAGTCGAGGGAGTCTCGGCATTCCAAGCCAGGCTCCTCGGACTCATCAGGCGCTGCGGCCTGTGCGAGTCGAAGTGCGCGCGCGCGATGAAGGCGGGGGCGCGCCCCGACAACCGCGACGAGGCTGGACTCGCGCCGTTCGACGTCCACGACTTGTTGGCCACCCTGACGGTCAAAGGGTTGGGGCGACGACGAGACGTCGGAGGCGCTCGCGTGCGAGAGCCATTCGGCTTGCGCCATTTCCGCAAGGGCTGTCGAGACACGCGTCCGTGCTTCCTGCAGCAATTCCTTTGGCGAAAGCGAAAATTGCGCGCCACGCGCGCTATTGCGAGCGTCCGCTCGCGAGATTGGATCGACGAGCGTGTGCTCGCCTTGCAAACCTGCGCAACGTGGGCTAGTTGATCCCAATCGGCGACACCAAGACCCGCGACTTCAACGTGAAATTAGCGGTGGGGTCGGACGGCTTGCTCCCTCTGATAGAGGGCCCGAGAGAGCTGCTGGTCGCCGCTGTGCGACGCTCGCGCACGACGGCCACGCTGCGCTGCATCCATGGCACGGCGCGGTCGGTGAACCAGGGTATCTCAGATGGGCACGGCCGCGTCTCCATGGCTCGCATCTGTCTGTGAGCGACAGCCGTCGTTCAAGCAGCCATTGGAGCGCAGCTTGACGTGCAGCGTAACCAGCGCCCTGGTGGTGACGCGCAGCACGGACCCGATGCAACTCACGGCCCAGAGCGGCCACGCGGACCGCGGGGCCGCGCGCCCGGCCACCACGGCGCAGCGCGCCAAGAAGGTCTGGATGATCGCGACGCTGCAGCCGAGCCTCGAGACGGCCGAGGACTGGGCGAAGGCGCAGCGCATTGCGGCACTCGGCGTGTCGCGCGAGTTCGAGAGGGAGCCCCGTGCAAGACGACCGGCTCGCGCCATGATCGCCGCCGCTCATGGCGAGCATGCTCGCCGCCCCGAGACGAGCGCGCAGGGTGGCAGGCGCGAGTGGGACAGGGAGGTGGGGGTGGGGGGCCGAGGAAAGGCTGACAGGAGAAACGGCGTGCCTTGCACGCCTGACTGAACCCCGACGTGGCGGGGCAGTGCGGACGTCAGCTTCGTCCGAGCGTGGAGTGGTGGGGAGGAGGGCGACATGCTCAACGTCCTGGAAAAAATTGGCGGAGCCCCACCACGAAGCGCACCGTCGCACCATCGCCCCCGACGACCTGCAGGCGCTCAGCCAGTTGCAGCTCTCGGAGGGCCCGCTGCGGGCGCTGGCGACGATGGAGGCGCAACTGGCGTCGCCCCCGCGGTGGGCGACGCCAGGAGGCGAAAGCGCACTCTTGCCCACCGCGGACTGCAAGAGCGCGGGCCACGGTGGGAAGAACAGGACGTGAGCGACGCCATCATGCAGAAACTCCTGTCGCAGCTGGACACTCGCCAGCGATCGATGGCGATGGGTCGGGGGGTCGGGGAGGAAGGCGGGGGGCGGCGAGCGATGCTCGCTGGGAAAGGAGCGATGGCGAGCGATGCTCGCTCGCTGGCGCAGCCCGCTGGGCGGCGCGCGCGCGCAGCGGGCCAGGCGCTGGGCAAGAAGTGCGATGACCGCAAAGAGCACCACTTTATGGTCGACGTGGCGGCCGACTTCTGGGAGGCCATCAAGCCGACAAGATGCGGATTCGCAGCGCGGCGTTGCTGAAGCTGGACGTCCAGCCTGGCGTCGGCGACCTCGGCGAGAGCGAGAAGCCGCCTCCTCGGAGGGCCAAGGAGACGCCCGCGGCGCACCTAGGGATGGCGCCCCCACCAATTATGGACGGGGGGTCGGTCGACCCGCAGGTCTGCAAGGCCAGAGGCTTCGAGGTCGGCGCCACCGTCGCACCGAACGGCGCGAAGACGGGCGTGCTCACGATCGCGGCGATCAATGATCATACCGCCCACTTTAATGGACGGCCTGATCATGACATCACGATGAAGATGAGCGAGGTCCTCGACGTTTACGCGGTATTCGTGATGATCGAACCCAAGGCCTGTGCGTTGTCATTCGTAAGAAGAATATCAGAGGCAACGCCTTATAAAGACGAGCGCTGACATAATCGCAGCGGCGTGGCGAGGCCGGTTGGGGGCGAGGGGGTGGGGAAGGGCGGGGCGGCGAGGATGCGCATGATGGTGGTTGCGAGGCTGTCGTTTGCAAGCAGCTCGACAAGCGTCGGCATGCGAAGAATCACGCGATCGAGTGCGCGAAGGCGCGCTGGCGGGTCGCAGCCGACTCGGCCGTCGACGGCGAGATCTTCGGGGGTGGCGTGCAAACGTGCGCCCCGTGGCGCAGCGAACTCGCGAGCGACGCTCGCATTCGCGATCTAAGATCCTCCGATCCCTCCCCGCGCTTGCGAGCTAAGCTCGCATGTGACCAGCCATATGCAGCGACAGCACACCACCCGTATAGTATACCCCGCCGCCCAGGAGTTCAAGGGCAAGGCGCCATTGACTGCGACGAGCTCCTTCAAGAGGGGCGAGCTGCAACTCGCAGCGATGTTTGACATTACCACAACCGGTAAACAAACATGCAACGAAACCACCATCATCAACAATGGGAACTTCGTTTCAGCCGCGGCGGCGCCCTCGGTACTTCAACTTGCCTGCGCAACCGTTCGGCGCTGGCGTGGCAGCCTCGACGACGAGAGGCAATTATTTGCAAACCCGTTCTGGCATGTCCAGTTAGTGCACCAAGGAGGAGACAATGTCGAGCTTCGCTCGCTCGAACTCTCGGCCTTTGACAACGAGGTGGTCGCCCCGACGTGGGTCAGCGCGAAGGGCATCAGAGAGGGGCGCCCATTCTGGGGCCGCTCCAGGACAAGAGCGGCGACGCGGGCGTCGCAGTCGGCAAGGGCAGCACCGCCGCCAATTGCGGCAACAGCGGCATGGGCGGCTGCAAGGGCGGCAGGGGCGGCAAGGACGGCAAAGTGCCCGGTCGCAGCAGGGGGCGGGGCGCGTAGAATGTGCCGACGCCATGCCTAACATCGACCACGCGAGCGCACATGAACATTTAAACGCTCGAACCTCTTTCCATTCACCTCCCATCCACCACAGCACCGCGATAACCATCATGGCCGATGTGGCGAGCAGTGCTGGCCGAGGCCGCGCACCACGCGAGATCGACGCATCGGGGCGTCTGGGGCGACGCGCGCCGCGCGCGCTCCTCATGCGCCGCGAAGCCGAGCAGCGCGCGGCGCGCGCTCGCGGGGGCTCGGCGGGCGCCGCGGCGCCGAAGCGCCCTCGCCATGCGAGGGTGATGCGCGACGCCGTGGTGGTCTACGGCGGCAGCGGCGCGAAGGGGCGGCATCCGCGGCTGCCCGGCCTTCGGCGATCGAACTGAAGGAGTTTGTTCGCCTTGGCCGAGGTGGCTGAGAGTTGGCTCGTTTTTTTTGTCGTCGCTCGTGCCCAGCGTAGCGCGTGTCGCATGTGCGCAGCAGCGCGTGGACACATGTGCGCCAGGTTTCTCGGCCATGCCCTGCAATGCGGCAAACCCAACGCAGGGCGCCGAAACGCAATGGCAGGTCGCGGCGCTGCCCGAGGCAGCGGCGGGCTGCTACGTCGAGCAGAACAAGCCGCTGGCAATTACATTTGTATATCGAGATGTGTTCGTGCGCGAACCACACTCGCAACCTATGCCCCCGTTAGGGCCGGATGGCCGACATGACTCCGTCATCCAACGCTGCCTTGGAGTCGACGGGGCAACCTGTTCCTGGCAGCGGGAGTACCGCGATGCCTGGAGATCACGCACCCAAGGTTCAGCTCGATGGGTCGGGAGTTCCCTCCCCACGCTATTTTCGCGAAGGCCGCCCCGACCATGGGCGAGAAGCTGCGGGTCGAGTTCGCAGAGGATAACAAAAGTACGCTGCTCACGCGTGCCCGCGCACACATTTCAATCCATTTCCGAACACAGAGGATTCGCAATATCGAGCGCGCGTGCTCCGACCAGCAGACGATGCTTGTTGTGTGCACCGACGCTTGAAAGTTTAATCGATGGGTGGTGGTTGCGCGGGCAGTTGAAGGGTAGCGCTTCTGCCAGCGAGCTGTGCTCGCTAGAGGTGGCAGATGAGCTTCGATGCCGTGGCCGATGCGAGCGAGCATCGCTCGCAGTCGGAATTCAAGATTTGGATATCGAGATGCGATGCTCTTCCTGAGCTACCCGATCTTCATGTGCAACATCGCGGGTACAAACGCGAGTGCGACGGCGACCCGCCCGTGCAATGGGCTGCGCCCAACGTGAAGTGGGTCAAGCGTCAACAGAAACAATCAGGAAGACTCGCCTGGTCCATGAGCGCCAAGTACACGACGAAAGACGGGCTAAAGGAGATCCACGCGACGCCAGCGCAGCTCGAGGACCGCGCGCATTTCAGATGCGAATGCACGCGCGAGCGGTGCTCGCGCATCTATCCACCCGGGCCCTTCCCCACGCACGTGTTCAGGAATTCCTTGCGTCGTAGTTTCGGTGGGCAGGCCCACAGGACTGGGGCAAGCACGTCGAGGCGGCGCGCCTGACGGATGCGCGTCTGCAGGAGATCTACGACGGCAAGAACGTCAGCGGCGACGACAGCATCGACGCCGTCTCCGCCGGATCACCGCCTTGCCTGGGGGCAAGGGACGCAGAGAACATCGCTCGCGAGCCAGCAAGCGTGCTCGATGGCGCGAGTCCAACCGCGCAGCGCACGCTCGAGCCCACGAGTGAGGCGTCGCCCGCGAGCAGCACCTCGCGCCGCATAGAGCAGATTCTTCCGCAGGGCCAAGCCATTTTGTGTGGTCAATTTGTTTGAAGCGTTTCGAGAGCCCGCGCGATCGCGCATGCGCTGGCATGAAAGGCGATCATGTTCAGCGCCGCTGTCGCCTCGCACAATCAACAACATGATCGCCATCATCATCTTCATCACCCTCGCCATCACAGCCACCCTCCCGCCCATGAGCCGCCCCGTCCCAACCCCAACCACAAAGATCCCAGACCGACCGTTGCACGCTCGATCCGCGCCATCGGTCGCGCGCCCCGCGCGCCATGTCGCAGATCCTGAGCGCGGAATTCGCAGTCCCCCCAAGGGGCGCGGACCCATCGACCACCCTGTGCGACCCGAACGCACAGCGGTACAATGGCGGGGCGAGGTTCACAACAGCAGTGTTGGACAACGCCTGTCAACGCCTTACTTCGCATGCCAAGTGCGAGCTGCGCCCGCACTGATGCACGCGAGCGTTGCTCGCCATGTGCCACATATTGGGGCGGGGCATGGACAATTGCCGCCGCGCTAACTGCGCTCGCACTGTGGCGCGCGAGCGTTGCTCGCCATCAGGATGATCGACCCTCGACGGGTAGCGCGCTGAGGTCACAAGGTCTCAGCGCAGTCGCTCAAAAACACCATCGGCAAATTGGGTTTCGAGAGGGCTGCGGAGCGCCCGCTCTTGCAGCCTCGAGACGCTCCACGGCAAGGGCGCGACCTACCTGGGCGTGTCCAAGTGTTTCCGGAGTGCTGTCGCTCGGCGCCGCCTCAAGTCAAGCGCGCGAATGGGCGCGAGTGGGCGGCGAGCAATGCCCGCCAAGACGCACGCGCCGCCTGCCAAGGGGGGGGGAGGTGAGCCATGCTCGCCAAGGTGTACGCGCCGCTTCCCTGACGATCGCCAGGCAGCGGACGTCGCTACTGGATGGTCGCGCGGTCCTACGCCGTCAAGACGACCATCCTGAAGCTCCGCGAGGACCTCCACCCAAACCCGCCGTTTGAGATGCGGGCGGCGGTGGCCGACGCCACCAGTGGCGACCACCTCGGCAGCGTGAAGGCGCGGGGTTGTATGCGTGCATGTGCGCATGTAGGTATAGACCCACGCATGTATGCACTTGCGCCTGCACGCGCGCGCGTTTGGCGCGCCGCGCGCGCAGCAGTTGCCAGCGCACGCGCGCCGCGCGCAAGGTTGACCACGATGCATCGGTCGCTCTCGTGCTGGAGGAGTTCAAGCTTCAGCACGGGATCGCTCCGCTGCGCCCCTGCCAAGTGCTGAACTTCGAGGACGTCGAGCCCGTGGCCCGCCCGCGCGCGCAGGCGCCTTGAGTGGGGCAGCGCGCGCGCGGCCGTAACGCGGCCCATCCCTCTGCCCTCCTTCTCCCCAGCCTTCTCTTCCCCCTCCTCCTCCTCCTTCGCCCTCCTCCACGCCCCCCCCCCCCCCCCCCGCCTCCCATCCTCCTCCTCCTCCTCCCCGGGCGCGTCTGGGCGCGGAGGGCGCGCCGTTCCTGCCGCGTGGCAAACAAAGCACGCATGCGAGCATGCTCAAACTCACCGCGCTCATCTCCATCTCGTCCGTCGCCCTCCCGGACCCCCTCTCCCGCGAGGCGCGCATCGCGCGGGAGCGATGGCGACGCGGGGGGTGCGACTGGGCTGGGAGGAAGTGGATGCAGCAGGGCTCCGCCGACAGCGCGGCAATGGGCCGGCGGGGGGGGGGCGCGCGGCAACGAGCGACGCGATGTCGAGATTCTACGATGATGACATCGACGACGAGATGATGATGAGAGCGCTGACGATGCTCATGCAGCCGGTTTTGGCTCGCGGGCGCGCCCCACGCTGCGCGCCGCCGCCCCATGGATCGCGGGCGCGCCCCGCGCTGTGCAGCCGCGATGCTGCCGACGGGCCCGTGCCTAGCCGCCATGGTGGCTACGCGTTCAAACATGCATCTCATGTGTCGGCTGCGCGTGACTGCGATCATGCTCGCAGTCACACGCGAGCCCACATGCGCGGGGCACGCGCCTGCGCAGATATGTAGGTGCACCGACATGCGTTCACAGAACATGTCATATGCTGCTCCATGGATCAGCACGTGACATGTGTATGCAATTTCTTATACAGGTACATGCACATATAGGAGGCGCGGGGCTGCGCGGACGCGAGCGACGCGGCCGAGCGGCGGCGCTCGGCGGCGCCGCGCCCGCCCGCGGATTGGTCGCCCGTGTCGCCGCGGCGCCGCCCGCAGCGGCCAGCGCCCCCGCCGCGGCGGCGCGGCGGCCGCCGCGGCAGCGCCCGCGAGGACTACCACGGCGGAGTAGTGTGTCGCGTCGTTCGTGCGCAGGTGGAGACGCGGTGAATGGGGAAGGTGCGCGCATGGCGAGGCGGGGGTGGGGGGGGGGGCGCGCGGGGGGGCGGGGTGGGCGGGGCGGGGCGGGGGCGGGGAGGGCGGCGGCGGGGGGTGGGGCGGGGTTCGGGAGGGGGGGGGGGGGGGGGGGAAGGGGGAAGGGGGGGAAGGGGTGGCGTAGGGTCAGGATGCATGGGGCGCGTGGTTGCGTCTGTGGGGGAGGGGGCGGGGACGCGGCATGGGCGCGGTGAGCATGCCCGCGACCCCCCCCCCCCACTCCCCCGGCCCGCCCCTCCCCCGGCCCCTCTCGGAGTGCAGGGCCCCTGCATGGAAGTGGAGTCGGAGCCTGCGGCGGGCGCGGCCGCTGCAGGTGAGAGGGGGGGAGGGGGGGGGGGGCAGCGCGGGCGCGATGGCCACCGATGGGCCGCGCCCCGCCCCGATGCGATCACATCGGCGTCGCAATCCAGTCGCTCCTGCCAGATCACCGCCACCCCGCGCTGACATGTCTGCATGGGGCGGCGGTGATCTGGCAGGAGCGACTGGAGCGAGGGCGACGATGCCGACATGATGCCGTCGGGGCGGGGGGCGCGCTCCAACGGCGGTCGTTGCGCCCGCGCGCGTAAGACGACCGAGGAGTGCCTCTCTGCGGCCGAGGCGCCCCAGACGGACGAGCGACGGGCTGCAGGCGCGCAGAGTCGCATCGCGAGCTTTGATCGGCCGCCGTCGGTGCACAACGTGCCAAGCTCGCGCAGACCGCGCGCGAGCTGTGCTCGCGCATTGCATGCGTCAGCTGCGCGCGCGTGGCGCGCGTGGTCACTGCACCCCAGCAGGGCGACAGCGTCGAGGAGGTGGAGGCAGGCAGGGCGGCCAAGGATCAGCGCCAGAACGGTGCGGACAGCTACTAGCAGCTCTACAACATACCGTCCATATACCTTCATACATGCGATCCAATTGCGGGCATGATCGCGGTTGTTTGTATGCGCTTATCAACGAAATGGCCGGTCGCCGCCGCTATCTTTGATCGCAGATGTGATCGGCCAGGCCGTTGATAGTTGCGATCGCAGGACCCCCAAGTCGATCGACGGCGCTGCGCTTGTGCCTGAGCGCTGGGCGCCTGGGCAGCCGCTCCATATCCGCCAGTGCATCGGCCCGCCCGAGGAGCAGGACGTCGGCGAGTGGCCCCCAACGCGCGGCGGCGAGCCCGCTCCGCCCCCGCCGGGGTGGAACTGGGCCGCCACTGCGAGCGGCAACAGCGGGGCCTACATGAACGCGTCCTTCCGCGTGATGTTTCGCAAAGACGTCGGGAGCAATGAAATCGGGGGAAGAGTGGGGTCGGCGAGCATAACTCACCGTGTGAAAATAAGATCGGGCGAGCGGCGGGGTCGGCGAGCATCGCCCGCAGTGCGAAAAGGGGGTTGGGGAGATTTTGATGGCTAATGGGGTGGTTCTGCGCGTGGCGCACAGGGAAAGACCGGCGGCGGCGAGCGGGTCGCTGCCGAGAAGCTCATCGAGCGGCTCGGGCGCCTGGAGACCACGCTGGCGACGGGCGAGCTGCAGGAGCTCGCCGAAGTCGCTCGTTCGTCGTATCGCGTCGTGTCCCGCGAGCATTGCTCGCGCCCGCCGTGCGGTTCGATGACGGTCGCGCTGGGCATAGCTCGCTGCGGCCGCCATCGATCCAATGCACCCAGGAGACGAGCGGGCCCGCGGCGCCGAGAGCGCCGCCGAGGGCGCCGCCGAAGGCGCGGCCGTCGACGCGCGAGCCGTCGCCGCGGCGCTCGCCGCCGAGGGCGCCGCCGCGGCGCGTGGCGCCGACGCCGAAGGGCCCGCCGCGGGCGGCCCCGCCGCCGCGGGCGCCATCGCCGCGGCGCGCGCCCAGGACCCCGCGGCGCCGCCGCGGCCGCAGCCCACCGCCGCGCGGCAGCGGCAGCGGGCATGGCCCGCCGCAGCGCAGCGCCCGCCCCCGCGCGGCAGCGCGTTCCGCGCGCTGGCGCCGGGCCTCAGCTACGCCCAGCGGCTGGGCCTGCACGGCTGAGCGGCGGCTGGCGGCGGCGGAGGGCCGCGCGGCGGGCGGCGGCGGCGACCGCCATCCCTCCTCCACGACGCCGGCGGCGGCGACGATGGTGGCGACCACGATGGCAGCGACGACGATGACGATACTGAAGCGACAACGTCGACGACGGCATCGCATACGTCGACGCCGGTATGACGACGGCGACGACGACGACGGCGACGACGATGACAACGTTGACGACGATGACACCGATGACGACGATGACGCCACCACGCACCGCCGAAGACGACGATGCAGACCGACGGCGGCACCTCATTTTCACACTTGCTGCACCGTTCTCTCATCACCAATCGGTGCGTGCATGCCCATGCGTAACACGCCGCCCAACGCGATGCGCCACACACAAAGGGGGCCGAAGCCGATGTTTTCATTAGTTGTGTGAGCTGTTGCTTCCATGTGGCAGATTTTTGCTGGCGCATTGCATGGTTGATGGGCGCGCGCGGCCATTGCACGGCCAAGCTACAAATTGCTCCAGTGCGACCCTACCTAGAAGTTGGCGCCCCTAGGAAAGCAGCATCAGTTGCCATGCTATGCTATGCTATGGTATGCCAGGATATACTGCGCTATGTTATACTATGCTATGCTATGCTGCGCTGCGCTATGCTGTGATATGCGATGCTTTGCTATGCGAAGCTACGTTATGTCATGCTGCCCTGTGCGAAGCTAGGCTATGCTATGCTATGATATGCTATGCTAAGCTGCGTTATGCTATGATAGGCTATGCTATGATATGCTATGCTGCGCGATGCTATGCTATGCTATGCTATGATTGGCTATGTTATGCTATGCTATGTTAACGCAGCGCTGCAATATGCTAAGCTAAGCTCAGCTAACCCTCTAGGCAGAGCCTAGGTAGGGAATTACACCCATGCTAATTACTCGAACAAACAACTAAACTGGCAACGCGGTTGGCACACACGAGCGCCACAAAATGCACCCACAGATCCGGGGCAGGAGGACCAGGAGGTAGATGACGGTGAGGATGATGAGGAGGAGCAGGCGGCAAAGGCGGCAGTGGCGGCAGCGGCGGCGCCGCCCACAGATCCGTTTTTTTGTTTGCTCTAGGCGGGGGGGGCGACGACGACGACGACGACGACGACGACCGACGACGACGACCGACGACGACGACGACGACGACGCGGCGTGGGCGGCTGTGTGGCAGGGCCACAGGACTTGAGCCGAAATTGTTACGGAAGGCGCTGCTTGCGGGGGCTCCGGTCCGGCCGTCGAGGCTAGCTCGGCATCTGTCGCACATTGCTTTTGCTTTGTCTTTCCTTTGCTTTGCTTTTGCTGTTGCTTTGCTTTGTTTTGCGTTGATTGTGCTTTGCTTTGCTGTCGCTGCTGTTGATGTGCCTTTGCTTTGCTGCTATGCTATGCTCTGCTCTGCTACGCTCTGCTATGCTATGCTGCGCTGTGCTATGCTGTGCTGTGCTGCGCTGTGCTGCGCTATGCTATGCTATGCTATGCTATGCTATGCTGCGCTATGCTATGCTAGGCTGGTCTCTGCTATGATATTCTGTGCTGCGCTATGCTATACTACGCTATGCTATGCTGTGCTCTGCTATGCTGAAGCTCAGCGAAGCTAAGATGAAGGTAAACGTTAAACTGAGCTAAGATGAAGCTGAGCTAAGCTAAGATGAAATAAGCTAAGCCAAGATGAGATAAGCAACGCTAGGCTTATGGGACGTAGCTGGGGGATCCGCAGGGCGGATACTGGGGGAACCGCCCAGGCCGGTTCCAACTGCCCGGCACTTTAAGCCAAGAGAGGAAGAACCCTTCTAGGCAGAGCCCAGGTAGGGAAATCTAGCAAGCTATAGTTTGCAAGTGTGCAAACTATAGCTTGCTCAAGTACATCTGTCACAACAAGCTAGAGTTTTGTCGAATTTGTTGCAGGCAGCCCCGAGCTCACCCCTGACACACACAGAATAATCGCCTACATGTGTAGCGTATCGTCGTTGCGTTACCATGCGCGCGGTAACGGCGCGGTCGCGCGCGCGTGCGCATATGGGCTGGTACACACGAGCGCGACACCGCCACCGCACGCATGAATGCCTCGAGCAGCTCGCCCCGCCTTGCTCGCCTTCCACGCTTGCAGCGGCGCCACTTGGCGCGCGTGCCCCGCGGATGGGAGCAAGTTTTCTCGCTGCGGTGCGCTCGACATGGCGCTTCCTGTCCATCGCACTCTCTCTGGCCACCGCCGATCATTATTCAAGCACCCATCATGACCATCACAATTATCATAATGCGCGTTACGCGCGACTGCGAGCAGTGCTCGCAGTCGCGACATTGCGAGTCGCATCGCGTGTGTCTACGAGCGGTGCTCGCGATGCCAACCATCTCCAGTAACATCGCAAACGCACGTGGTTGCGAGCTTCGCGCGTGCTAGCATTTCGTAGCCGTTTGGCGTGGCCCGATGGGCGCGGCCGCCATCCCCGCGCGGTCGCTGGCACCCACCACGCACCTCACTGCGTCGGCTGTGATTCACGATGCCCGCGGCCAACAAGATGGTGCTGGATGATCTGGCACGCGAGCTCAATGATGCGACTGCTCTTGTGGCAACGCTCGGCGGCGACCGTACTTCAACGACCGAGAAGCTGCGCGTTGCATCCAACGCCCGCATCTCCAAAATCGACATTGTGGGACCGCGGTCGTGGCTGCTTTCAGCGGCGCCGTCACCGACGGTCCGTGGAGCGAGCGAGCGGTCCGTCTACGTGAGACGGTCAGCGCCGCCACCTCGAAAGCCGATGCGAAGCCGAACCAGCGCTGGTTTGCGGTGCAATGTACGTATGCTATACACCCATATGCCATGCGCGCCCGCAAGCTGCGCTCGCGATGATATCACACCATGCGCGAGCTCTGTGCTCGCGATGTTCGCACGCTCTCAGGTTCGAGAACTTCAGCACACAGGAAGAGCGGGCTAAACTCCGCACGAAGCCCATCGTCCATGCTACCCGTTGCATGCGAGACTTGTTGCCGCATGTACCGCCTACCCCCGACCATCATTCATGACGTCGTTGCATGCTGTACACGCTGCGAGCTGTGCTCGCAATGTCGCCCGCTCCAAGCCAGCGCGGTTCTCCCATGGTGGCGGGGACGCGCGTTCTTGCCCATCGAGCGTGGCTGATCGGGCTGCACAAGCCGTGCGAGAACACGGTATTTCGCATAATCGCGGTGATGTCGCACAGCTTCAACGTGGAGTTCCGCCGCGATGAGGCATTGCATCGAAAGCCGGCGCTACGGCCGAATATCAACGAATGCGGCAAACATCGCCCTCGTGACGCCGCGATGCCGCGCATCGTCCATTACAGCTGCGTCGAACAACTGGGCGATCTCAGCCGTGACTTCGCGCGCGGTGGGTCGTCGCCTCAGCCGGTGGATATATAGATATATATATATATATATATATATATATATATATATGCACACACATATGGCGCTGCCGCGACGCACGTCGCGCGTGAGATCTGCCGGGGCATGGGGGTGGGGCTTGTGGCACTGTCTATTGCTGAAGCGCCGCTCGCCTGCGCATGTGGCGCTCGCTCTAAAGATGCGTGCGAGCGTCGCTCGGACGCGCGCGCTGCCGCGTTGCATTCCTTGGCCGGCTCGTGCCAGGGGCTGCGCGGACCCCCGAGTTGGACGCGACATTGCCTTCCAGCTGCCGAGCTGATAAAAAGAAGCGGGGGCGCGACCGCGTCCCCAAGCAGCGTCGCCGAGCGATCTGGGATCATATCGCCAACGAGGAAGGTCGCGCTTCTCGCGCCTCCAAGCTGCCGAGGAAGGAGAAGGGCGAGGGCGACGACGACAAGAAAAATGGAGAATAGTGACGCGAAGCAGGAGCGGGCCTCGCCCGCTGCCGTCGAGCGGGCCTCGCCCGCCGCCCAGAGGGCCTTTTCCGCTGCCGTTCTCATCAACAGCTTCGGCACCCTGAGCAAGGCTGGCGTCGGCCCCCGCGCTGTCCCTGGCGCGCGGAAGGAAGAGGCGGACGGGGCCGCCGTAGCGCCTGCAGGCCCAGCAGCCCCCGCCATGGACATGGAGGCGCGGTTCAAGGAGGCGCACGACAAGCACCACAAAGGCGCGGCAGTCAAGCGCAGCCCCGCAGCCGCCGCCGCCGCCGCGGGGGGGGGGGGCGGCGCATATGAAGAGCCCGTCCGCCGCCCCCCCGGCGAGCGCGGTGCGCTCGCCCTGCGCGCGGCGGCGGCTGCGGGGCATGCGGGCCCACCCTGGCGCGGGGGCGGGGGCGCTAGACTCCGCCCTGGTCAGGGAGAAGCTCGAGTCTTCGAGCTCCATGGCCGCCCCCCCGAGCTGCGCGTGCCGCAGGGTTCGCAGGGGGGTGGTGCGGGGTGGCTGCAGCGACCGCAACGCCAAGGCCATGGCGGTCGACTGACACCGCAAGTTCAAGGCGATGTGGCTCGAGCGCTGCCCCGCGCAGTCGGGCGCGGCTGCGCGGCGGTGCCCCGGCGGGCAGCGCGCGCGTTGCATGCCGCGCGCCGAGAGCATTTGTCAGCTCACATACCTCACACTCAATTCATTGCGCGCCCATCGTCACCAATGCCGTCACCTCCCCGCCCCATGCCATGCGCCCCGTTAGGGCTCAGCGAGCATGGCTTGTCTGGTGAGCGCGCGATACATGCCGAACGGCTGGCCCAAGGTGGACGCGCCGCGCGCGCCGCGCGGGCGCGCCCTCGACCGCCGCGCGCCGAGCGCACGACGAAACGCAAGGCCGCGGTTAACCACGATGAGACGCAGATGCGGAAGGTTCTGCGGCTGGGAAAGGAGAGTTGGACCAGCCAACGCGCTGTCGCAAATCTAGCAGACACCCTTGCGGCGCCCTCTCTTCAATTGCACGCGTGAGCTCGGATCGCACGGTATATAGGTTCGTAAAGATATCACTATACTAACCGCATGGTCGCCTGGTGGCTGCCGAGCTCTGGACCAGCGGATTTGATCTTGCTGACAACGGCAATGCGCCTGACATGTGGAGCACGGGCGCCCAATATCGGGCTCGCAAAGAACAGTGCAACACCCGCCACAACTACGGCAAGCTCGTCGAGTCCGTGCACCTGCATATGTCTTCAGGGGGCGACGCGCACATCGCGGTCCATAACCCGCTGGAGATGCTGCGCACAAGCGCTTCACACTCCACGTATTTCGCTGACTTACTGGCGACGGCCTTCGACGCGACCCCGCGCACTCGCGATGATCCGCGGTGCATTATCAGCCTGGTTCGACCGCCCGCCGCCGCGACAATGACGCGAGCTCTGGTCGCAACAGGATGCGAGCGCAGCTCGCGTCGCGCGCCTCCCGCGCCACCCTGCCTCCACGCTGAGGCCCGTGGCCCAAAACGGCGCGAAACGCAGCGCGGCCATCGCGAAGAGCCACTCTCGTAAGTCGGGCCTCTTCAATTTAACGCACGGATTTGCCCCCATCCGCCGAGGTCAGTGTTGATGTTGGTCGATCAGCGAGCCATGCTCGCACGGCCGATGCCCCGCGACCAGGTTGCGCGTCATCCATGTGACTGTCGGCGGATTCGGTCCGATGGCACTGGGGCGCGAGCATAACTGGTTGACAGTATGTAGTGTTCGGCAACATCTCTGGGCGAAAGCTGATGGTCAGCGAACGCAAGGCACCCATACATGCATGCAATGGCTTTCGCGCGCATTGGAACCGACGCGCGCGATGTCGGCATAGACCTGGGGCCCAGGGGGGGGCGCCGCATCTGCATCTCCATGGAGCTTGCCACCTTTGCTGGCGACGCACCTGGCATCACAGAGGCATTGGCGTCAAAGGGGCACGCTGGCGTCAAACCTTGCGCTGCGTGCCAGAACTGCGCGCTGCGCGCGCGCCCTCGGGCTGAGAAGGGCGACGGTCTCCACCAGCGCGACGATAGGATCTGCAGCATTGCGGAGACCGACATCTCGAAGTTCGCGCCTGCCACTCATGCTGCGTTGGTGCGATTGGGGGGTTTACCCCGTGGCGCGAGCGTCGCTCGCGCCACGCTGCGGCCGGATCGCGATCGGACTGGCGAGCGATGCTCGGGCGGTCGACGCTGTCGCGATCGACGTCCGCTCGCCCAATTACGCCACGCACCGACGAGTCCATCGCGGCCGCAGCGAGGCGAGCCGAGGATAACCCGACTAGCGAGCGCATCTCCATGCACAGTGGTTCCTCGGCGACCCAGTCCCAGCTGATCGGAGACATGCCTGCGCGGCCGTCGAAAGTAGCAATGCATGACTGGTCGCGCCGTTACTTGCAAGGCGGCATCGGGGACGCCGAGTTCGGAGCAGTCACGGCGACCTGCAAAGACATTGCGCCTCGCAGCGAACTCGCCGCGTTCACGGCCTTGATCGCGCCGCCGCGCGTGCATTCACGCCTTAACATGCTCTTCGAGCCGAACAAGATCCGCAACGCACTGAAGAACGAGAAGATCCAATGCAACTGCGGCGAGTTCTGTGCACTCGCGCCAATCGCATCGCGATATCTGCGCGAGGTGGCGCGCATGCGCGCCGCATGGGAGGGGGGGGATATGCGGGTGGGGGAGGGGTGGTTGCTGTGATGGGGGGATGAGAGATCACTCGTGGGTTTCACGCGCGTTAGGCAGGTGGTGCTCACGCGCCCTGACAATCCGAAAGTGCGAAGCATGCAGGCGTGTTTCGACGTGCTTGAGTTGCCGAGCGCCGCGCGCAATGCGGGCACGGCGCGGCCGTCCGAGCTAGCGGCTGCGATCAAGCGGCATTTGGACGCACGCTTTCTGCGCGAACTTCCAACGCCCCAACCGTTCAAACGGACTCAGCGAGCATTGCTAGCCGCAAGTTCAACTATCATGCCCGCGATGCGCTCGGCGACCGCTGCCGCGGCCTGCCGCCACCAACGCGCGCGAGCTTCTCGGCGAACATTACTCGCTACATCGGATGCGCTGGCAGCCATGCCCACTGACGCGCTGATTGTTCAAGGATGCACACGGCGCTGCTGCGCTTCGACCAAATCATCGTTGCGCCCGCCACCTCCCGATCCAACTGCGCCACCGCGGCTTCTTCGTCGCCGCCACGGCGATGGAGCGCAAGACCCGCGTGGTTCAGCGGTGCGTGCGGCCACGCCGCGCGCTCGCCTCGTTCAAGCTCGGCGCCGTCGATGAGGCGACGTGCTTTGAGATGCGGCAGCTCTGCGACGCGGAGGCGGCGCAGCGAGCAGCGCTCGCAGATGAAATCGGGGGCTGGGTGGGGACGGGGGCCAATGGTCAACGGGAATAATTATGGAACGGTGGGCTGGCGCTTGCGCGAATCTCGGTAAGTACACAGGTGACCGCACGCGGCCTGGCCAAGCCCAGTCAGCCGCGGGGCATGCGCCAGAAAGTCTTTCGTGAAATTCGCAATGCGTCGCAGTGCCCGCTGCGCGCATCATCTTACGCATGATGCGTTTTCGGCATGGCGAGCGACGCTCGCGATCTGTCCCACGCATCAGTGCGACTGGTTGTCCTGCCGTGCATTGGGCGAACGGGCATTTGGAGACGCCGCTGCGCGCGCGAGCTCGATCGCGGCTGCCACTCGCGGCACGGCGCGCATCGGCGACACGGCATTCGGTCAAGGCTCGGGAAGAGGGGGGGGGTTGGGCGGACGGCGGCAATTCGCGTCCACTTTGGTGCGTCCATCTCCTCCCCCCCATCCTTATTTCTTTTGATGAAGCTCCCCAAAACCCCCGCCTAGCCAGTCGATGGTAATATCCCCGTCCTAACTATAATAAAACAACGAACTCAACTTTTGCCTCGCCCACTTGTCGTCGAATTGCGAAAAGTGTGGCAGGAAAAACGGAAGGAACATCGGTAGGGTAACCCCAAGCGGGCGGTCCTATCGATAAACAAAAACCCTACAAAGTCAACGATTTTCACGACAGCACGGACTGTCTTGTCGTCGACGCCGCGAAAAGCGCAGCAGGAATGGGGCGCGGCGCACGTCGCGCGAGGGCGCCTGGCCAACCCCACGCGGAACCCTCCGTCCTACCTGCCAATACAAAAACGCCGCAACGTCGGCGTTTTGCTTGCCAACATGCACGTTCTCTTCGTCGGCGCCGCGCATCGCGCGGCGGGAATGGGGCGCCCCGCGAATTCCCCAGAAGCATTCTCCTCTTCCCCCTCAGTTCCCCCCCCCTTCCCCCCCCTCCTCCGCGCGCGGCAGGGGCGAAGCGATTGGCGGCGCAGCGCGCGCGGCTGGAATCAAGCGCGGCGCACATCGCGCGCCAGGCGCGTTGCCGCCGACGATGCAACGTGAGAAAGCCGGAGCGGGGCGCGGCGCACATCGCGCGCTGTTTTGTTTCTCGTCGACATTGCTCAATACGCGGCAGGCGTAGGATGCAGCTCACGTCGCGCGCTGAACGCCTGGCCGCCCGCGATCTAAGATGAGCGACGGGCGTCGGGCGCGACGCACTTGCTTCCTATGTTGTGGGGGGGGGGCGGGTTGGAGTGGACGGAGCCCTCTGGCTCGCTCGAGCTGGCTAACTTGGCGCGCGCGCGCCCCCCGCCACCCGGCCAACTCCGCTCTTCGATTGACAAACCCCGCCCATTCTACGCTTCCCTACTCTCCACGCACCCCGCCGACGCAGCTCCACTCCACACTCATCACTCCACGCCCCCCTACTCTTCAACACTCATGTCACTCCACACGCTCGCTTCTCCCCATCACAACCCACCCCGCTCCACTCTACATCGCTCCGCTGCCGTTCGGTCGGAGGGCGGGGGGCGAGCCCCGCGCGCGACTGCGGCGCGCTTTTCGCGCGCCCCGCCCCCCCGCCCCCCCGCCCCGCCGCTGCGCCGCGGCGACGCAGGCGCCCGCGGGAGCGGCGGCGCCCCTGGTGGCGCCGATGGTGATGGCGGCTGCGCGCGATGCGCCGCAGCTGCAGCACATCGCTGCCCTGCGGCACACGCGCGCCAGCGCCGACAAGTCGGACGACGCGCGGGCCGAGGCGCTCGCCCAGGGGAGCCGCGCCGAAGAGTTGGCGGCGGCGGCGCTGCGCCAGCGCGAATTCCCGCCGCCGCCGCCTCGCGATTCGCAGGACACGGGGTTTGGCCTTTTCCTGCGCGAGCTTTGCCGGCGGGGCATTGCCCGTCGCATCGAAGAGGGTCGACTTCAGGAGGGTGACCCGCGCGCTGCCGCGCGCCCGCGACGGAGAACTTGGCGTCGATGAGCTGCAGCATCAGCTCGCGGAGGCGCGCTGCGCGCACGCGCGCAGTTGCGCGGGGGCTTGGGGCGATGTGATTGCGAGCTTCGCTCGCTGAATGTTCAGGCTGAGCTCTGCTCGCCGCGATCAGCCCGATGAATGCGTTTTCTGCCTCCCCATCGCAACCCCCCCCCCCCCCCCTCATCCACTCAGGCGCGGCAGGAGGCGCGCGTCGCGCCGCGGGGCGGCCGCGCTCGAGGAGCGCGTGCAGACGCTCGCCTTCGACGAGGCCCACGCGCGCGAGGAGATGGAGCACCGCTGGGTCACGCTGCTTCGCGGGGTCGCAGCGACCTGCGCGCGGACGCGGCGCCCCTGTCGGCCATGAGCGAGGTCGTCGCTCGCATCAGCACGCAGGCCGACCTCGCCGCGGCGGACGCGGCGCTCGCCCAGGAGCGCGCGGCGGCGCTGGGCAGGGTCCACGGCCTGCAGCCGCCCTGGGAGGCACCTTATCTGTCCTTCCCTGCGCGAGCATCGCTCTCCCCCCCCCCTCCTTAATTATCCTCATTCCTCCTCCTCCCCCTTCTCACTCTCGCCTCGGACGCAGCGGCCGATGGGGGCAGCGGCGCCCGATGGGGGGGGGGGCCTGGGGGGCAGCGGCGGAGCCGCTCGGAGGCGGCGGCGGCGGCGGCGCCCGCGAGGAGGCGATCGCGGCGCGCCTCCTCGCCCAGGTGCCGCGGCAGCAGGGGCGCCCCCAGAACGCGGAGGCCGCGGCGGCGCAGGCGGCGGCGCGCCAGATGGCGGCGCAGCATCCCGCCGAGAGCCGCGAACTCCAGGCGGCTGCGCAATTCGCCCTCCGCGCGCCGCCGCCGAAGGCGCCGCCTGGCGAAGCGGCGGCTGGCGCAGCGCCGCCGCCGAAGGCGGCGCCCGCGTGCCTGCCGCGGGCGGAGGCGCGCGCCGCGGCGGCGGCGGCGGGCCCGCGCGCGGGCCCGCGCGCCCCGAGCTTAGGCTCGGGCTGAGCTGGGCCCGGCGACTCGGCGCGACGACGACGACGACGACGTCGAGCGACCGCGACGTCATGCGACGACGAACGTCGGGCGGCAACGGCGACGTCATACGACGGCGACCAACGGCGACGTCAGACGACGACGACGAACGCCAGGTGGCGACGACGACGTCCGACGTCAGACGGCGACGACGACTTGCGAGCGACTCGCTCGCCGCGTGCCAGCTAGTCGGGGCGGCCCGTCGGCGCGCGTAGCAGCGCGTGCCTGGTGAGAGATCTCGGCCGCCCATGCGGCCCGCCGACCGCTCGCGCGTGCGCGGCCGGCTTTGCTTGAGAACCCCCCACCTCCATCTCGCCCCGTCTCCGTCGGTCGCGCCGTCGCCATGGGCGCCGTGATCATTGCTTGCACGGCGCGCTGTAGCGCGCCTTCCGCTCTTCCAATTGCGCGATTTGCGCGCGTCCGCGCTGTGCAACCGCTTCCGATGTCAAGCCTTCGATCGCCCCTCCCCCATCGCATCGCCGCCATCGCTGCAGCGATCGCTACCGTGCGCGGCTTTCTTCGCGCGCCGACCGTCTTTGCAAGTGCGTGCTGCGCGCGCGTCCGCGATGCGCCATCGCGAACAACGGCGTTCGCCCGCTGCCCGCGGGCGAGCCGCGCCGCGCGTTTGTGCTCGAATCGACGGGCGGGCGGTTTGGAGTTCGGGCAGCGCGCGAGTTCGTCGAAGCGCGCGCCGCCGAGCTGGGTTACATCAGCCTCGCCTTAATCCAGCGCCAGCGCCGCGAGCTCACGGGGCGCGGGCGCTGGGTCGCTCTCGGCCGCGACTCGGCTCTCATGCTCCGGCTTGGGGGCGTAGAGCGCGCCGTTGCGCATGGCGCAGGACCTCGCGCGCACGCCCTGCGACGACCGCGAGCGGTCGCGAAACAATGCGCGCACTTGCACGCACGCATGCGCGATGCAGGCGCGCGCGCGCTCTGATGTCATGCGTGACCATATGCGTTTGCATTCATGTCATTGGCACATGCATGCGAGCGCCGCCCGCAGATGACGCGATGGGGGGCGGGGGGGGGGGTCGCAGATGACGTGATGGGGGTGCATTCACCGCCTCGTCGCGCTCGAAGTTCGCCGCGCTGCGACTGCAACGGCCGCGGCCCGCGCGATCCTGCCGCAGCGCCCCGCGCGGCGCTCTCCGCCCGCCCAGCTTGGGGCGAGGGCGCCGCGAGCGACGTCTTGTTCGCGGCCTTCCTGCGCCACAAATACATCTGGGGCCATTTGGCGCCGCGCTTGATCGAGGAGTTCCTCGACGGCGTCTTGGCGAGCAAACTGGCGCGATGCTCGCGCGCGTTGCGCGCGTCGTTCGCCGCCTCGAACCCGAAGCTCGCCAGGGAGGGGGACCCGAAAGTGAACCTCGCCAAGCGGATGAAGCGGACCTGGGCGGCGCCCTCGCGGGGGGGGGGAAGGGGCGGGGGGGGGGGCGGCAGCGCGAGAACGGCGATGATGACAAAGATTTCGGGCATCGGCGGCATTGCACGCCCGCGCGAGCTTTGCTCGTCGCCGGGGGGCGGGCGCCTGGGGGGCGCGCAACTTTCAGAGCTTTGCTCTCGCAACGTGTGCGCACATATGGTATGGGGGGGGATGGGGGGCGCGCTCGGGTTCACTTCAGCCGCTTGGCGATGTTGACCTTCGGTGGACCCTCCTGGAGGGCTTCGGGCAGGCGGCGGCGGCGCGTGCAAAGCGCGCTGCGCTCCGCCAGCTTGCTCGCCGAGACGCCGTCGATCGAGGAACTCCTCGATCGAGCGTGGCACCGTGGCCGCGGCACCGAGGGCTCCAGGAGCGCGGGGGCGGCGAGCGGATCGCTCGCCTACCCGCGTCTTCCCTTATAATGGCGACAATCGCCGCGGCGTCGCATGCGGCCAGAAAACCATGGCGACGGCGACGGGTGGTGGGGCGATGCGGATGGTGATGGGGGCGACGGTGAAGTGGTGGGACGGCGCGGATAAGGATGATGTTCATGTCGATGATAATGGAAATGAGGAATGTCATGGGGATGCTGATGCGCAGAGGCAAATGATATGGACGAGCGGAAGCATCAGCAGGAGCAGCAGTAGTGAGGTTGAGGGCGGTGATGAAGATAGCTCGTCTTTCCACCTGCCCTCCCATCTCCCTTCCCGCAATTAACATAATCATCCTGTTCCGCCTCCGACAACCTCCCATGAGCCATCAGCATCATCCAGATCAGCATCAATATCACCATGACAATCAGCATCGCCACTATAACCATCCTCATCAACATCGTCGCCATCATAAGCATGATTATCACCACTCCCTCATCGTCATCATCACCATCACCGCCCATCCTCATTATACATAGCTCCTCTTTCCCCCCTCTGCCTCATCCTCTTCCCTCGCCACTCATTGTTCATACCATTGTTTGTTTAATGTGTTAGTTGTGTTGTTGTTGGTTGTTCCGCTTGGTTTGTTTCTTTAATTACATGTGTAGATCGTCTTTGTGTGTTGTCTTGTTGTGTGTTTATTTTTTTGTGTGCTTTGTCTGCTGTTGCTTACTTTTCCAAACCAAAAATACATACGAATCGCTTATAAAGCAAACAGCTGTTGACAAACAGGTTGAAAATATTTGGTGGACGTAGTTTGAAAAATTGATATAGGATCGTTCAGCTGGTTTGGGGCGGGCCTGAAAACAGTCCTGGTTCCGGCTCCGGTCCTGGTTCCAGCCCCGGCCCCAGCGCGCTGCCCCGACCCCGCCCAGGCTCCGGCCCCGACCCCGCTCCCCGCTCCCCGATCCTGCTGGTTCTGGCCTGCATCCCCGGCACCGGCTCTCGGTTCCGGCCCCCGGTCCCGGCCCCGAACCCCAACCCCGGCTCCAATCGGCTGGTCCCGGCCCCGGCCGTGGCCCTGGCCCGAAACCCAGCCCTGGCCCTGGCCACGCTCCCGGCCGGCCCCGGCTCCCGCCCTGGCCATGGCCCCGGAAACAGTCCCGGCCTCGGCCCCGGCCCTGGCCCCGGCCGGCCCGGGCCCGGCCCCCAGCCCCGGCCTGGCCCTGGCTGCAGCCCGCTCCGGCACCGGCCCCGGCCAAGGTCCCGGCCCCGCCGCCCTCCCTCCAAATGGACGGATCCAAGACGCCTCGATCGGTCCTGATAGGCACTTGGCGTCGTCGTCAACATCTTCAACATCCTCGCCAATATCTTCCTCCTTCGCCACGCTCTACTCGCCCCTGCCCTTCCTTCGTGCCCCCCCTCCACCTGTACATACGACCCTGCTCGCCTCACTCTCCTCCTATTCATTCCCCCCCTGTGCTCCTACTCCTCCTCATCCACCTCTTCCTCCTGTCCCCCTCCTCATCTTCCTCCCCATACTCCGCGCCCTTCTCCCCAATCTCAGGGTCGGCGGCACCGGCCTTAAGGCCTTCGCAACATGTGTACCTGCGCTGTGGCGCTTGACAAGGGGATTCGTGACGGGAGGGCCTATTGCAGCATCGCTGACGCATCCTGGGCTTACTCTGGTCTTCCTCATCCTGCTCATCCCCCACCTCCTCCTCTTCCTCCTCCTCCTCCTCGTGCTTCTCCTCCTTCTCCTTACATCATTCCTGCTTCTCCTCCTCGTCCCCCTCATCCGCCTTCTCCTCCTCCTCCTCCTCCTCCTCCTCCTCCTCCTCCCCTCCTCCTCCTCCTCCTCCTCCTCCTCCTCCTCCTCCTCCTCCTCCTCCTCCTCCTCCTCCTCCTCCTCCTCCTCCTCCTCCTCCTCCTCCTCCTCCCCCTCATCCGCCTCCTCCTCCTCACAATCATGCCGCATCTCACTTTCCCTCCCACCCATTGCCCTTTTTCTCCTCCTCCTCGCCCACCCCCTCCCCCCCCACTCCTCCTAGTCCTACTCCTGCTCCTCCTACTCCTCCTCCTCCTACTCCTCCTCCTCCTCTTCAGGGTGGGGGACTGCTCGCGACGAAGGTCTACCTCCCCGGGCGCGCCAGCGCGATGACGAGGCCGTAGATCGTGAGCGACTCCATGAAGGCCAAGGAGAGCAGGAGGACGCCGCGGAGGTCGTCCGCCACCTGTAACTCTTGGGATGCAGCATGATGCCTAAGCGAACAGCCATAGCTGTACTGATTGGTAAATCTGGTCCCCGAGGGGCCGGAAGCTCTCGAGGATGTGGCCGGCAGGCGAAGCAGAGAAGCGAGAAGAGGTGCTCTGTCCTCCGCCGTTCCCACTCTTCGAACCTCCTCGATCCTCTTCCTCCTCCTGGATCCTCGTCGATCCTCCTCGATCCTCCACCTCCTCGCCCTTCTCCTCCTCCTCCTCCTTCTCCTCCTCCTCCAAATGGCCCGAAGGATTGCGGGCATCGGGCTGCCACCTCCCAAGCAGCCTCTTCGCTCGCCCGTCGCAGGGACCCGCTCGCTCCCGGTGCAGCCGTGGCGGCGGCGCGCCCCCGGGCGCATTGACTGCAGGCGTGCTCCGTGTCGTCGGCGTTGTATCCTCCTCCTCCTCCTTCTCCTCCTCGTTCCTCTCCTCCTTCTCCTTCCTGACCTCCTCCTCCTCTTTCCTGACCTCCTCCGCCTCCTCCTCCGCCGCCTCCTCCTCCTCCTCCTCCTCCTCCTCCGTGTTGTGCAGCATCACGCAACGCCAGGCTCGCCGACGTCGCCGCGGCGCACTACAATAACGACGTTATAAGTATCTGCGGCACCCAACAGCGAATCTCATCACTGGCACGTTCAGTTTCTACCTTTTTGGGTTCAAGCGTGGGCCCCTTTGTTCACCATCGTGCGGCAGAAGGAGATAGCAAGGGCATCATCGCGCTTGATTTCCCGCAGGAAGTCTCCAAGGCATGTCAAAAAACCGCCTACGACAAATTCGTCCCGGGAGACCTGGCTGCAGAGCACGCCGTAAGTTCTGGACAGCAAGCACGGTGTACATCTTCTCTATACGGATCTGAATGGTGGTCTGGGGTACCATGAAGATGACCAAATCGCAGGTGGGTGCGGACGTGGCACCACCGACCGACTTTCTCGTGCAATCAGGCCACGTATCGAGGTATGGAGATTATGCGCGGCCAACACGTTCTTTCCACATATTGTTTCTTTGCTGGAGAAGGGTGTGAAAGTCACATTGGGCACGTCGTCGTGTTACGCAGTATGATGTGCGCGGCTGAATCATGTGCAGCCCAAACCAGAAGTGCAAGAAACTTGCAACTTCATCGAACATGCACCGCGCGACCATCGACGTGTTGCTCTCACCGCTCGCACCGTTGCCACCGCCTGCCCGCTTCCCGCCAGGCCTCCTCGCCCCAACAGAGATGCATCGTATGAGTGCGGTCAGACAGGCGACTTTAAGCAGAAGCTTCTCACAGTTCTCAATGGGAAGGTGGAGGAGGTAATGGAGGGGGACAATCAGCTCATGGAGGAGGGGAAGGTGGATGGAACGAGCACAGTCTTCATGCACGTACTAAATCAACCAACAGAAATCATCATTCTTCTCGGAAGAGCGCGTCACTAGTGCAACGATGCTTGCCGAGTCGCTTGAGCAGAGGAAGTATCAACGATATAGACCATGGCGAGGCTGCCCCGACGTCGTCACGCGTGCCGACACACTACAGATTCAGCAACTTGGTGGCAGACTTCGAGACACGGCGCGAGCACGCTGGGAGTAGGTACGGACAAGGGGGACGGAGACTTGCGCATCGCACTAAAACAGAGAAACCACTACACAGTTCACAAGTTGTCAAGAATACTCGCTGGCAAAGGACATGGTCCACGCCAGCGTCAATTTGCGAACAGTAAGCCCGCATAATAAAGACGCACGAACATGATGCAAGGGCCTTGGAAGGCCACGTCGACACTTTGCGAGCGGATCGCGGCTAGCGAAAGCGGCCAAGGATGGGCCGAATGGGGAAGGATGCAAGGGTAACCTTGGAAAAACGCTCATCCTTACTATGCGGGTTGGGTGCGATGCCCCTTTCGCAAGCATGTGCCGCTGCATGGGACGACCGCTTGCAGTTGCCAGCTTCCGGAGGAGGCTGCTCAGCCATCCCTGCGCGCTCGAAGATATCAGGAGGGGAATCGACGACTCGAATCGCACGCCAGTCGACGAGCTAGAAGCTGTCACCATGGCGATAGTCGACTACGACTCGATGCCTCGCTCTGTGTGGAAGCTACGTCGCTGGAAGACCTGGCCAGTGGTCGCGTCCACCAGAACGCCTGCGCCTCCTCGTCCACCCAACCTGGGCGAGCGAAAGGGGGCCAAAAGCCAAGGTAGGGGTGCGCTTGGGAGATCTGGAGCTGGAGCGTCAGATGCAGAAGGTTCTAAATCAGTTAGAGACAGCCTTCAGGCGCTGGAAGCGCACGCCTCTCTTGGCATGCTCCTCATGCGACAAGACTGCCGACGAGTGCTAAGCTTGACTGCGACGGAGAACACATCAACATAGTTATGCTCACGCTAGGACGCAACTACAACGCTGGGGGTCTTCGCAGAAACCAAACCAGTCCATGGGGACCTCCTGACTGGATCTGCGGGGGGCCTCAAACACAGCATACGAGAAACCGCCGCAGTAGTTCAAGCCACACATAATTCCAGGATGCAGGACGGTGGAGTATCACATCTACTACGCTGCCACGATGCTTCTATTTTTCTGTCGCTTGAACATACGGCTGCCCTTGTCAGTGCTGATGACGTAGAGCACTACAAATGTTCATCATCCGCGCCTGCATTATCGAAGGAGCGTTGCAATAGGAGGATGAGAGCGGATCGTCCTGGCTCCACCCTGGCAGTGGAGTCTTCCCAGGCGGTATAGGCGCCACTTTGTTGTTCGTTCGAACCTTCTTGCAGCCCGTCAAACAGCATGTAGCCGATCAGTACTGTACCCATGGGTGGTACATATCAATCGGATGAGGGGGAGGGCACACGGCAAAAAGCTCTCAATGTCTTTGCTGACGACCCTGCTTGCGAGGTTCTGGAGGTCGGGAAAAGCGATGCGATGGAACACATAGCCGCAGGATCAGTAGCCGGAAATGCAGCTCGATCAGAAGGTATGGGGAATGTGGAAATTACGCAGAATTCAAGTAAGCAAGAGCACACCGCATACCATGTCGGGTGTGCTCACATGTTTCTCGCCAGCTGCACGGCTCAGAGGCTGGAGCTGACGGGATCGCTGGAGTTTCAAAGCATCACGCGCGCGATCTAGGATGGCAGCTCACCTCCACCCATTCCCAGACGCCCGAGCTGGGCCAGAGGATGCACGCGCTGCGAGACAGATGTGTAGCTTGGGCAGTTGCTGGTACTCTGATGCCCCTTGCAGGCTCAAACTCAACCTCGTCAAGGGGCTTCTCGTCAACAACGCTCTCTCGGGTATGGAATATTGGGCTGACGCTACGGGACAACTTGCACCGCAAGATTTCCACGGGCCCGAAAAGGCTCACAATGGGCAAATGCAAAGTCATGCTCGACGGTACGTGTTCCTGGAATGGTGGGCATTCGAAAACTGTTTCGGATTAGGAGCATCCCTTTCTAGAGCTCAGAATGCCTAGGCTGAGGTGGTGCCAGGAACTCTCCACAGCCAAGAAGTTCCACGGGCAACGTTGGGCTGCGATGCTAGGTGTGATGGCCGTCAACGGACAGGTACTAGTCGATGGCACGAGTTTCCGAGACGGCTCATCCGTGGGCGCAGAAGTTGCAGCATGACATCGTCTCTCTTGGCAGCGCCGAGCCAGGACACGATTCACTCTTGCAGGCCAACGATCGTCTTGACCAGGTTCGTTTGATCCAGCTTAGCGAGTGGTTCCAGCTACTCGATGCAAGCGAGCTTCACGCAGCACTCCTTGGGCGAGCTGCCACCAGCGCTGCAAAGACATCGTCGGTCGAGGGAAAGCTTTCCACTACACTTTCTTGCGGACGGTACCCAATGACTAAACGAGCGGCCAACACGCAAGCAGCGCATCAAGCACACAGAGTCTACGCCGAGAGGTACACACGGGCAGCTACATATCGCACGAATATGTACACCCACGACTCAATCTATAATACATGGCAACATCTTTCATTAGAATGTGCAAGCCGAACAGCACACCAAGACGAGCCTCATCAGGCAATATTGCCAACTTTGGAAAGACCGACTCGATAATGTAGTACATGGCATCAAGAGTTTCGAGGGCATCGTCTGCCTCGAGAAACGCGATCCCGCACCTAACTGTACCGAGCATAGTTTATCGCATCTGTCCGAGTGTCTAAAGCGTTCCACGCTCGACGTGATGGATGAAGCACGGTCTGCCTCGAGCATGGTCAAACCACGAGGGACGAGCATCTCTCCCGGGTCCCATTACGCACAGGGAAGGAGAAGAGGACGAGGAGAAGGAATCGGAGGCGGATAGGTAAGGATGCATGAACAGCATCAGGGACGCCTTGCTTGTTAATCTCCAAACGCGCGTGCGCATGCTCGAGCACGTCATGCTCAGCACAGCCTTGTTGACTCTAAAGACCCCAACAGTCGAAGCAATGAACAATGCGCTCCAGGACTACTTGGAACTTTGCAAAAGAGGACCCCGACAAACACTTCGCGGGGCCCGTATCCCAGGCCCATTTCTCACTTCTGATCGTGATCAACCCCTTCGAGATCAAGGATACCTCGCCAAGGATTAAAATGGTCTCACAGTGCTGCACAGGCTGTCGCTAATGATGCCCAAGGGTGCCCTGATTATCATGGCAACAAGGGTCAAGGAACTGGGCACGGGGCCGACATACAACCGACCAGGGGTGGAGCCCAAGTCTCGCATTACGTTCGCGCTGCTAGGCAGAATTCTTCTGCCCCGTGAGCCAGGACTCGAGGAAAAGTTTCAGAAGCAGCTCGCAGAGCTTCAGGAAGGTCAGCCTCATGTGATGATCAGCCCCCTCAAGTCCCCACGGAGGTGTTGTCAGATCAATGGCCATGCATCCCAGCTGAACAGCTCATCTCAGAGGCTATCAGGTCAATGGGAGCGGGTGTCAAGTTCAATCGTGCCCCTCGTGGAAATCTGAGCAGGCAGCTGTGAGGAGGCAAAGGCAGGGGCCACAAGTGGTTGAGTCCCCTGGCCGTGCTCCCGCGCTGGACCCAGTGGATGGTTCTTTCAGCCTGCTGCTTGTGCGCCTCTTGTGGGGTCCTGGGTGCTCGTCGTCGCCATGTCGTTCCCTTCTCCTCTCTCCCCCTGTGCCAGACAAAATTTCGGGCGCCGCAGGCGAATAGACGACGAGGGGTAGTACAGCGTCCTCACCGATCTTCCTCGATCGTCCTCCTCGATCATCCTCGGCAGAAGTTCTGAGAAGGCCTCTCAGGCCGCCCTAGGACGGATGGATGGGTTCGCTGCCCATGCCACGTGCGCCCGAGCGTGGGCAAGAGGTCCTCCTCCTCCTCCTCCTCCTCCTCCTCCTCCTCCCCCTCCTCCTCCTCTTCCTCCTCCTCCATTCCTTTTCCTTATAAACCATTGTTCCCTGTCGCACCCCGAGGCCGGTCGAAAGGGCGGCTGGGCGTTTCACCTAAGACTTCCTCATCATTTATGACCCTGACTTTTAAACACTGGCAACAGTTTCACAAATGAAAGGCGGGTCGTTTTCAAAATGTGGCTCTCGCTTAACGCCGCGCACAATCATTGTACAAAATCCAAGAGCTTCGCGGATGAAGGCGGATGGTTTTTAACATGTGGCTCTCCCCTGAGCGCCGCGCACACTCGTTTTGAACAAATATGAGAGCTTCACGGATTAGAAGCATGTGGTTTTCAAAATGTGGCTTTCGCATGAGCGCCGCGCACATGTGTTGTAACCATTTGCAAGAGTTTGACGGATTTGGGGCGAATCGTCTTCAAAATGTGGCTCTCGCCTTAGCGCCGCGCACATTCGTGTGGAAAAAATGTAAGAACTTCAAGGATTAAGAGCAGGTGGTTTTCAAAATGTGGCTCTCGCCTTAGCGCCACGCACATTTGTTCCCCAATCAATGCTTGCACTGAAGGGGTCATCGCGGACGTTGAAAGATTTGGCAGACATTCCCCGCCGATTTTGGTTGCTGGCTGGGTTCCCGAGTTCCAGGTTCTGGGTTCCCGGTTCCGGGTTCCGGGCCGATTTCGGAGGGCGGCGAGATTCCCGGGTTCCTGGTAGATCTTCTTATCGATCGGTCTCACCATCGATCTCATTACCCACTTCTCTATCGATCTCACCATCGATCCCACAATCGATCTCACTTTCGATCTCACAGGCGATCACACTAGAGATCGCATGAGCGATCTCGCGATCGATCTCACTATCGATCTCATTGAAGCGATTTCACTCTCGGTCTAACGATCGACCTTACAATCGTCCTCACTATCGATTCCACTGTCGATCTCGTTATCGATCCCACCATCGATCTCAAGATCCATAGTATTAATGCTCAAATCATCCACTGATTGGGGCTTTCGCAGGTGTAAATTTAAATGTTTGCAAGAGTTTCACGGATTGTGGGCGGGTGGTTTTCAAAATGTGGCTCTCTCCTTGGCGCCGCGCACATTCCTCTAAATCAAATTGAAAGAGTTTTACGGGGTTCCATGGTCAACGTATCAGAAATGGTGTTTTGGAGAGATTCAGGATTATGATAGCGCAACCGTTACTTTGTTTTGCGGTGTTGAAGTCCCACGAATGGCATTCTGGCACAATGAAAGAACGTCAAGACGCACCAGTCAGGTTGATCCGTGGCATTGGAATCCCGAGAGTAGAACACTGGCACGCATGAGGCTGTTCAAACGGTTGTGTTCCAGCGTGGCAGCTCACTGTGGAAATGAACCGTTGTAGGGGCCTATGAAGAGGAAGCTTGGAGGGAGGGTTTATTCCAACATCGCTGATGACTCTTGGGTTTACACTGGTCCTCCTCCTCCTCCGCCCTGGTCGGCCGCCTCCGGCTGGCGGCTGATGCCGTCGATGCAGCGGCCGGAGGCGATGCCCTGGCCGACGCCGCTCCCGATCGCGGCCAAGCCTCTTGGGAGGCCATGCCAACGGTCCAAGCGGGTTGAGTTTGCTCGAGACCTCTGTTTTCACCATTACGGAAGGGGCACCCAGACCATCACCAGTGGATCTGGGACTAAAACACTACCCCCAGGGAAGGGATCGTGCATTCAGGAGCCCGCGGATTGACAAACATCGAATCGTCGATCGTCTAGAAACGATCTGCGATCACCGGGCCCTGCAGGCAGAGGCACGCCGCCGCCCGCCGACGTTGCCCACGACTTCGACTCCGTCTTCGCCTTCGACGACGCCTTCCTCGTTTCGAATGAGTCTTGCGCGCTCCTGCGAGGTATCGTCACCGCAGCTAGACGCGACTCGAAAAGCTGGCTATCACGCAACTTAGATGGACTCATCGAGGTGGCCTTGCCCATGACCGGCCCCGGGGAGGGGTTTGGAAAACGATGCTCAGCGGAATGACGACGACGACGACGACGACGACGACGACGACGACGACGACGACGGCGGCGGCGGCGGCGGCGGCGGCGGCGGCGGCGGCGGCGGGGGCGGCGACGACAACCGACGACATTTTGAGGTGCGTCCGCCAATTTTGGCACCTCCAGTTCCAACGGAGAGGCCGTGCGCGGGCGTCCGAGGACATCTCGGCATGCCCGCAAGAGGGACGATGCCCAGCAGCGAATGTTGTCTCACACCGACAGCGGCAGCTGTTGAGCAGACGACGACTGCCTCCACCAGGGAAAGATAATCCGAAATGTTGGTGATTGTGGTCATCTTTCGGGCAACTAATAAGACCGAATATTGCCACCGTCACCGAGATCGGGATCACTAACCTCTAGGCCTCCAGCTTTATTAAACCTCGAAGGTGAGTCCAGGCATCTGGCGTCGTCACCATGTAAATCGGTGGGCCCTTGCAGGTGTCGAAGCCTTCCAGGGGCGGGTGTCCTGTCCTGGGTCGGCTGTTCCAGACCAAGGGCCCAGAACGGGACCCCCGAGGCCCGAAACCTGGAAGCGAGCATATGCAGGATCAGTCACCATCGAATCGGGAACGCGGATCGGACTGGAACGTATATCGAGATGGGCCGCTGCGGCACGGAGCCGGAATCGCATCGGGTCGGCCGCGACAGAAAGCACGACGCCGCCATGCGGGAATCGGGTCGCATCGGATCGCCTCAGCATGCAAATCGAATCGGATCGAGCTGGGCGGAATCGGTATCGGATCGGATCGATCGGATCGAAACGTACCTTGGCATGACGTCTTGACTTGTTCAAGACGTTGACGGCCTGGTCCCATTTCTCCTCCTCGTCGTCGTCCTCCTCCTCCTGAACATCCGACTGTCAGTTTTCTCTTGTCGAACCTCGATCCTCCTCGACGCTGGGCGGGTGCGCCGAAGAGGGACCAGGAAGGTCGGGGTCAGCGCACCATGGCCCGTGGCACGTGCGCGGGAGAAGGGGGTCAAGGGCGCGTGCTGAACGAAGAAGGGGCCATGAAATCTGTAAGGTGTCATGGCCTTGGCCGAGATGACCACAAACAACCTCACCCCCCTCTTGGACGCCCACGACTTTGTAAGCCCCACCCACCCACCCCGAAACACCGTCCAAAAACCTGGATACCCGAACCGCGATCCTCCGAGAAACGGCAGAGCCGTTTTTACAACGTTCGGAAAAATACTGCTTCTTGATGAAACTACGGCAAAACAACGGTGCACCGAAACGGAAAAAACTATGCACCGAAACGGCCTGGGCAATCCGGCATCCGAAAGACGTGTGGCATCGGATCGAAAACGCGTCGGATCCAGAGTTGAAGGGACTCGAAAACCGTAAAAACACGGCCCCAGAAACGTGAAAAGCACGGCGCCAGCAACCTTAAAACAACTTGAAACCGAAAACCGTTGACAGAAAAACTACCCTGCCGTTGTCTCGCTCGACCCGCCCCCCAACAACAAACTTCCCGAAATCTCGATCCCCCTCGCAGAATCTCGATCCTCCTCGGCGTCGGATACTCGAACCTCGGCCCTCTTCGATGCCAATGGTCTTGGCGCGGGTGACCGCTTTTTGGGGCGCCCCGCGGGCAGCCGATGGCGAAGCCGGCGCCCACGGCGGAGAGGGCGGGGATCCAGACGCTATCACCTGGTGGGGGCGGACCTCATCCTCGATCCCCCACCTCGATCTTCCCTGGTACCCCTCGACCCTCCTGGATGCTCCTCCTCCTCCTCCTCCTTCTCCTCCTCCTCCTCCTCCTCGATCCTCGATCCTCGACCCTCGATCCGAGGTCCTCGATCCTCCTCCTCCTCCTCCTCCTCCTCCTCCTCCTCGATCCTCCTCTGATGGCCCTGGGCCTGGGAAACGGCTGCAGGACGAAAATCATCAACAAGCAAAGAAATATCCAGCTCAATTCTTTCGAGCCTACAGAAGTCTATGCCCCACACATCAAAAAAAAACTATATCTGGGCCTGCCCCAGGGTGCGACAGAAAACCCAGCAGCAGCAACGAGAAGCCTCCCGGAGAACCAAAATACTATAATAGCTTCGATCCCCTCGAACCTCCCCCTGCTAAATCCATTCAGAACCGGTCCCCCGACAATTCCCAGAGCCAATCCTTGCAAATTCTTCATCCTGGTTCAATGTTTGACGGTCCCCGGGTCCAAAGTGCGCGCCGGCCCCCCGAAAACATTAAAAAAACTCACACCTCGAACCTGGATGTAAGGACCAGCGGGCGGTCAGGGAACCCTCCAGGGGTGCGTTGTGATCATAATAGCAATGCGAGCGCGGCCGCGGTGACGAAAAAAAACCCGAGGCCCAGAAAAATCGTACCTCTCTTGGCGGGACGGTCTTCATTGCCGCCCGCTCCCGCCGGCCCTCCGCCACCTTCCGCAGAGGGAAAGAGATCGACTCCTCGATCCCTCGAAGACGAGGCCATGTCACATGTCTAGAACGCGCCACCAAATATCGAGGAAAAAAAAACTGCTTAACCATAAACTGTTGGAGTTCCGCGCGGGTTTCGTGGATTTGCGTTGGGCCCGTTATCCCAACGCGCGGAGCGCGCCAGGGGCGGCGCAGGAGGCACCGCCAGAGGGGGCCAGCGCCAATTCAAGAAATCTGAAAAGGACCTCCGAGTTGTGCCGCTTAATATTACAAGAACCTGCGTCATCCACCCTCTACCCTCGACCCTCTATCCTCGATCCTCGGCCCTCGACACTCGATCATCGATCCCCTATCCTCGACCGTATCCACCCGACCCTCGACTCACGACACTCAGCGCTCTAGCCCCTCAATTTCGACCCGCGATCCTCGCCACTCGACCCTCGACCATCGATCCCTTCGATCATATCCCGTCGATCCACGATACCCTCGACCGTGGACCTCGACCATCAATCCCCACTCTGGGATATGGAAGATTCTCGTTGAATATGTTGTTCACTCGCTCTGCATGGCAGAGGTCGTAGCTCAATTAGCCAAGGGCCCTGGACAAAAAAGGGTAAAGCCAAATGGGCGGCGGCAAAGAGCAGGTGAGAAGAGGAGCGAGCCTTCTGGAATCACACTCCTCCTGCACGGTGCGCGGGAGCACGAGACTGAGGCGCGAGAGCAGCGGCATATAAGCCTGCCTCTCCATTAAGCGAAATGCGAAGCATGCTGGCAGAAGGCGAGCAAACGGCTCGACACGGCTTGCATTGCAGGCAGACCTTTCGGCACTTAAGCGGAAGCGCTACACGCGACCTGCAGGATACTCTTGTCAGTTATCAGCGCCGCCGGCGCTATAATGAAAACCAGGCAAGGCTAGCGACAGCAGGAGATCGATCGCGAAGCGGCAGAACTCAAAACATAGCTATCTGATCGAGATAAGATCTGAATGAGTGTGATCGCAATCACATATTTGAAGACAAAATATCTGTACACTGAATGATGCTTCTGTGAATGCGGACTCGCGTGAAATATTTAGCCAGGTGTGGGAACTGAGCAACAATGCGGACTGACGTAAGACCCTGGCCAGGTGTTTCTTTGATATATATATATATATATATATATATATATATATATATATATATATATGTATGTATATATATATGTATATATATAAACAGGGCAGCAAGGCGGACTTAAGTAAATCTCTAGCCTTTGCAAAAAGAGCAGCAATGTGGACCCACGTGCATCTCTAGCCGGGTGTAAAACAGAGCAGCAATGCGGGCCCACGTAAGCGGGGTCGCAAAAGGCGACCGTCTATAGCAACAGCAGCAGACTGGTCCGACAGGCCAACCTGCCGTCCGGGGATTCATCTTTCCTTCTTGGTACGGGCCAGGTCCGCGCCAGCAGTCTCTGCCGGTGAGCCCCCTCCAAAGAGCCCATGAGATCATTCGTCGCGCCTTCGGGGAAGTTCGTGAAATCAAGATTGCTGTTCCTGTGAAACCGGGGAAGCCATGACGAGTGCTTCTTGCAGGTCTTGCAGGCAATGTAGACGCTGTGCGGGTTACGCCCGATTCTGCAATCATGGCGCGGGGCGGCGGTCGCGCAGTTGGGCATCTCTTTCGACGACGCCGTCGGCGAGGAACCGTTCCACCAAACCACACTCGCAGATCATTAGTGAACTCGATGAACTCGATGCGGTGACTATGCTGGGTGAGGTAGGGGCTGAATTCGAACTCCGAGATCTCGCTGGCCTCGATCGTGCTGATGTTGCGGTAGGTGGCGTGCTGGCAGGCGGAGGTTCTGGCGGCAGCAGCGGCGGCGGTGGTGCCGATGTCGGCGGCTGCGGCGGCGTCCGAAAGAGACGCCTGAAGCCGATGCTGCAGAACTCGATGCCTGCGAACTGCTGCGTCCATCCGAGGGGTGCATCGTGACGTCGCCGTCGTGGTCACGATCCTCGGGGATTGTAGCTGGACGGCGCCGGCCAGTCATGCGGCCGCCCCAACCGGGACGCTCGCCCATTGCCTTCGCCTCAGCGACGTGCTCCTCGGTAGCGATCATGTTGTTCTGCCTCGATCGCCCAGAGCGCCATGAAGATGCCAGAGCCGATAGTCGCGCCGAGGCCCAGCGTGAACGTCAGCAGGCAGATGTCGAAGCTGTAGTCTGGCACCGTCGACGTAGGCGTAGGCTGTCCCTTGACCTCGCCGAGGCGGGTAAAGAGGACTGAGGCGAGCATGGCGGCACGCGGCTGCCGGGTCCCGTAGCTGTGCTTGCGGGCCCCGAAGAAGGCCATCAGGGCGCCGGCTTCCATCGCCTTGGTCAAGGCGTCCGCGACCATGGCCCAGGTCGGGATCCAACTGAGCTCGAGTGCGCTGTTGGGGTGCACGGCCTCCTTGATCATGGAGGCGACGAAGCGGAATCGCTTGTCGGTAGACTGGCCAACATCAGAAGCGATGTGCGTCACGAGACCCTCGCTGTCGCTGTAGATCTCCCCAAGGCGCTTGTCGGCGAGGACGTCGATCTGCTTGGGCGCCGCATTAGGGTTGTAGGCCTCGGTCAGCAGCGGGCGGATACAGATGTTGGTCTCCGATCCCTCGAGGGTCGCGTAGCCCTCGGCAGCGAGGGTCGACTTCACCGACCTCTTGACCGTGCCGGAGTGCCAGGCCACAGGTAGGCAAAGGTCGTAGCGGCGCCGACGACATCGCGCGGGCGGTGAGTGAGCCCCATCACCATGCCTCACTGGCTCTTGACCCCATCCACGTTGGCGAACGCAGCGTCACTGAAGCACGCGGTGGTGGCCGTCATCAGATCGACGAGCCTGCGCTTGAACGCGATCGCGAAGTTCGCGGTCGAGAGCACGTAGGCGACGGTCTTGTTCAGGGTCTTCGCGTCGGCCACGGTGGCGACGTCGGCGCGGCGGGCTGCAAAGCTCACCGGACAGGCGATGTCCACCACTGCTAGCCATAGCAGCTGCCCGAGCGTGTGGCGGTAGCTCGTCACCTCGGTGGCAGTGAGCCGATCCTCGGCATTGCGGCCCTTCGGGGCCTTCAGGTCGACGTAGTCCACCTGCGAGGCGGCGGTGGCATGGGTCGCCCGAAACTCGTCGTCGAGTGATTGCACGTCCACAGTACTTGATGACCCCGTCGACCTGCTTGAGGTGTAGCTTCTTCCCTAGCGATGCAACCGTGGACTCCCGCTTGGTGGTAGTGTTACGCTGGGCGATGAGGAAGTCGTCCACATGGGAATGGATAGCCGCGGCGAGCCCACCTTCGTCGTAATACAGATCCTTCTCGAGCTTGCTCTCTACGAGGCCGTGTTCGGCGAAGACCTTCTGGGCGTAAAGGTGCCGCTGCTTCCCGGCGTCGCGCGTCCCGAAGATCGCGCCTGTGGCCATCGCGATCTCGCCAGGCTGCGTCCCCGGCGGCGGGTTCTTGGCCGGCATGCGCAGGAGCAGCGGCCTCTCGATGTTCCCCGACTGCAGGTAGGCCGTCATCGCGTCGCAGGGCGAAATGCCCCAGTTCTTCTGGGCCGCGGCGGCCTGGGCAAGGCACAACACGTCCCTGGACCCCGTAGGCGCGTCCGTCCTGGCTTGCGATTCGGCAGCCCTGCACGACCAGACGGGCCTTCATAACGTTCTGCCCCTTGCTGGTCAGCCCCCAGCGTGCGCCCGCAGGGGGGGTGTCAGGGTTGCGCCGCAGGAGCTCCTTCAGCTCCCTGGGCGGGAGCTTCTTGTAGGCGCCGAACTCCGTCCACTTGGACCACTCGGTCTTCATGGCGGCGTCCATTCTTCTTCTCGGAGGCGCTCAGGGCGTCGTGCTTGAATTCGTTGGCGGTCGCGTTGCCCGCGTGCAATGCCTGACGGAGTCGCGCGCTTGCGTAGACCTCGTCCGCGTGCTTCTGGAAGTAGCTGTCCAAGTAGAGGTAGACCTTGTTCGTGCCCTTCGGCCTCTTGAAGCACTTGGGCACATCGTCCAACAGATCATCGCGCTTGGCTGCGCGCTCGCGCGGGTCGGGCTCGCGGTCACGTCGAAGAGCACGCGCTACGGATATGTGTTGAACCTGTCGCTGTGCCTTCGTGCCGCGCTGGTTCTGTGCCCAGTGGGCGCCTTGCCACTGTCTCCTGTCGAGACTGCTCCTCCGAGGCCCTGTGCCATTCCCGAATCGCGTCCGATCCGGAGCTGTCGGATTTCCCGTCACCCTCGGCGTCGTCGACCAGGCCCTGGGGCGCGGGCTCAGAATGTCGATGAAAATATGCAGCGGCAGGGGCAGCAGGATGACCAGCGGCGGCAGGGGCAGCAGCAGCGCCCGAGCCCATGGCGGCCGCCGCAGGGGGCGGCGCCGCCGGCAGCGGCTGAGCCGCGTCTCCTCCCGAAGGCGGTGGGGCTGCTCCTCCGCTGCCACTAGCTCATCCACTGGTTGTGAAATCACCGTAGCCTTGTTTGCGTGTCAGCCCAGCGGCAGCCAAGTCCGGCGGGGCGCCGCCATCCGTCGGCCCGACGCCTGGACCCCTCGGGAGGCGCGCAGAACACGGCAGCCGCGAAGTGCAGCAAGGGCAGGTCCCGAACGCGCCCATCGTGGGATCCCCGTGCCCAACTGCCACGGACAACCCAGGCATCCAGTGCGGCGACAACACGGACATCAGGGGTGACACCCCTCCCCGCGCCAGGTGGTTCAACGCTGCGGACTGCACCGAGCCCCTCGCGACGCAGCCCCTGGATAGAGCCGCCTTCGGGCACTCCCTCCGCATCCTGGCCCGCGAGCAGGACTCGCAAGCGCTACTCGTCCAGATCGGCAGCGAGCGGCTGGAAGCACGAGGCGTCGGCGACAGGACGCTCCGCGCAAACGCCCCCCGTGGAGACGCAGCGCCCCGCGCAGCTACATTGCTGGACAATGCCCAAGGCAAGGTACACAGCAAGCAAGCAACAGCGGCCCTCGACAACCCCTCGAAAGGCATCAACACCACGGAGCACACCACGGGAGACAAAGCGGCGCCCTCAGGACACATGCAGGACAGGCCCAAGTCTGAGCCCTACCCGCCGCAATCCAGCACAAAGGACCCCACCTACGAACCTGCACCCCTAGCATGTTCCATTGTGGGGGCAAAACATGAAGCATTCACGCCCACCCACAGCGCGGAGACATACTCTGAAATGTTGTCTCCGCGCTGTGTCGGGCACGCCTGGCAGAGGTGAGTGACTACATGCATTGTCATCCTCCTCCGTCCTCCTCCTCCCTCCTCCGCTCGCCCCCCTTCCTCCCTCTTCAATCTTTTCATCTCCAGCATTCCTATACACATCCTCATTATCCCCCTCCGCATCATGAATTCCCTCACCATCATCATCCTCAATTCCTCCTCATCTTCATCCTATCCGTTACTTTTCCTCCTCCTCCTCACCTCCGTCCTGCTCAGTCCTGCCACTCCTGGTCACCCGTCGTGTTATGCCTCTTCGTCTTTTGCGTGCGTTGCTGCTTCGAGCTGCTTCTCTGGCCGCCATCGTCGCCGCCGACTCGCCGCCGCGCCGCGTCGCCATCGCCGCCCGTCGTCGCCGCCGAGTCGTAGCCGTCGTAGCCGCACCACCGTCGACGTCATCGTCGACGCCGCGTGCGCCGTCGCCCATCGTCTCATCGCCCCTTCGCCTCGTCTCATCGTCTCATCGCCCCTTCGCAGCCGTCTCATCTCATCGCCCCTTTGCCGCCGTCTCATCGTCTAATCAACGCTTCATCGTCTCATCGTCTCATCGCTCATCGCCCCTTCGCCGCCGTCGTCGCTGCCGATTCGACGCCGCGCCGCCGCCATCGTCCACGAGAGGCTGGCCGGCCGTCGTCAGCACCGGCGGTGGGGCCGTCGCCGCCAGGAGGAGGAAAAGGAGAATGAGGAGGAGGAGGAGGAGGAGAGGAGGAGGAGGAGGAGGAGATAGGGGAGGCCCAAGGGAGGAGGAGGAGGAGGAGGAGGAGGAGGAGAAGGAGGAGGAGGAGGGCCGCCATCATCATCGCCGCCGGCCGCCGCGTTCTCGGCGCAACGCGGCAACGCGTGGCGCGCGGGGCAGCCCCCTGCCAGCGCGTCCACGGCGCCGCTCCTAGCGTCGGGGCAGGGCCAGGGCTGAGAGGAGGGGTGATGACTCGGATGACGATGGAGACTCTGAGGAAGGAGGTGAGAGGATGACGAGCAGGAGGAGGAGGAGGAGGAGGTAAGAGGAGGAGGAGGAGGAGGAGGAGGAGGTGAGAGCGAGGGAGGAGGAGGAAAAGGAGGAGGAGGAGGAGGGGGAGGAAGAGGATGAGGATGTGAGAGGAGGAGGGGGGAGGTGAAGGGTGAGGGGGAGGAGGAGGAGGAGCTGAGGAGGAGGAGGGCCGACGACGCCGATGATGACAGGTAACCAGGTAACCAGGGCGATCGATGGTGATGTCGACGGTGGTGGTGATGACGATGGTGGTGTACTGTGACGCGTTGTTGAGATCGATTGTGCTCGTTAATGCTGCACTGGCGGCGGCGAGCGATGGAGCGATGATGAAGATGAACGTGAGATGGGCTCGTTGCTCGCACCATCGCGACCTGACATCAGGCCTCCTCAGGCCCTTCAGGGCCCTTCAGGCCGACCTACCGCGCGCCGAGCCGCGCTCCCGGGCTCTCCCGAGGCGGCCCGAGGCGGCCTCGAGGCGACAGCGCGGCGACAGCGACAGCCCGCGCCACGCGCGGGTTACCCAAACGCGCGGCGAGCTGGCTCGGCCGTCGGGCCGTCTGCTCGGCGCAGAGATCTCATCAGCAAATACATCACAAAAACATGCAATCCCATCGAGTCGCTGGCAAGCGAGGCTGTTGTGTTGTTGTGCGCGCGCGTGCGTCGTGCGCGCGTGTCCTGTGAAGACAAGGCGGGACGAGTATAGATAGCGCATGGCATGTGGCCGACCCGACTCATCATGTCCGCCGAGCCGGCACGCGGACAGCGGAACGGAGGGCAGGATCTGCCACAGGCTCGGCGACGTGCAAACAAGTTAATTACATCTGATGGCATGGACGTCGCCCAACCCACGAGCGCCAGATCGCGCGCCAATCAGAGGACACTGAATGAGAAAACGCAGAGGTGGGGGAAGACCAGGAGGGGGAGGAGGAAGAGGAGGAGGAGGGTGAGGAGGAGGAAGAGGAGGAGGAGGAGGAGGAGGAGGAGGAGGAGGAGGAGGGATGAGGCTGAGGCGTTGGAGGTGAAATTTGATGGGGGGGCGTGGGCTCTGAGAGGAGTAAAGGGACAGAAGGGCCTTCGGACCTTCGGAGGACCTGAGTAGGTACTGCGCCACCGTCTTGGAAGGCCTCCCGCCTCGGCCGCCTCGACTCCCATCCCACCATCTTCCTCCTCGTAGTTCTCTTCCACTCTTCTACCTCGTCCTAGTCCTCCTCGTCCTCCTCCTCCTCGTCATCCTCCTCCTATCCTATCCCCCTCCCTCCTCTAGCCGAGGGCCGATAGCCTATCGCAAGAGGTGCTTGCCCACGGCGGCACCCCTGCTCTTGGCCTTAGCCTTGGGCTTCGGCGCGGGGGGCGCACCGCCAGCCTTCTGCGCTGCGATGGCGTCCAAACGCTCCTGGATAGCTTTCGCAGAAGGCCCAGAGCACACTGCGGCAGCGCCACTGAGGTCTGCTGCTGCAGCAGACCGCTTGGCGCCAGTCTGGCGCCCCTTGGTCGCAGCAACGAACCGCTTCAAAACAAAAGGCGCTCCGGGCGTCGCTGTCGCCCCCACCCGCGCGGCCAATGGCGTGAGGTGGGGCACCGTCATGTCGATGCGGAGCGAGTCCGCAACGTCGTGGGCGCACGGGTACAGCGAGAGCGCGTCCAGGTACACGACCTTGTGGGTGTAGGTCAACTCCACGTTCGCCTCTGCCTCCTTGGGCGTGGTGCCGACCATCCAGGCTGGGACGGGGCATTCCGACGTGATCTTAGAGTGCGCATCCCCGTGCAACCGCATGTCAGAGCCGAGGACGGTGGCAAGCTTGAAACTCTTCTTGGTCGGCGGCGACTGCCAGAGCTGCACGCTTCCAGCAAACGCAAGTTTCAACTTCGCCGTGATCTCGAGCGCAACTGGCTCACCACCCTTCTTGGACAAGTCAATGGCGACGGCCTCGGCGAAACAGCTCGGGTCGACCATGTCCCAAACGATCTTCTCGAGGGCGCGCTGGACGCGCCCCAGATAGCACGCGTCCACGCTAACCTGATCAATGAAAGACAACAGCGAAGGCGAAGGTATGAGCAGGACTCCTACTCATACCTTCGCCTTCGCCTCATACCCATCCTTGGCTTCCCCTTTTCTTCTCCCACCGCTCCTGCCGCTCCTACTCAGTAGGAGCGGTGGGAGAAGAAAAGGTGAAGATAAGGATGTATAATGAAGGAGCCTCCATGCCGCCCTCCTTGAGGATGGGGGCGTCGGCGAGCTCGTAGATGTCTGCGAGCGTCATGATGGGAGTGGGCAGCGCCGCAACCTGGGACTCCTGCGCTGCGGCGGCCACTACAGCGCTGGCAGACTGAGGCTCCTGAGTCTGCGAAGAAGCCTGCGTGTCCGACGACGGCGTGGCGATCGGCGTCCTCGAGGGCTTGTGGCGGGTCCTCAGGTCCGCCATGACCGCGGCGTAGTTGTCGGTGGAGGCCTCTGCGAGCTTCCCGATGGCATCGACCCAGAATCTCACCCATGCGTCCTCGGAGTCCTGGCAGGCATCGATATCACGAAGAGCGACAGCTACAGTCTGGATGTTCATGCTGGCGAGGGCGGTCTTCATGCAGACGTCGCACGGCTTTGCCATGAATGCTGGTGGCCCGCACGTCGATGCCGCCACTGCGAGCGCGTACTCGCCACGCATGTGGCTTGCATCGACGGCCTTCTTGAAGTTGGCGAAGACGCTGGTGATGACTGAAGGCACTTCGCCGCTGTGTTCTGCAGCCGCAACCGCTGTGTCCGCTGCGGCATTGATCCACTCGGGGTCGACGTGCTTCTTCACTGCCGCCCAGATATACGCCATGAGCTGAGGCAGCTGCAGTGGCAGCCCCGTTCCGTCCTCCCTCGGACGAGGCAGCTCGGAGCACAAGTCCTGGACGATCCTCATGTACGCAACGTGCATGGGGAGCGGGACGCCAGGGGGGTTATTGGCCAAGAACGCCTTCAGCCCGTCAACCATGGCGGGCTCATCCATGAAGATAGCAATCCTACTCGAAGACTCGTTCAATGACTCCTTCTCGTCATCATCCAAGGAGGTCCCGCTCATGATGCGCTCGATCACAGCCGCCGCTTGGTCACGGCCGCTGACGCCCGAGTTGCCAGCCGGCGGGGCGTTCAAGAACGCCTCGACAATCAGGCGCTGCAGCTGGGGTCGCACTCTGCTCCAGCTCGTGTAGGTCTTGTTGTTGAGCGTCAGCGCGGCTGCAAAACAGAATTCCAATGATAACGACACGACCTTGCGGATCAGAGCTGTCTGGCTGGTAGAGAGAAGCTTGTCGGTGACACCGAAGGCGTCGACGATGCGAATGCTGTGCTCGATCAGGCGCCACGCGTCGTCAGCGAAGCACGCGAGCTGCGGTTCCGAACCAGCTGTCAAGGTGGTCAAGGTGTCGAACTGTTCCTGTGGCACAGTCAGGTCTGGAAACGTCTTCAGGAGCTTCCCCTTCAGCTCGAACTGCGGCTTCTTCGTATACACCTTGCTCTCGGCCATCGGAGTGAGAATGTACCGCGCCGCCTCGACGTCGAACTTGTCGAAGATCCAAGGAGGAGTGCCGTCTCCAGTGTCGCCGAGAGGGACACAGAACTTCAAGGTCTCAAACACCGTCGTCTTGAGCTGTGTCGCTGTCAAGCCCCCCTCCAAGTTGCCGCCGGCCAACAGGGTCGAGATGCCGTGCAACACCTTGACGCAGACCTCCGTGCTGAAACGCTCACTGAGGAAGTTGCATTTCGCCTGGCAGAACTGGATGAACTCGTCCTTGAGCCCGAACTCGTTAAGATTGTGCTCGAAGATCTTGGCGGCGTCGAAGACCTGAAACGTGGTGAACTTCCCGCCGAAGTTCATGGATATCCAGCGCCAGTGCGACTGCTCGTAGGTCAGCTTCTTGGTCTCCATGAGGTTGGTATCTGTATTCTTGATCTGAACCGTCTCACCCATGCGGGAGGTCACGCCTCTCTGCTTCTTGTAGACGAGCCATTTCGCCTCGATATCAGGCGTCTCACTGATCATCTCACAGAAGGAATATCGAGCACCTTTGTGGAACTCGTTGTGGTACTGCATCAACCACAGCAAGACGACAACGGGCGTGTTGTGAACGAAGATGGTGCAGTCCGTCAAGCCAGTGCGCAGCGCAAACTGAATGTACTCGTTCTTGTCGTGGATGGTCTCCTCCACGGCCCTGTAGAAGGCGCGCGACCTGGGCTGATACGGTTGTGATAAGTTAAAACCACCTCACCTCAGCCTCACACCCGTGCTAAACAAAACTACCCCCTGGAGCCCCCTGGAGTCCTGGAGTCAACCCATCCTGGAGTCCTGGAGTCCTGGAGTCCACTTATCCTCCTCATCATCCCCTCCTTCCCTCCGCCTCCTCTCCTCGCCCTCCCCGTCTGGGAAGAGAAAGGCTTTTGATTAACGCCAGCCGTGGGGTCGGCCTGGCTCCTCATCGCCCTCATCCCTCTGGCGTCCTTCTTCCTCTCTCTATCTCCTGCTCATCCTCCTCCTACATACTACCTACCCCGCCTCATATCATCTTATCCTCGGCATTTGTTCCATCCAACCTGGTGCCCCACGTGATGGCCCTGAGCGGGTAGCCGGTGGGCGTGTTCGACTTCACCAGCCACGCGGAGCCCGAGACTCCGCGCACGACGCCCTTGGTCTTGAACCCAGTGCAGTACTCTAGCTCAACCTGCATGTGGCGCCGCGTGTTCAGCTCGTGCGTGACAATGGAGCGGTCCTCGCCTGTGAACCATGGAACAGTCGTCTGCGTCGCACAACTGTAGAGGCTCAGGCAACGTTCGAGCCGCACCGCCCCATCGTTCTCACCGACGAGGTCAACGATGCTGATCGTCGGGTCGTTGCCGTACAGGATTGCCGCCGCCGTCGTTGCATCTGCTGGGCGCGCCGCCGCGCCGCTGCCAGCTGACCCGTCGCTGATGCCGCCGACGCTGCCAAGGCTGGGCGCGCGGGATGGCGACGCCACCGGCCTGGCGGCAGCAGCGGCGGCCTCGGAGGCCATAGCAGCGCACCGGCTCTCTCGAAAGGGCGAGGCCACACGGGGCGAGGAGGGCGCCCGGGCACGAGCCAGCAATCGAATGGGAAACCAAAATGGCTGCATGACCGCCGCAGTCGGTCAGTCGCAGCAGGCAGGGAGCGACGCGAAGGGATATGCAGTTATGCAGGGGAGCCAGGGAGCGGGGAGATAGGAGAGGCATCGTAGGAATGAATGGAATAGTACAGGAAGGAAGGAGGAAATCAAGAAGGAGGGAAAGAAGGATGGAGAATGATGGACAGGAATTAAGAAAGGTGGAGGCACGAGCATAGCACTGTTAAGTTAAGTAGGAATACGGGGCCAGAGAGTTCTAGAGGTCAGAATGCATTTAGGGAGCCGCGCATGGGGGAATGAGATTTGTCCTGGACGAGGTCATGTGCACGTTGTTGGGGGGTCGCCACACGTTCTTGGATCCGAACAGCTGGGCACGAATAGGAAGGGCGGCTTCTACTACTTTGGCAGCATCTGTTACTTCTACTGCTAAGTACGTATCATATTCCTGCTACTGCTACTACTACTACTTCTACTTCTACTTCTACTTCTACTACTAGTACAGCTACAACTAATACAACTGAAACTGCAACATCACCAATTCCTCCTCATCCTCCTCCCCCTCCTCCTACTACCTTACTACTACCACTGCTCCGACAAGGAGGAGGAGGGGGGGGACACGCATCCCTCCCCTCCTCCTTCTAGGTCACTCTCCTCATTATCCTCATGGTTGTCCCTCCTCATCTCCTTCATCCTTCTTCTCCTCCTCCTCCTCCTCCTCCTCCTCCCCCTCCTCCTCATCATCCTCCTCCTCTCCTCCTCCTCCTCCTCCTCCTTCTCCTCCTCCCCCCCCCTCCTCCTCCTCTTGGCACTGGCACCTCTTTAACCAAGGCCGCCTTCCGCATCGCCACGTCCGCGCCCCCTCCTCTGCCCCCCTCCCTCCCCCCTCATCCCTCCGGACTCGTCCACCTAGGCCCCTCGTGCCTCCTCTGGCAAGGCACGGCGCGCGGGCGCCGCGAGCCTTCGCGGCCGCCGGCCCGCCGGCCGGCGCCGGCGCCGCCGCCAGCAGCAGCTGCGCTGCAGCAGCAGCCCGCCCGCGGGCGCCAGCGGCGCCAGGGGCGTCCTGGCGGCGCCGCGCAGGGGGAGGGGGAGGTCAGGGCAAGGACGAGGAGGAGGAGGAGGAGGAGGAGGAGGAGGAGGAAGAGGAGGAGGAGAGGGGGAGGAGGAGGAGGAGGAGGAGGAGGAGGAGGAGGAGGTAGGTAGGTAAGACGCAGGCTGGGACGCTGGGTCGTGCTCTGTGTGTCTCAACGCGTGTGGCGTGCTATGACTTTGCATAGGCTCTGGGGCCGCAGATGGGCACCCAGAGTGGGAATGAAGAGGGAAACTGAAAGCGCAGACTCCGTGACAGCCAGAAGGCTACTCGAAGGAGGGGGAGGAGGAGGAGGAGGAGGAGGAATTCGTGGAGCAAACAGGTTTGCCCCATGGACCCCAGGAGTGAGGAGGAGGCGGGGGTGAGGAGGAGGAGGCGGGGGGAAGGGTTGCGGGATTCCACTGGCCTCATCAAGTCGGAATTCCAAGGATGTCTGCGCTGTTTGGGTACTTATGTGTGTTGCCAGGGCCCCACAATACACGTAGAAGGAGAGAGTTAGTAGAGAGCTGATAGGTCGAAGGTCGATTCAGTTCGATTGGCCATGGGGCAGAGGAGGAGAAGAGGTGGAGGAGGAGGGGGAGTCGTGGGGATGGATGCTCTCTCCTCACTGGTGTTCTTCTCTCCCCTCGTTGCAGCATGATGGTGGATGTTTTTGTTACCCTGCGGCTGTAGCAGCTCACCCATGCGCCTGCGGCGTGTTTTCACACGCAAGGGCCGTGAGCCAAACTGGACAAATTGCCCAACGCACATCATCCCGCCTGCCTGCCCATCCCGCATCCACTCATCCACTACTACCCAACTACTAACTACCTAACTACCTACCCACCCGCCGCCCCATAGCGGCCACGCTTCCCCGGACGAGCCGTTCAGAGCAGAGCCAGCAGACTGCTGAGCGACAAATCATCCTCATGCGGCACATCGTCTCAAACTCGGGCGTGACAGGCATTAGCAGCGCATGCATGAGAACCCCTCCTACAACTGCAGCGTTCATCGCGTTCCCACTTTGCGCTTTCATTGTGTCGCGCATCCGGCCGTGGCGAACGAAGTTAAAGGAGCAACAGGTGCGCGGCACGCACTCGCAAGGGAAAACTGGAAAGCCTTGGCTCGCAAGCACCTCTGTGGGAGTCAGCCAACGAAAATGGCACCACGTTATCCCAGCTCGTTTCAGGATCGTGTGCAAACCGCCGTCGTCTCTGTTATGCGAGCCAAACCCGCTCAAGGGGTTCTGATTCAACTGGTATGACCCACCAGCGCCGTACTCAGCCTCGTAGCCCTCGAGCCACCTCTTCTCGGTTGCGCTGAGGGCGCGCCTGAAAGCGCCAGCCATTCCTGGCGTGAGGCGATCTGTATCTCCAGCGGCTGCACGTTCCGCCTGCACAGATGGCCGCGAAGTCGCCCAGTCCAGCTCGCCCTGGAGCTCGGCGTCGTCGGCGAACAAGAACGCGTGGAAGTCGACGCGGCACGGGCGGTGCAATCGCAGCATAAACGCGGGCAGTGGCACGACGGGCGGCATCGTGAAACTCTTGTGCCGCATCACTGTGTATCTACGAACCCTGTGCGCCGGCCACCCGAAGTCGAAGGCATCGCCCACGAAGTCCGAATCGATCTCATAGAGGTCGCCTAGAAGAACACGGAAGAGCGTCACATCGAATCCCCTAACATTTTCTTGAACAACAACTGCCTCCTGGAGCTTGCGCCTAAGCGCGCACCAACACAATGTGTCCACGATCGTCTTACCACGCGCTCCATCGCCGTCGCCATACTGACTCCAGTCAGGACAAGGTGTCCCAGCCACGTGCACAAACGCTGTCTTGAGGAAGCACATGCGTGTGTGCGTCAAGCACCTACCCTTGATGCGCACCGATCGCCCCGATAGTATTGCGTCCTGGAGCTGCTCGACTGCATCACCCGACCGGTCGCGAAGGGCCTTGATTGTGGGCTGAAGCTCTGGGACCCAAAAGTTGGATATGTCGCCGAAGTGGCACGAATCACTCAGCGTCGACATGGGGTGATGCCGAAGTTCGGCGAGAGCGTGTGTATCCCACTCGATGCAATGCAATAGGCGGGGCAGTGATACGTCGGCTCCGTGTTGAGCGCGCAACTCAGCCACTAGCATCATGATTGAGGTTTCTGGCGTGCCAACGCCACTGAAGGAAGTAGAAATCGTCGCGTATGATAAGCGGTCGATGAAGGTAGCAGCGTTGGGCAACGTGCCCAGCCAGTCGGCCGGCCACCCATACGCCTCACAGAGGTTCTTCACCGAACGGTTGCGGCACCTGACGCCAGATCGCCCGCACGGGCGCGGCAGAGGCGGCGGAGGAGGTTCTGCCGCGGCGGGCGTCCTTGACGCACTCGCCGAAGTCGACGTTGCAGAAGCACCGTCCACCACCACCTGCGATCGCGGCCCCTGCGAGCCATCGCCAGCGGGCAGAGGGGCGCTGGCGGCGCTGCACGCCGGCGCCGCAGCCGCGGCCGCGGCCAAAGTTGGCGCCACAGGCTGCGGCGGCAGCGATGGCGGCGGCGGTGGCCCCAGCTCTGCCACGGCACCTGGCGGCGGCGCGGCGGCATCCGTCTCGCCCGCGAGCTCCAGCGGCAACGCGTGCTCTGCGACCACCTCGCTCGCGACCAGTGGCGCCGGGCTGCGGCAGCATCTCCGGCGATGGGCGCAGCTCCTCCACCGCAGCACCTGGCGGCAGCGCGGCCGCGTCCGTCTCGCCCGTGAGCTCCAGCTGCTCCGCGACCATCTCGCTGGCGGCCAAGGCCGTCGGCGTCGCAGGCTGCGGCGGCGGCGCCGGCGATGCGCCCAGCTCATCCTCCACCACAGCATCTGGCGGCGGCGCGGCGACATCCATATCGCCCTCGAGCTCCAGCTGCTCCGCAACAATCCCGCTCGCGGCCAGTGGTGCAGGCGGCGCGGGCTGCGGCGATGGCGGTGGCAGCGAGCCCCGCTCTGCCGCGGCGCATGGCACAGCTGCAGGTGCAACGCCCTCGTCGCGTGCGGTGGCGGCGGCTGACGCAGCTGCAGCGGGCGCGGCAGTTGCCGGCTCGGCGCAGCCGTCCGTCGGCATGGCTGCGTCGCATCCAGCCGAAGCGCCATTGTCAGCAACAGGGGCGCGAGCAGCACCGAGCACGTCTGTCAAAGTGCGCTGGTTGTTAAGCAACCGTGCTTGGCCAATCAGCGTGACAACGCCAAGCTGCTGTGATACATCTGATGGCAACGGTACTAGTTGAGATATTTTCATGCCGTCGATGCGCACGATGTCTTCTAAGTGCCAATACCACCACGTGGCACCAGGGTAATCTGACATCACGGCGGTCAATTCTCGCACATTGGACAAGTGGTGCGAGCTGAAGCAGTCCAACGTGGCAGGGTCGAATGGCGAAGAGCCTGTCACTGAGCAGCGGAGGACGACGGATACTGACATACCAGTGCCAGTGGCGCGTGGCGTTGCCAGGAACACTTCGTTCTCATGATAATCGCCGAGCGTGTTGATGTCATCTGGGACGTCGCACGGGAAGGGCAGCCACAGGTCGTCAAGTTTGTTGACCTTAGCCCGCAATAACAAAGCGTCGATGTGTGACAGCGACCCTGCACACACTACCAAGCGAACGGTACGCCCTGTGTCGGACCTAAGAGCACATGAGAGCGGTGTCAAGGGCAGCCACTCTGGCGGCTTAACAGCGGCAGTGGAAGGCGCGGGGGTCGATCTGGCCTTGGCCTTGGCTCTGCCTTTGGCAGTGCCCTTGGTGCATTTGGCCTTGCATGGGCTGCTGGTGCGCTTCTTACCCATGCGATGCAAACGTGGGTGCCACGAAACTGAGCCACAAGAAACGGCTACGGATCATGCGATATAGTGTGATGGCTGTTGTTGTTGTTGTTGCTGTTGTTAGGGTGTGATGCGGGACCCAGGGAACATTATCCAGGGATGCCGATCTCTACTCTGCCTATTGAAAGTGGGTCTTCGAATTTCCTTCCGGCGCCAAGTTCCCCGAACCCAGGATCATCCGAATGCAACGGACGCTAAGGGTAGTATGTATGACGATACGTATCCTAGAGCGTCCGTCGTGTCAGACAGGCTTCCAGCACGTGGAACCAAGCACGTCGACATGATATTGTGATGTTGAGACCGTGGTGTTATAGCATTTGTTTTGAACATACCATCACTCCTGTATCATACCATTGGTTTACAATACCATAACATTGCATGTGCGCTTACATTACATGCGTAGCAGGTATCGCGCGTGGAGGCGACGTCTCCACACGCACTGGTGCATGGAGTTAAATCGACTATGTGGATACGCGAGTCTCCGCATCGCATGCGGAGACACCTGTCTCCACGCCACAGTGTGGAGACACATGTCTCCACGCTGCATGTGGAGACACCCATCTCCACACCACCATGTGGAGACAAGAATCTCCACGCCAGCTGCGGAGACACCTGTCTCTGCACCGACGTGTGGAGACACGAGTCTCCACGCCGGTGTGGAGACACGCGTCTCCACGCCACACGTGGAGACGGGTGTCTCCACGTCATGCGTGGAGACGACTGTCTCCGCACCACACGTGGAGCCGCGTGTCTGGCGTGGAGACACGAGTCTCCACATCACCTGTGGGGACACGAGTCTCCGCACCACCTGTCTCCGCACCACCTGTCGGGTGCGGGGACAGGAGTCTCCACACCACATGTGGAGACACATGTCTCCACACCATCTGCGGAGACGGGCGTCTCCACGCCATGCGTGGAGACGCCTGTCTCCGCGCCACATGTGGGGACACGAGTCTCCACACCACATGTCGCCGCACCACATGTCGGGTGCGGGGACAGGGGTCTCCACACCACATGTGGAGACACATGTCTCCACGTCACATGCGGAGACGGGCGTCTCCACGCCATGCGTGGAGATGCATGTCTCCGCGCCCCACGCGGGGACACGCGTTTGGTGTGGAGACGCGAGTCCCCACACCACATGCGGAGACACGTGTCTCCACACCACATGTCGCCGTGCCACCTGTATGGCGTGGAGACACGAGTATCCACGCCACCTGTGGGGACACATGCCTCCGCACCGTCACGTGGAGACTCGAGTCTCCACATCACACGTGGAGACACGTGTCTCCACACGCTGCGCGGAGATGCTGACCTACACATCGCACGTGGGTATGCCTGTCTCCGCGCCAACATGTGAAGACACGAGCCTCCACACCAGCTGCGGAGACACATGTCTCTGCACCGACGTGTGGAGACACGAGTCTCCACGCCGGTGCGGAGACACACGTCTCCACGCCACACGTGGAGACGGGTGTCTCCACGCCATGCGTGGAGACGCCTGTCTCCGCACCACACGTGGAGCCGCGTGTCTGGCGTGGAGACACGAGTCTCCACATCACCTGTGGGGGCACGAGTCTCCACACCACCTGTCTCCGCACCACCCGTCGGGTGCGGGGACAGGAGTCTCCACACCACATGTGGAGACACATGTCTCC